>VZRH01004459.1:149413-251682 GCA_013397555.1 Urocynchramus pylzowi | reverse complement strand
CATGATCTGATGCTGAAGTTAAGCAACATTTCTGAGCATCCAGGCCATAGCTGTACCCTCCATTTCTAATTAGTGCACCAATGCACAACATACTGCAAAGGACTCAAAATATTCCCTATAATAAGTACGCTAAGAGGGATGCAGGAAGCATGACTTATCCTGAGGTAATATATGTATTTGTCTTGTTTAAATTCATTCAAGCTTGTAATGTGCTGAACCATTCCCTATTACCTGTTTGTATGAGAAACAGTAATTCCCCTTTAATCAGGAAGCTCTAGCAAACTAATACAATTCTGCAGCTGCCCTCAATATTGCCTCTTAGAAAAGATCAATACACGAGGGGGAATGTTGTTATCCATTTTCTTCTTTTCTTTTTTGTTCAGGTTATTTGGGATTGTTTTAAGGGTTGGTTTTGGGTTTTTTTAATGATAAAAACTGATAGTTTTGTTTCCGGTCTTTGCTTAATTCTTCTTTTTAATTCAATAGAGTGTTCCAGACAACCTTAGGAGATGGTTGAAGATATCCTTGACTGGAAGAGCAGCATAGCTGAGTGTAGGAAAGTGGCAGTTACAGGGGGAGGTAGTTTTTTACCTGGCATAGATAGATATTAGTTATAAATAGATATTGAAGTAAAGGAGTGAATCATTTATTAATGGCATTTCCAATGTCAGGAAATGGTATTAACTATAAATGCAAAACAGTTCAGCCTAAAGTATATATCCATGTTTATTTTCATAACACTTTTGCCAGGATTCTGTTTCTGTTACTGATGGTCCTTCTGATCTCTGTATTTCTGGTAGTCTGTAAGGCTGTCCTGTTCTATGAATAATTACCTTTGGTTCTGTTAGTATTCTTGCTACTGTTTAATTTTCTGCTTTGGCTTATGATGATTTTAAAAGATTTGTGGGTGAGGGTTTTTTTACTGGAAGCTACAACTTTCACGCTGATTTATGGAATTAATAAAATCACATTAACTTCCACATCACTCTATTTTCAGTAAGAAACTTTTTTTTCCATAAAGTCTCTTTTAGGAATCTCTTTTTTATCTCTTCCCACTCTGAGTATATCAGAATTTCATGGAGTGTAAGTACAAAACTAGCATATAATGTCTTAGCTGTGAAAGTTTTGTGTAAGTTTTTATAGTTCACTTGGGAATTTTGAGCCTTGATTAAGGGCAAGGTCTCCTTGTTTTCATTTTTGTCTGAACATCGGGCGGGTCAGACTGATCCACATTTCCAGTTTTATTTCAAAAAGTTTCTCACGTAATTCCTAGATGGATCCTGTGCCTCCTTCGTCGCATTAAGGTGCTGTTGTTTCTGGAGATAGTGAGGTAGAGTTGTACCCCTTTTCTCTTTTCCCAGCATGGTGTAGTACAAGGTGGCATCTTCTGCATACAGCAATGTTGGGGTGATGCCATCTGCACCAGTGTGCTCCCAGCTCTGTATCCATATATTTGTGTCAGAGCGCTTTCCATTCTGGATCAGTCACACTCAGCCAGGGTAGCGTTAATAGAGTACACAGGCTAACCCCATCCATTTTTATTGAAAGGGATTTGGGAACACTCCCATGAACCTTGTAGCTGACAGGTGGGACACTCAGGAGGAAATTTATAAACAGCTGAAGGCAGGTAGGAATCATTTGCCATCATTTACAAGTCTGGAAAAGAGGAATGTGTGCCTGACGTAGTTACAGGGCTAGCTGAGACTATCAAACTGCCTTCCCAGTATTGCCAGGCCTAGGAAACTCCAGAAGTGGTCAGCTCTGTGTTGTTTCTTTGTGCCAGCTCATGTCTTAAGCAAGCTAAGCCAGCATCTTTGTTAAGATATCAGTGTAATATGCTCGGCTCCCAAGAAATGAAACTACACTTGATAAAAAGCAGAAGCAAGAAAAAAACAATGAAGCAAAAATAAGTAACAAATGCCCCAGGGCAATAGTTTTGGATGGGGAATTGTGGAAATTGAATAAATGTCTGAAAGTATGGTCTTCCACCATTAGCCTGAAGTGCAAAATAGCTAAATAAATTAGCTTAGCTATTAATAGCAAGTAGGTTTTGTTCTTTTGCAGTATCTCACATAAATATTTGTTGAAGAAAGTGGATTCTGAGACAGGAAAGTGCTGCCTTTTTTTTTTTTTTTCCCCACCTTGACAGAGTCACTTTGTGCCTAAAACACCAGAGTTATCTTGAGATGAGTACTGTACAAAACAGTAATTCCTACAGAGCTATCAAGGTTAATGAGACATAAGCTGCTCTGCTGGGTGAGCATAACTGTACAAGTTGGATGCCAGGGCTGAGATGTGTCCAACTTTTCCAAGATTTCCCACTGTGCTGCCAAGGCAGACCATGTGAAATTCTGCATTTTATTTGCCTTGCTCCTTCTTGGACATGTGTACACACAACGTTATCCAAAATGTTAGCTCAGTCTGGGCCTCAGGGAACTTGAAAAAGTGCCACAGATAGTCCTGTTTAGTTCAGGGTACATCAGTCAAAATAACAAGGAGGTAATTTTTTGAGAATGCAGTAAAGTTCACTGCAGGATAAAGCTCCTCAAAGTCTTGTGAGGAGTTATTTTCAAAAGTTTTCTTCAGTGGCTGGAAGAAGTTGCAGAAGTTTCCATCTGAGAAGGTCCCAGTTGACACTTCCTGAACCAAGGATAGTCTTTAAGGGAGCAGGTAGAATAACATCTCAGTAGGATATATTGTCTTTCTTGCTCACTAATAGCTTAATTTATTTTAGTACATCTCTTTCATTAGGAGGAAGAGATTCTTTGAATCTGAAACTTGCAGAGACTTCTTTGGCTTGGAATTGTGACTAGAAACAGAATATGTTATTAGTCATCTGAAGGTATCATGGAAGGAAGATATATTTTATGGGGTATTTCTATTCACAGCTAATACAGAATGAGGGCTGTATCTAATGGTGCAACACATGGAGAAAGAATTATATCCAGTAATAAAGCAAAAGGAAATAAATTCAGTAGTGATATTAAGGCAATGAATCCAGCTGAAGATCAAATCTATAGGGTGAACTTTTAATTAGGAGACAGGCTGACATGTAGATACCTGTATATTGGTACAGGAAGACAGCCAACCAATATCAAAGAATAAAGACATTAATAGCCCTACTGTGCTGAAGTTTTAAAGGGAAAAGCAATCAGTAAAATCAGTAAAAATGCCTGTTTCATTAATTTTGAAAGGTTCCTGAAAAGGGGTATAGAAAATATTTCAATAAAAACAGGTAGATATAGTCAAAGTAATAAAATCTAATAAAATGTAAATGTGTCTTCCCTTCCCAAGTATTGAAATCTGTGTTTTTTCATTTCCTTTGAGAGAACTCAAGGGAACTGTATGACTGATAAGAAATAGCAGCATCACTTGTTCTGTTACGCAGTGCACCATGAATGGAGCCAGGCTTCTTGAGCTGCACTTTCTCCAGTCAATAAGGCCAGTGCTGCATCAAAACTGTGTGCAGTTTTTTCCTGTTGAGTCATGAATTTAGCTGATAGTAGATCTAACTGATTTTTTTTGACTTATTAAAAGCATAGCATTGACAATAAAATATAAAATCCAAAGCCAGCCTTGTACAGTGGCACAGGCAGATGAAAGAACCAAAGGTACAGTGAACTGTACCTAACCATTGTTTGTTTGTTTGTTTGTTTGTTTCTTACAAAATTACCACAGATTACCACAGTGATTTTTCACCATCATTAACCTGCTGTGTGAATGCTTGCAACATCAGGCAGCTATAGAACTGAACCCCTAATCATCTAAAAAAGGATACGTTCAGCCAAAAAGTTGACTCAAGTATTTAAAAAAAAATCCAAAGAGAAGAAATAAAATACTAGCATTATCAGTTCATGTCTTTTTGCACACTCTTTCACTTTCCATGTGTATCACAGTAGTTTCAAAGGCTTCCAGGGCTGTGGGATGCTGGGCCCTTGGCAGGNATGTCCCTGGCAGTGGACATCAGACATGGCACAGGCAGATGAAAGAACCAAAGGTACAGTGAACTGTACCTAACCATTGTTTGTTTGTTTGTTTGTTTGTTTCTTACAAAATTACCACAGATTACCACAGTGATTTTTCACCATCATTAACCTGCTGTGTGAATGCTTGCAACATCAGGCAGCTATAGAACTGAACCCCTAATCATCTAAAAAAGGATACGTTCAGCCAAAAAATTGACTCAAGTATTTAAAAAAAATCCAGAGAGAAGAAATAAAATACTAGCATTATCAGTTCATGTCTTTTTGCACACTCTTTCACTTTCCATGTGTATCACAGTAGTTTCAAAGGCTTCCAGGGCTGTGGGATGCTGGGCCCTTGGCAGGCATAGCCAAAGACACAGTGTTAATCTCGCAGCCGTATCGGTGCCGTAGCTGTCATTGTATGATGTGAGTTGCTCCTTCTGACTCACACAGCTTCACACTGGAAATCAGTGGAAAAGCAGAACTGGACCCAGTACTTGGAAGTCTTGGTGTTGGTCTGCTCATCTTCCTCTCACCTCTAAGTATAAACCAGTGGTGACTGGGCAACACTGTGGGCAAAGGGCAGAAATGGAAGAACACTGACTCTAGGAAAAGAGTTCTCTTATTTTAAATCTTACACCATTAAGCCAAGACACTTACTAAGCGGAGGCAAAGGGGAAAAAAACCCATAAATAGCATAAATAATAGTATCATAATCATAGTGTTATGCACATCACTGTCTCAGATGTCCAAGGCAGTAAGTCCATGACTTACCATACAGTTTGTGTTCCCATAAACGGAACAGAAGAAAATCTCGGAAGGTTAAAGCTGGCCTGAATCCACTGAATTTATGCCATATTGATAGAGAAACTTGTCTGGCAGCTCTTCCTCTATCATAGTTTCTAGAGCTATGTAACATACCTTTTTTGAGGTCTGTAATTAATGCCTTCCTGGTTTGCTTGTGTTTTGTGGTTTGTTGGGGATTTTTTAAACTGTGTAGTCTGTTAAAATTGAACAATTCAAGTTTTTCCTTCCATTTTTGAATTTCTACGTTTTAGCAAACCTCTTATCATCTAGAAGCAAACAGTGATTATCCTGACTTACACAGAAAACCAAACTCTGCTACCTGCTGGCAGAAAGAATTGCTATCTCTCTAAAGAGGCCAGCACTAAAAGTGTTCAAGTGATAAAGACATGGACTGGGCTGCTGAACTGTTATTTTCACTATTGTATAGTATGTGAGCATTTCAGTTTCTTAACTGTGCTTTACTTGAGGGGTTTTTGTTATCCTGTTCTCTAAATTCAATCAATACTACAATCTTTGTTATAAACATAAAAGTGAAAAATAACAGTGGTGTAGCTTTGTAAAATTCTGCAACTTTTTCTCATAGAAAAGCTGCAGAATATTTATTCATTTAACATAGCTAGTCTTTATTTTTGCTACCAAAAAGTAGCATCAAGCCATCAGATATATCTTCTTTGCTATGTTTATATTCAGAAATTAATAGATTTTGAGGTTTACTTTCCTGCACTCATTTTTTTGGCTCCCAAAAACATCTAAGACTTCCAGGAGCTTTCTTGTGTTCTCAAATATTTTTTGTATCCTCAGTCTTTTAGGCTGTTTATGAACTCATTTTAAAAATTTTTAAACTAAAATTTCGATATACTGCTTATATTAATAGGAGAAGTTCTTGCTCCATGTATATGAAATGACATCACAGCAAAACTCATCCCAAACTGTCCTTGTTGTCTTTGCATCCATCACAAATCTCACAAACACATGATATTGGAAAGACTCATGATACTTGGAAGGACTTATGTGTTAAGTAATCTGACTGACAGAAGTTCACATACCAAGTCTGACCATGGACCACCAAAGAGAGTCAATAGGAAACTGAAAAGGGAGTGGTGTCTGGGTATTAAACCAATTCCTTGCCACCCATGTAGGGCCCCACTTGCACAGTGGCTAGATGAGTTGGCAGAATTTTAGGTATCTAAATTTTAGGTATCTAAATCACTTCAGCTGTAAAAACTTTGGTATCTGCATTGCCTGAGGTACCAAAATGTATTAGTCAAGATTTTGTAGATCACAGTTTTTTTGATCTTGGCCAGCCAAACGTGAAGTATATCACTCTTTGGAGTTGAGGTTTTAGATGTGTTTTTAACAGGGCTGGCCATTTGCCTTGCTTTGATTTCTCAGTATGCAAGCTAAGGAGAGGCTTCAAGGTGTTTGAAGTTCCCAAAGATCTATCCAGACCTTTCAACATGTCCAAGTGCTTTGGAAAGGAAAGTATTGCATCAATATTTGAAGGTTAGAATATGTATGAGTCCCAGATATAGCACTTGGCAGGGTGTTGGAATGAGATAGAAGGAAAATCACCATCTCCCTGTCCATTTATTCAGTCTATTTATTTGCCTGTTTGAAGCCAGCAAATATTAGTTATTCAAACTGGTATCTTTATTTGATAAATGGGCTGGTTTGGCCTTGGTTGGCTTGGTGGCACTTCACATTGTAGCCATTCAAGCTGACTCTTCTCTGTCTCCTCACTGACCAGAGAGCTGAGCAGAGCCAGCATCAGAAAACAGACTTGGCCAAATGGGGATTTACCTGTGGCAGCGTTGCCAGAGCCCTGAAAGTTGGTCTTGTTCTTGCTGTCACTGGGCCTCTCCTCACAGCAGCAATCTCCTCTCCCACATTCAGTGCTACCAGCTCCACCTCTCCAGGGGCAATGAGTCCTCTCTGTGTATTTTGGGACAGCCAAATTCGGGTCTGCCTGAATACTGGACTGCATGAGCCCTAGGCCAGCTCTAAGCTGGTGTATGAACAAACACTTCCCTCCACCCCATTTCCCCTGTCTTTTACAGCAACAATCCCAAAGCCACAGGCCAGCACAAATAATTGTATCATCAGTCCTGACCCCAGAAATAATATAGGTTACAGTTTGCTCACCAATTTGCTTTTCTTGCCTAACATTGGGCTTTGTCAGTTTCTTAAGGTACCAGAGTTGTTAAATCATTACTACATCAGACAACAGGTAGGAACTTTGCAGAAGGATTGTAGTAAATTTGAGAAGTTTTGCTAATGAAGCATTCCAGTAGCAACATGTTCTTTGTTCTCTCTTTCTTCAAAGGGCTTGAAGTTAGAGAATGGGCTTTGACTGTATATGTTTTAGAATGTCACAACCTCAATGTCCTCTTAATTGTGTAGGAGCCTTGAAAAGTGTGTTATTTAGATTCAGTGCTGAAGTTGAAGGAAGCATGAAGTGCTTTTCTGGACTTTAGCACTGTCCTTTTTCACACCTAACAAATGCAAAGCTATTAGGAGACAGCTCTCCTGGAATGACCCAACATACAAAGAAGTGTTAAGAAAAAAGGACTCTTTCCCAGTAGGCAGAACTATCACAGCATTTCTGATGGCAGAACATCACTGTTTCTTTTTCTGTTCACATTTCAAATGCATCTGTCACTGTAGTATCTAGGAATCAGTAGGAGAACTAGGAGGACTGAGATTAAAGAAACTGATCTGAGCTGAGTTAAAGACTGCCTGCATTGATGGTCATGCAATTTTTGGCCCATACATTGCCAGGAAGAAGGGACAAGGGTACATATCAGTATTTTTTACAAAAAAAAAAAAAAAGAAGAATGTACAGTAGGAAAATATAGTCATATCAAATTGGTTTTTTTCAAATTATCTATATATTTAAATCCATAGCTAAAAACATCTCAATAAACAAAGTAACAGAATGTCATTAGTACTTCAGCAATTTTTGGTATCAAGCAGGGAGGAGGACCTTGAACCTTGAGCTTCCATCACACACTTATTAGACTATTTTTAATGCATCTTGTGGTTTCAAGAGATCTCCCAGAAAGAGAGAGATTCTTGAATTCAGAATAAGTTTACAGACAGTTAAAACTGGTTAAATTACAAGTGTGCTCTAAAGTCAGAACACAAGCAACATCATCATCTGACCAAGCTGTAGTCATTTGAGTATCTGATGTTCAAGTTGCAAATAGCTGGTTACTGTGCTAGAGAAAATCAGATTTTCAGTCCTCTCTTCTCACTCTCCAGATTGGTGTCTAAATCTGGGAGTTACTCCCACGCCTTACATACAGAGTCAGCCTGGGATGGGGATTCTTATTAAAGGGAAAGTTGCTCTGCTGTAGATCATTCATATCCTTGATGCTGCTCAGATGTAAAACATTAAAGAAGCTGAATTACACTGTATGTTTACTGTCTTCTTCAGTGTATCCACCATAAATGAAAGAGAGCTAGTAACAAGCCTTAGAATTGTAATATTCTGTCTATTTGTGTAGGACTGATACTGTATGAGGAAGAGAAATGCAAGTCTTGGTCCTCAAGATCTCCTTTCCTATTTGCCAAGAAGAAATGTTAGATTTGTTTTAATGAAATATAAGCTAAACAAAGCTTTGCTCAGAAGATGATTATTTACTAAATAAATTCTAAAGCAGGGGATTAGAACAAATATGACTCACGTAGAGCAAACTTAAATCCTACACTGGGATAAACACTTCAAAACTAAACTCCACTTAAAAAAAAAAAACAACATGAGTTGGTAGGAGCCTTAGTTCCACTGAGAATTTGTGCTTTTAAATCTCTCAGAAGTTTAAAGATGTACCCTAGGTGAAAGAAATGAGCAAGAAACAAGCTACAGAATAAATCTAAAATACAGTCTGCATGTAGGAGTTTCTTTTCTCCTGACACACAGAATTTCAGTTGCAGTCAGTGAAGTCATAGGTATGTGGGAAGACTGAAGAGTCTTATACCACAGCAGTGGTTCCCAACTGATGAGCAAAGTAGCCACTGTCACTTAACAGACTGAGTAGGTAATGCCAAGGAAGCTCAGTGGAAAGGGAGGCAAATTGTGTCAAGAGAGAAGGAGGGGAAAAAACCCAAACACAAAACCCCAAATCAAACCATTCTGCTAAGCCAGCTTAAAGGTGGCTAGTGTCTATGCAAAATGTGGGATCTTGGAAAGGCCAAGTGTTATTATCCAATAAAAATGTAGAGTGCGTGGAATAAAAATGAATTAGTTGTTGCAAAGCACCTAGATATTCTGGGAACTGAGCCAGTAGGAACAGCAAATGATCAAACAAAAATAATGTGTTTTTCTAGGAGAAAAATGTGAATGCTGCTGTCTTCCAGCATTTTCACGTAGCTCAGACAGCAACAAACAAGATTCAGAGCAATGGGTTATAAATGCACTGTTAAGGTTGATTTGCTTAAGCTGGGAGGTGGTGGGATCTGGTGGAATGTACCTGTATCCTTAGAGGGAGGAAACCTTGTGTGCTGGTTTCACTTCTGGTTTTGCCCTGCTGTGGGGAAAGGGGCCATTCTTTTGAAGGTGTCAGTGAAATAAAACGTTGAGGTGCAGGGAACATCATCTTCTCTTAGCTGGCATAAGTCTGCAATATCTTACTCTTTAAAGTGTCACTGACTCACTGAAATGTATTTTGTACACCCCCTCAGCTAAGTCTTATAGCTCACATCAGTAGATTTCCTGGGTTTAGGTTGAATTATGGCTCTCTGGGCTGCTGGAGGTTCTCATTTACAAGGAATTAAAGCTTGTCTCCAAAACCTCAACATTTCTTCTTGCAAACCAAAGCTCAGCCCATTGAGTCACACGATGAGCAAGGGGAGCATGGCAGCTGGAGGGATCATTGATGAGGCTGTGTCCTGTCAGAGAGGAGTTTCACCAAATGACACGGCTCCAGCTGATCCCATGTTACTGGGCAGCAGGTCACAAGATTTTGCAGAGACACCAATAGAACTGTGGAGGTGGACAAGTGGGGGGGAGCAGTTCTGTGCCATCGTCGTGCAGATTAGGTTTGGAGTTTCTGGAATCACCCACCCTAAGACCTAGATAATGGCTCCACCTACTTAAAAGAAACAGAGCCCAAGCCTCAGTGGGCAGTGTAAAAAAGGTGGCTGATTGCTCATACAATGATTTTCCAGCTGCTTTGGGGATAATTGGACGTGGAAATATCTCCTTCATTTTGGTGGTATTTTACGATAATTGCTTCACACGTTAATAACGTCAGTCCCACTGACACTAACAAGGTATCACATTGTTTGGAAAGAGGAAAGATGCAGTGGAAAACTGCTTTCAACATCCTTTCCACAGACTGGAAGATATTTGTTAACACACTTTAAATCTCCTGTCCTTTCATGAAACTGCAGAACCATGGGTCTAGTTATCTGATTCCTTACCTAGCCAGGGTTGAAATGTTCAGGTACCACAATAAAAAGGGCATATATTTACCTAAGATAATACATTAATTCAAGGTTCTATTAGACTTCCATTTTCAAGACATGCCTTACACTCATTAATTTAATGTTAATTTGCATTTAGCAGCCCTAATGATTATATAGGTCAAGAAAACTAAAATATCTTTATTCTCTGGGGTTTTCTTATCTCCATAGAGTACGCTCGATTTGAGGCAAAAATCCATGACCTGCGTGAGCAGATGATGAATCACAGCATGAGTTCTGGGTCTGGCTCCCTGAGGACTAATCAGAAGAGGTCACTGTATGTCAGGTAAGCAGGAAGAGCCTTCTCCTGGGAATATGTCAGCAGCTACCTTGTCTGTGTCTGACGTGTGTTGTTGGTTTGGCATGGTGGGAAAGAAGTCTGAGGAATTGCCTTGAAATGAACTGAGAAATGCATCCATCTTACAAGCACAGCATCATTAATGAGAAAATTGGATAAAAGCCCTATTTGACCATTTCAAGTAATGTGCAAAGAGCATTACACTTTTGTAGTGATTGGGTTTATGAGATGAACATTCCTTAACTCTGTCAATATCTGAGATGGATCTGATGTGGAGTAACGACACAATGTGTTTCTGTATACATGGAACAAGTGTTCTCAGGAAGAGCAGCTTTTTGCCAAAACCTTTTCCTTGCAAAACACAAACTCTTGTATGCTATTCTAAATGCATGGCAATCTGCTACTATCCCCTTGCATGTGTTTACCCTTCTATCAGTCTATGCTGCAAAGAGTTTGCCATCTATATAGCAAGATCAAATGTGCAGATGAGATGGTAAATAAGCTGCTATCCATAGCTTAAATGGGGTGGTAAATAACAAAGGAATTACCTTTGTCACTTATTGGGAGGAGTGGTTGTAGTTTCACCTTGACTGTTTGAGTCTGTTGCCAGACTTGCCAACTGCCCCAGCAAAATTCTTGCTGTCACTCTCTCCTTTTGGGACTCATGGAGACTATGGCAATCTGTCAAGTATTTTAATAATCTTAATAATTATGCTTCTCTAGGCTCTCATTTTCATTCTCCCCTTTGTCCTCTCTATCCTCCCCATGCTCACTGTATAATTTGAAATTCCTGACAATCATGAAGTAGAGGGAAGCAATTTGTCAGCCTCTAGGCAGTGATAATTATTCACAGGGGAGCTAATTCAGGTGATAACATTGCAGAGATCCAATTAAGCCTAAATTCTACATTTTGTCATTATGCTCTCAGCGTGAAGGAGTAAGGTAGCAGAGAAGGAAGGGAAAAGTTTAATGTTAGCATGAAAGGTCTTGTTCTAATGGGCAACAACCACAAGAAGCACTAATTGGTACTGCTGTCAGAAGGAGCAATGACTGAAGGGAGATGGATTACTCTTACCAGTGATGTTGCTCTTGGGCAAGGTCAGATTAGAAGTGTTGAAGTTTTCAAGGCATCTCTAACCTTCTCTGACCTGAAGCAGGTTTTATCCAGACCAGAGTGACTTTGTTGTCAAGAGCTTTGGTCAGCTGCCTGAATTTACATTTTATGAAAAGCTACAATTGTGTGTGTAAGGATGGATAGATCCAAGCCTCCTTTCTTGAGATAAGCCAGGAACCCAAAATGTAGGGAGTAATGGTGTGAGAAGCCCAAGACGGCAACTGCAGGTTAATTGAGGTGTACACATAAAGGGCTAACACCAGGGTCCTGAACACCTTACTGCAGTTTGAACAGCAACAGAGCTTGATCCCCCCTGTGTGAGCGTTGACCTGGGAAGCTCTGCTGAGAACTGAGGCTTATTAATTTGCACTCTGAACCCAGCTGAGATATCTGTGCTGCATCTGGGCTGGCCTAGCTCTTCTGTACAGTATCATTCCGTGTGCACTGCTGAGCCCGGTTTTCTGCTAGTTCATGAATTCTGGCTGTGATCTGTCTCACTGAGCTGCTATGCCCTGGTGCTTCACTGCAGGAGCCTTTGATGTCTTAGCTGCTTATCTAAATGGCACTTCCCAAACCACAAATGCAAAACCTGTTCTTTTATTCCACAGTCGTTCCAACAAATGCCCCAAACCTCTGAAGCAGAAAGCCACAAAAGCCTCAGTCACTTTTGTTAGTATTTACTTTTTTCTCTCAAACCCACACAATTGGCTGTGTCCATGTCTGAGCAGCCTGTTTGAGAGGCTCTGTATCTCACATATTACCATAACGTGTTTGTAGTGCAGTAGCACCTGCAGCCTTGTGCCTGTCGCTGTCAGTTCAATTCACACACACTAATTACAAAGGTAGCTTATGTCTGTGTTTGTTAGACACTCAGGAAAAATAAATGTGGGCTCAGAAATGTACTTGTTTTCAGAGATGAAAATTTTCTCATTATGGATACTCTTTACAGGCAGGGCACATGTAAAAAGCTAGATTCTAGCATTTGGTTTCTATTCCTACAATTCAGGACATTTCTGTTTCAATGGATTATTTTAGTCAGCATGTGCAAGAGAGCTAGAGGCAAATGACCATATGTTGTTGTAAATCTCTAGCTGTAATGCCAAGTTTATGATTCAAGTTTGCTGTTTTCCTTTCTTTGGGATGTAGTGATTTTACTGTCCTTCACAGAGTATGGCAAGCATGGTTATTTTTTAACCAGAAAGCTGAATTGAAGGAAATCACTATATTCTAGGAAACACAAGGAAATAAATTAAGATCCAGATAGGTTGTAATAGTTGAAAATTATTGTCATTATCTGCTCATAGAAAAGCCAACAAAAGAAGGTGAGAAAAAGTAAAGCTACAGTTATGCCAATGGGTGTGGGGTTTATTGGATGCAGGGTTTTCTTCTTTACCTTAGTCTGTGATTTCCCCATCCAGCCCCTACTAAAAAAGCATAGTACTGAGATATATGAAATAAGCTATATTCAATTAAGTGAGACAAAATGTAATATAGATGGCTAATGTAATTTAGGTGGCTAAAGTAGGTGGCTAAAAGCAATTAAAATTGTTACTTCAGGAGTGTTAACAACACAGGAAGGAAATCAAGAATTGCTTATTCAGACAAATTGTGTGGCTCTTTGACATGATCTTTTGTCTCTGCATACTCTGGTGTTTCAGATTTGTATTATTTTTGTCTTTCTTTATCCCAGTCTGTCTCTCTGACACCTCCTGAATACTTCCCATGAATTTCCTGAATTCTTTTTTTCAGTACTACCTGGTGCTTATTTATCTCAGAACCTGTATCTCTGTTTGGGATGTCATCCCAACAGAGAGTCCACAACACTAAAGGCAAAATATGAATTTCCAGGGGAGCATGGAGCAGTAGGAAATACTTCTAGAACTTTTGGGAGCTCACAACCTCTTTGTAACTAAATCTGTTGAGGAAAAGAAATACAGAAAGAAATGTAGAAAGTGGGAGAATGGATAGGAAACATAGAAAATGTTATTAGTCATGTTTTATTTGGTGGTGAAAGTGAAAGAATTTAAATTGAACTCACTAACTGCAATGACAGGCTAAAAAAAAATCTGCTATTATCATTTTTAAGTCATTGGAATTCAGTCATCAGCTCATGATCAACCAGGAGAATAAACAGACCCATCACCAGCTAAACACTGTTCTATATACTTGCATAGCAGGGTCTTATGCAAATTCATGTCTTCCTTTTTGTCTTTTTAGCTCAAGGTTTTAAAATCTGTTCCTGTAAGATTATATATTTGTTTGTCTTTAAATAAATACATTCTTTGCTTTGTCCTTCTAGGTCCATATCAGTAGTCAGATTTCTAGGTTACATATGGTTACTGTTGCTATTCCTAGGAATTGCCAGATCATGTTATTTAACTTACAGGCTATGGAACTTGATAGCCTTTTGAAGAGTTAAGCATCAGAGAAGTACAGTTCTTTAAAAAGTTGGGTGAATTGGAGTCACTGAAACTTTAACTTCCAAACTTTGAAGGAAACAGAGCTTAAGAAGTTTTCCTGTTGTACTAGGTATTCCTGAGCTTAAAGGACTTGTGTTAGGTTTCTGGGGATAAGAGTAGACGCTTCAGTAATTGCTACTACACATGCAAAGAAAAGGTTTTCAGGAATTATCTGGCACCCAAAACTGCCGTCTTAGTGTCTGGTTTTCGTTTACAGATGAAAAGTAGCGAGATACGCTCAGCACAAACAGTCACTGCAGCATTTAAGCTTTATTCAAGCCAGACAACTTCTGAAATAACGTTTATATTTAAAAATTCCAGTTGTCTAGAGCCACAGCCAGGCACCGTGGAGGTGTATCACTCTGCAGAAATAATTCTAAGGCTTCACACCCCCAACCCTTTCACTGCCACTTCTCTGTTTAAAGTCTGTTCAGTGACCAAACCTGATATCACCTCATCAGGCTCCTTGTTGCCACGTATGAAGGGTTGAGTTTACTGAAATGCAGCTGTTTCAGCCTCTGCACTACTTTCAAATATATCAGTACAAAATGAATGGTACAGTTGGCTGTAAAGGTGGGGATGGAAATCAGGGCTGGGTCAGGACTGGATCCAGCTGCAATGTCAGAAGGGATTCTGCTGTTGCCTCTCCACTGTGCGTGGAAAACACTGCCATGGGAAGTGGGCCCAAGGGCTCTTCCCAGCAAGATGAAGATGCTTGCGTTCAACCTTTTTATTTCCAGTCCATGCTGCACTATTTATAAAAAACGTGCACAGTGCAAAGAGGTGCCTCTTAGTCCACTACATTTTTCTCTTCTTCTAACTGGAATTATTGCTAAGCATTTTATAGCTGTAGATATGGGCCATACAAACATGTAGTATTATGTGTTAAAAATGTGTGTGTTCTGGTTCATTTCTTATTGAGCCATGAGGAGGAATCTGGAGATGTGCCATCACAACTTAGCTCAGCAAAAGGGAAGTCAAAGCTGAGGTACTTTGGGTAGTTTACTCTCATTCCCATCACAATGGATTCTCCATTAGGTATTAGACACCTTTACACAAATTTCCTGAACTTAGAAATTGGCATGTTGCCATATCTTAGAACCATAGATGGTTTGGGTTAGAAGAGACCTTAAAGATCATCCGATTTCAAACCACTGCCATGGGCAGGGACATCTTCCACTGGAGAGACTTTGATTTTCAAAAGATCACAAAAATTCTCAGTTTTGAAGTTTTCAGAGCTACAACTGAAATTCATTTGAGACAGTTTGTGACAATTGAGTCTGATATCCAGGGTTTGTTTTATGCAATGTCTATTACAACCACCTTCAGTCTCCTTGTCTTCTTTGAGGCAGTGAACCCCCTCAGGCAAGGGAACATCAGGTCAAGGCTGCATGGGCAGAATTCTCCTGTGAATCTGCACAGCTGAGTTGCAATGCAGTCTGAAATCCGCCTGAGAAATGCAATTCTTGGAGACATCATGGTAGTGACACCTGAACACATAATAAGATCAGACTGGGTGATGTATGGCTCTAGTATGTAGGTCTGGAAGGAGAAATGTAATGAAGAGATAATTGCACTGGTGTTTTCAGAAGGAAGCACTGAGGAAACCAGAGAGAGGTATGAAATGGCCATGATTAAATACTCATTACAAGGAGGAGAGAGAATTTTTTTTTGCAAGATGTATGTGTATGTGTATATATATATATATATATATAAAGAAAATCCAAATAGATATGTTAGTGTTAATTACATGCTATATCTACATACACATTGCAAAAATCTTCCCTTAAGCAAGTTGCCTAGTATCTCTCTTGAGTCAGTGGAGTGCACTTGGCACTTTCAGAGTACAATTCATATCATCCAGAAGTAGACATCTAAAATTGCTCAGGCGAATCATGCCCTAAAAATGTCTCTTTCTCACAGCTGAGTGGAGGGAGCCTCAGGTGATTAGCTGAGATGTAAACATCAATATTAGAGACACTTCATGTTGTGTGACCTGAATCCCATGCACTCTCAAAAGATTTCTCTTTTGCTCTCTCACAAACACACGTGTGTTCATATGCATATCTAGGAGCTATAACAACAAGCTTCTGACTGTTGTCTGGGCATTCTTCTGCAACATAGCTTGGAAACACCGATGGTCTTGTTTAATTGGGCTGGTTTTTTGCCCATATTCTTATTCCCCAGGATTCCTTCTGAATTCATTTGTCACTTTAGTTAGCACTACTGAGGATCCACATATACTCAGTGCATGGTCATCAAGCTGGATGAGTTTATGACTCCAGCATCTGGGNCTCTGTTTAAAGTCTGTTCAGTGACCAAACCTGATATCACCTCATCAGGCTCCTTGTTGCCACGTATGAAGGGTTGAGTTTACTGAAATGCAGCTGTTTCAGCCTCTGCACTACTTTCAAATATATCAGTACAAAATGAATGGTACAGTTGGCTGTAAAGGTGGGGATGGAAATCAGGGCTGGGTCAGGACTGGATCCAGCTGCAATGTCAGAAGGGATTCTGCTGTTGCCTCTCCACTGTGCGTGGAAAACACTGCCATGGGAAGTGGGCCCAAGGGCTCTTCCCAGCAAGATGAAGATGCTTGCGTTCAACCTTTTTATTTCCAGTCCATGCTGCACTATTTATAAAAAACGTGCACAGTGCAAAGAGGTGCCTCTTAGTCCACTACATTTTTCTCTTCTTCTAACTGGAATTATTGCTAAGCATTTTATAGCTGTAGATATGGGCCATACAAACATGTAGTATTATGTGTTAAAAATGTGTGTGTTCTGGTTCATTTCTTATTGAGCCATGAGGAGGAATCTGGAGATGTGCCATCACAACTTAGCTCAGCAAAAGGGAAGTCAAAGCTGAGGTACTTTGGGTAGTTTACTCTCATTCCCATCACAATGGATTCTCCATTAGGTATTAGACACCTTTACACAAATTTCCTGAACTTAGAAATTGGCATGTTGCCATATCTTAGAACCATAGATGGTTTGGGTTAGAAGAGACCTTAAAGATCATCCGATTTCAAACCACTGCCATGGGCAGGGACATCTTCCACTGGAGAGACTTTGATTTTCAAAAGATCACAAAAATTCTCAGTTTTGAAGTTTTCAGAGCTACAACTGAAATTCATTTGAGACAGTTTGTGACAATTGAGTCTGATATCCAGGGTTTGTTTTATGCAATGTCTATTACAACCACCTTCAGTCTCCTTGTCTTCTTTGAGGCAGTGAACCCCCTCAGGCAAGGGAACATCAGGTCAAGGCTGCATGGGCAGAATTCTCCTGTGAATCTGCACAGCTGAGTTGCAATGCAGTCTGAAATCCGCCTGAGAAATGCAATTCTTGGAGACATCATGGTAGTGACACCTGAACACATAATAAGATCAGACTGGGTGATGTATGGCTCTAGTATGTAGGTCTGGAAGGAGAAATGTAATGAAGAGATAATTGCACTGGTGTTTTCAGAAGGAAGCACTGAGGAAACCAGAGAGAGGTATGAAATGGCCATGATTAAATACTCATTACAAGGAGGAGAGAGAATTTTTTTTTGCAAGATGTATGTGTATGTGTATATATATATATATATATATAAAGAAAATCCAAATAGATATGTTAGTGTTAATTACATGCTATATCTACATACACATTGCAAAAATCTTCCCTTAAGCAAGTTGCCTAGTATCTCTCTTGAGTCAGTGGAGTGCACTTGGCACTTTCAGAGTACAATTCATATCATCCAGAAGTAGACATCTAAAATTGCTCAGGCGAATCATGCCCTAAAAATGTCTCTTTCTCACAGCTGAGTGGAGGGAGCCTCAGGTGATTAGCTGAGATGTAAACATCAATATTAGAGACACTTCATGTTGTGTGACCTGAATCCCATGCACTCTCAAAAGATTTCTCTTTTGCTCTCTCACAAACACACGTGTGTTCATATGCATATCTAGGAGCTATAACAACAAGCTTCTGACTGTTGTCTGGGCATTCTTCTGCAACATAGCTTGGAAACACCGATGGTCTTGTTTAATTGGGCTGGTTTTTTGCCCATATTCTTATTCCCCAGGATTCCTTCTGAATTCATTTGTCACTTTAGTTAGCACTACTGAGGATCCACATATACTCAGTGCATGGTCATCAAGCTGGATGAGTTTATGACTCCAGCATCTGGGAGCATCCAAACTGCAGTTTCTTTCAGGTTTTGCAGCACTGAAGATCAATACAGATTTCTGAAGAGCAAATGTGAGTCAGCTGGGCACCTAGACATTATTTTTTTTGTTTTAATGAGGAAATAGCTTGCATAGGCATGCCTGTACTTTAATGGCATTATAGAACTATTAGATTCCCTTTACTGAACAGTAAGTAGATGAAAATGGAATTTTAGTACAGTTTTTTTTTCACTTACCTCAGATTCCTGGGCAATTGAATGGTCTAAATTGTAGCACAGAATGGAAACATGCCATGTCATAAATGGCATAATGCAGATAAGTTTGGAAATGGCCAGATAGGTACACACAAAAACTAAATTTATGAAATGGCTTATTGGACTTGAAGTTCCTTTTTAGACTGGAATTGTTGGAATGTCACTCATTTCACATGTCCTGGTTAAATAAGAGTTTCTGGGTATTCAATTGCTACTTTTTAATGGTTCTTTCTCTGAAAACAAGACTATTTTGTACATCCTCCTGGCACAAGTATTCTCCCTGGTTTCAGTGAGAGCTGCTCAGATTCAGAAACAAGGAAATAGAGTAAATCTTTATTTTTCAAAGCAAGGAGGGTCACTCTGCATGCTTTAGAGACTTTTTCTCTAGGGAGACATTCAAGAGCTGAACCGTATCACTGAGTAAGTGTTCACCCAGGTCTTCATTAATTATCAGAAACACTGAGGATTTGAGAAGGATGAGGGATATGCTGGAATACAAGCATCACCTAATACAATGGGAAGTAGTTTTTATTTATTGTGTTGAATTTCATGTTTAGAGCAAAAGCATCTGGCTTGCAGAACACGTGATTATCTGTAAAATGAAAAAGGATGAAACAACCCTTGTCTTTGGCAAAGCAAATCTGCTATCTTCTTACAAAATTCAACCTGTTTATATGCTTAGAGGCATTTGCAAAAATTACCGTGTTCATCATTCTGCTGTAAGAACAGAGCAAATGACAAATTAAAAATTTCAACTGAAAATTGAAGAACAGAGAATAGCTGGAGAGAAACTGTTTTGTTGGTATTTTTTTTTTAAGTGGCCTCTCGTTGTCAGTGGGAACTGTGAGATTTTCACACTTCTTTATTTTATTTCTGTGAAATTTTCACAGGTCCTTAACTGAAGTGTCCTAAGACTCGCAATGCTGGTGCCACTCTCAGCTGAAAGATGCATGTGAGGATTATTAATCTTGGACTACTCTCAATTCAAAGGCCTTCAGGCAACAGTTTTATAGTTCAATGGCAGTCTGGTCTAAAAAACCACCCTAAAATGGGATGCTGTAAATACAACAATATGTCTCACCAAAACCCTAGGACTGTGAAAATCTGATATATAGTCAGATTTTTAAAATTTGATATATAGTCAGTTGAAACTATTAGCCACCTCATAAGCTATTACAGTTTTTCCTGACAGTTACTGCATTTCTTACTCATCTGCTACTTTTTTTGCAATGTTGATACTAATGAACAGTTAAGGAAAAATGATGTTTGTTTGCAATTCTTCATAACATTTCACAGACAAAGACTAAGCAGTTAATGGAGAGTGAAAACTGAACATGTAAACACATCAATCAAACAGTCTCATCTCTGCATGTGACACCAGCTCTTTCCTTCACATCTTCATGTTTATCATATCTGCTGCTCTTAGGTACCGGGTGTGTAATGAGTTCAGCCCTTCCCTCCCAGTGATGCATTGTTAGCTGCAGCATGAACCAACAGCCCAGCAAGCCTTCTATCAATGGGTGTTTCTCCAACTGGGGCAAAAAGGGGCAAAAAGTAGATTTATTTCTATGTGGTTGTCACTTTGCAAATCATTGACTACTTTGTGTTCAAAATTATGAGCTGTTGTACACAGTACTGAACACCTGGAAGGACTGAGCCCTGTGTGAAACAACCACAGCCTCCAGGAATCTAAGATAACACATCCTGCCTAAAATTTAGAACAGAAAACAGAATATAATGCAGTTTGCAGAATATCAAAGCCATTCTTGCCTAAGTCATCTTATTCTTATATTTTCAGTAAAACTTGTTGTATTTTAAGTAACTGGGTGAGATGGAATTGTGTCCTTAGTGCAGCATTATTAATGCCTGGTGTGAAGCAGCTTTTCTATTAGCAACTTCAGTAGGTATAAGTAGTACACACTTGTGGCCATTTTCCATATTGTTCTGTTTCATAAGTTATTAAAATAAAGGTCCAGAACAGGTAATGTGCTTGACATGATGTCTGCTCTACAGAAGCAGCACACCTTTTTCTTTTCTTAGGGGATGCCTTAATAGCTTTTCATTGCACATATATTGTGCTTTTCTGTTCCCTAGAGGGACTGCCTGCTTTCTGCTTCGGAGAGTAGAAAGTGTCAGCTAGAATAATATCCAAGCCAGAAGATGATGAGGTTGAAGATCTTGCCCTCATGTGGGAATAGGATTTGTTTGAAATTTTTATAACCAAGATACACACAGTTTCAGCCTCATTTCTAAGCAGAAACTTTGAACATGATCCATCAGTGAAAGGGAGGGGAACATGAAAGTGAAGATAAACTGTCTGTGGCTTAAAATGGCTGAAAATGAATCAGCAAAACATGCATTTAAGCTGTGTCTGTTCCCTGTGAAATAGCAGTCTTATCCAGCAAATAGTTGCTTATGATGTTTCCATGTCAACAGCTATAATAGGACACCGTCAGTTTGTGCAGCTCTCAACTGGAAAAGTACAAGACAGTAGCTTAGACCATGAACAGAGACAAAGGCCTATTGAAATAAAAGCTTGTGTGAATACAGTCAAAGTTGGAAATCTAAATATGTGCATTTGCACACAGCACAGTGGCCAGTGTGAGAGAAAGAAGATGCTTGGCCCTATTGAAGAGTTTTCTACCTGAAATCCTATACAGAAAGTCATAAAGCCACTATAGAACAGGCTCTCCAAATCAGCTATGTCCAAACAAAGCTGAGAACAGTGTGAAACAGGACATGACACTGCTGAAAAAGGTAGTGGGAATTTGCATTCAAAGTTCCTTCCAATAAAGACAAATGAGGAAGATCTTTAGTTTCACTGCAAGGAAGTCCATCTCTGAGGAGGGCGCTCAGCCAAGATAAGTGGTGAGGCTAAGTGGGACCAGTAGTCTTTGCTGACCCTTTTACTTCTCATTAGAAATAGAAATTACTGTAATAATGCTATGGTGAGCCTGGAAGGATCTGGGGAATTGCCTACCTGAATTGGGGATCATAAGGAGCTCCTCAGGAACTCAATTTAGTCATTCCCTACCACCCCACTCTTGTAACAGGAAAAAAAGTCCTAATCAGGTCCTCCCAGGCTTCATTGACATGCTGTTGAGTAAACCCTTGTTTATATGCAGTTACTTTACTATTTCTGCTGTGAGTGGTGCCTGTGTAGTGCTGGTTAATACTTGAAGCTGGTGTCCAAGAGGAGCCAGCTTGGCATGCCAGCCTCAGCAGGTCTTGCACTGCTTGCCCTGTGTTTGTCCCTCTTGTATACCAGTTTTGACAAGTAGGATTTGATCCTCTCTAAATGTGCCTCATGATCAGAGCAAATGGAGTAAAAAATTGTTTCAGAGATTAACATATCCCTCTTTGTGTCTATATTTATATATATATATGTGTGTGTGTGTGTACATCTGCATTCTGCCGTGTCTCCAGCTCCATCTCTCTTGTGAAGACTCTGATTATGTATGGCTCATTCTTCTCTTAAAACTCCTTACTCTAATTGCTTTATCTACTAATGTAGCAAATAAACAAAGACTGTGAAAGTTGTCTGGTGAAGAGTTTGCCAGATGTTCCTCGCCAAACAGGAATTACAATAATTAAACATTCACCCACTTTCCATAGATTCTACTTCTTATACTTTTTAATTGACCATGAAGGCAGCCACATTCCTTCACCCAATCTATTGGGCTGATGCAATTATCAAAACACCTGCTTAGCCCAGCATAATATCTACTTCTATACCAACCTCTGCTTACAGAAAAGGCAATAACATGTTGCTATTTCTGCTCCTACATCTTCTTCCAAGCTGTTTAAAAGGGTCCTGGCATAGAGGGCAGCAGCTGAAAGCTTTGGGAAAAAATAAGGCAGAAAAAGTTACTTAACAATGTAGAAGGCTTTGGGGTTTTTATAACCTTATGTTTCTAACCACTTAGATTTTAGTTATGTCAGGTTGGAATAGCTTTTACATTAGTGTGCTGCTAATAACACCTGTTCTTCCCATTTCCAGAAAGTATCAATATTTATTTCACTCTGGGAGCTGGAAAGACCTGTAATCTTTTTCTTTTAAAAAGCACTATCTCTGCAGACAGGCTTTTTCCTCTTGATGTTCTTGAGACATTTTAGAGTCCACATAGAGGCTGCAGATACCCACTGTAGTAATTACTCCTTTCTGCAGAGACTGTAAGACAATTTGGAGAGAAAAGCATCATAGGTGATCAATGACAAAATAAAAGCATAGCCTAATGGCCATCAAGGAGTATTTTGCCGCTCTCTTACAGATGATTCAAGATGCAAAGCTGTATTTCAGTCCTTTCTGCTGTTCCCATCTTTACCCAGCCAGTCAGACTTTGTCATGTTCCATTTTCCTGAGAATACTTCAGGAACTACTCTTGTAAAAGTACAGCTTAGATTTGAAAAATATCTATGGTTTCTTCATAGATTTATGGACAAGGAAACAGGTACCTTTGTGAACCCATCTTGAAAACAGATTGCGACTAGACAGTATCAAAACCATTTTCAGAAGCACTGCAGAAAACAAGGTAGAAACAATGTTTCTAACAGGGTTTGCAGATTCCAAATGCAATTGCCCTTTCAGTATAAGCACTGAAAGTTATTTTTCCTTTTCTATACTGGCTGGCAGAGCATTGCCATATCCATGGAGAGCTATTGTGACAAGAGGGCTCTGCTACAGGGAGAAGCTGTGTCCCAGGAGATGTCCTGGACAGTAGATTTGCTCTCAGGGTTATTCTGCCCAGTGTTTCATCCAGACATGACATTACAGACACATTTTTTATGACATCCACTTATTACTAATTTGATAGCAAATTTATCCCATTATATTGTTTATGGCACTGGTGTCTGGTCCTGGTTTCACACCTGGTCTTCTTTACAGAGAAGAGAATGAGCTACAGGAACATTATCAAGGTCAGAACTAGGTTCCTAAAGCCTCTACTGGAGTTATGAGTTGCAGCATGACTCCATGACTCCAGTGCATGGTGCTTCTTCAAATCTGATTTACACAGGCTTCAGTATGCTTGAGTTGACCCTAACTAGACTGCAGTTAGGGTCATCAGTCTTTTTTCTGGTTTCAATAGCCAGAATCATGAGATGTTCCAGGAGTAAAAATCAGAATTCCTCTTTCATCATTGATATTTGCATGTGGATTCATCCTGAAAGCCTTGTGAACTTCAGCAGATCTTTCAGCAAAACTGAACTGGACATATATTTTCCTGGTAAGAATTTTTCTTTGACAATCTCTTCATCTACTTATACTTTAATAATTAATTAGAACATCAGTAAGAAAAGCAAAATATTAATTACTAACAGTGGACCATGGGACACTTCCTATCAATTTCTATGTTGGAATTACTATCTGGCCAAATCTAGTGGTTACTGCTAGAAGATGGTGGCTCAATTTGCAGTCCACAGCTCACCACATCTCCTGCAGGTGCAATAACCACAGATTATTAACTCCCAAATATGCAAAACAGATATGAAACCTGGCAGCTGGGTGAGTTTCACTGGTTTAGTGGTAAATAAATATTCTTTCCTGTAAATCTGACCTCATTCATCAAATCCCTAATGATTTCTTTCAATATTTGAATGAAATGCTGTCTTTTCACACAGGCCAAGAAGGATGACCTTTTATTATAGCTACTCTGTCAATCTACAATATAGCTACTCTACAATGCAATCATCTTCTTTTAATTGATGATTTCAGGATTTTAGTTTACTTTAGTTTGTATTATTGCTCGATGGTAAAATTCAGAATAGGTTTAAACAGAACATGATTAGAAATACAGGGTTTTCTTTTAAATGTCCTCAGTGTTCAATTTATCTGCCTTTGTCTGTCTGCAGACACCACCACCAGATATTCATTCATTTAGAGATACTTACCTATGGGTTTCCTTCAAGAATACCAAAAAAATTTAAAAATTTGTATAAAATTCGACAGATAATTTTGCCTTTAATGAGGATTGCAACAGCTTTGTCTGCAAGAAGTCTGGGGAAAAAAATGTAAAAGAAATAATCAACAGACAGGATGTTTTTGTCTTTAAAAATATGAAAGAATAGGCAAATTTACTGAATTAATATATTGAAAATTATCTAGAGCAATGCAAGGACCATGGGTGAATTTAGCCTGTGGAAAATGGGGTTATTTTCCTCTCAACAGAGTACGAAAGTCCTGTATGATAGATGGATATTCAGCTACTTTAGTTTTAATTCCTCTGTATTGCCATCCTAAAGACATCAGACTTGGACAGACATAAGAATATATTCCCTTCTAATGGACAGTGTGCAGAAGGATTAAAGTTTCCTTTCCTTTCCTTAAACTTCTTTGTTGCTATAATTTCCTTCAGTGCAACAGCTCCTAATTTGCATTCAGATGAGGAAAGGAAAATCCCTACTTTGTTTGTTGGCATTTAAGTTTTTAAGAAAGGACACTTCAATTATACTCAAATTTCAGTGCTGCTTTTTTAGGAAATTTTATAAAATATTAAGCTGCTGCAGTTGTACTTTTGGTCTTCCATCTATGGAAATGCACTACCTACCCCAGCATGTTACACAAAATTTGCATTCATTTTTCTACTTGCCTTGAGTTCTAAATATACTCCAGAGCAACTGGGGACATCAATTTGAAAGGGAATTTTGTTGTCTTTTGAAAGAGCAGATAGATAAGTGTATGAAATATGGGAAATTCTCTAAATTTATTTATTAAACATTCCATAATAATTATGTCTTCTACAAAATCAGTAAACCCCATCTGCATTCCATATAACCAATGGTAATGTGGAGTGAACTGAGGAGTCATGAACTGCCATAGCTCACACAAAAATCATAGTGCTAGCAAGAATTTTATTCCAATTTACTGTTTCGAAGATCTCTGTTAAAAGCGCACAAAGAATTTGCCATTCTATCTGAGTTCTTTCTCCAGGAAGATAAGTGGTATCATTCTGGAACTGAGCAGCTCAGGTTCTGCCTTGGTTTTGGACCTAAAGATACACATTTATATTGTTAAAGAGATACTGGGTAATTCCTGAGCACTACAATGATCTGTTTTTTCATTGTAGGACAGCCAATTGCAGTTATTGGAGATAAACAGATTTTGAATAAGTCATATCAGACTATTTAAGTCACAAAACTGTGAAGAATCTGACATCAAATTGTATCTGAAATTTCTGAATTCAATGTCTGAAAAGAAGTTGGGTTTTTTTTTTTTATTGTAGCCCAAATGGAAGTTTTTCTAATGGCATCAGAAGAGTATGTCTAATTCTTCAGTTTCAGGACAATATGACCGAGGATCTGGTTGTACTTATGATGTGTCATAAACAAGAAAACCCCAAAAGGTCTAAGAAAAGGATAATCTAGTCTCTCTCCCTCTCTGACTTCATACATATTATTAAGGTAGTGGATCAAAAATTCATGAGGAAGACCCCATTGAAAGCACATGACTATATCCATTCCTCAGAAAGTATGACATGCACCTGGCCTTCCATCCATTTCTGCTTAGAGACAGAACAAAAGAAATAAATCTGGTGTTTTCAGTGCTGTTACTTCTCTGCAGAGCTGTAGCTTTCTAACTTAAGGACTTAGTCTTTTAAGTCAGCAGAAAGGGAAAATTTCTTTTAATTGTGTCTTTATTACATACCAAAAAGACTACACCCACAAGAGAGATTCAGGAAAACAACGTTATGCTCTCTTAGAGTACTGATAGAAAGTAGACCTGCTGACATTTAGGTCAAATACTTCAGTAAGATTCTCTCTGAGTGATCTTTATACCAGAAACTTTGCAATACTCAAAACATTCACTCAGAGTGAAACACTGGATATGTTTTCCATGTTGTACTTTACTTCTGGTAATAGGACTACATGGGGTAAAGAAAATGTTTAAAAATCAGCTGTGCAGACTGTTCGTGGAAGAATGAAGTACCAACAGAAGCCATTTAGGAAAAGTGCTTGTATGAAAATATAAATACTTTTTAAATAATCATGGTAGGCTGGGTCTTAAAGATTCTGTATTTCTGTGAATTATTTTTTTCTTAATGTGTATACAGAATAATCTAAAAATCCCCAATTACAAGAATAATTGAAAGTTTATTTGAGGTGATTAGCTCACTTTAGAATTTATTTTCTGATATCTCAGCATTTTTCACTGATAAAAGCAGTCATCTACCAGCAAGGCTAAAGTTTCCTCTGCCAAAATTTTGCTTGACATAGTGAATCCATCCTTCCCTAATGGATGATTAAGGGGAAACTTGCTTTGGTAGAATAAAAAAATTAGATGTTTACAGTTTTGGGTTGCTGAGCAATCCGGCTCTGTAGAAGGGGGCTGTTCTTTACACTTCCTGAAGGACTATCAAATTACATCATGCTTTTTGGAGGGAGAGCATTTACAGTTTAACTCCATTAAGCTGCATTTGCAGCTTAAAATTACAATAATCAAATGGAATCATAGCATGGTTTGAGTTGGAAGGGACCTTAAAGACCACCTAGTTCCAGTGCCCCGCCATGGGCAGGGACACCTCTCACTAGACCAGGATGCTTTAAGCATTGGCTTTCCCACAACTAACCCTTACATACTTGGGCAGTGTTTCTAAATTCCTCCTGTGTAGCTGTCCCTCTGTCCACCCCTGTGGGCTGCATTTTTGCTAACAACACAGTGTGTCAGTCATCAAGCATCACACAGCAGCATCTGCCCAGCAGACCAAATTTTTAGAAGTTCAAGTTGCATCTTTCCTATATTTATGTTTTATCTGTTCTCAGTACATTGAATCACAGGATCAGTAAGGTTGGAAAAGACCTCTGAGATCATTCTGTCCAACCATTAAACCAGCACTGCCAGGTTCAGCACTAAACCATTTCCCTGAGCACCACATCTACACACTTGTTAAACTGTTCCAAGGACAATGATTCCATCATTTCCCTCTCTGCAAGATAGTTTCCATCATGCCTTTTTTTATGCTCTAATTGGTTAACATACATGAAATATACATGTAAACTGAAATTATTAACATCCCTCTGTTCTGTTCTTGCTCTATTCATCTCTTTAATGTTGTATGTGGATGGTTCCAGGTCTCCACATGAATCTCCACAGTATGCTGTAGGTACCTAGGGTTAATTTCCATAAGTCCTTTGAGGGACTACAGGCAACTTGTTAGTTAATCCATTATCTAAGACCTCATCAGTAACACTTTTCAACTCTTTATTACTTCAGTGGCACAACTACAGTCGTTAGGTCTCCCATCTTTCAACCCTTCACAGCCATGCTTTTGTGTCTGTCTGAAACTCAGAGTGAAGGGTGCTGGATTTTGGCTGTCTAGGACACAGGCTGAAATGCACAAACCTAGAGGATGTTTGTTGTGGTTGTAGTCACAGACATCTATTATTTGGGGGAGGGTGAGTGAGAAGCAAATTAGTGAGTTGCCACTGCCCAGTACTTGTTCCCTAGAAAAGGGTTTTGAAATAATAGTCCGTTCCTTGATACACATTTCCACTCTCACAGTCCAGTTGTGTATTTCAAATGAATTTTTCTAGATTAATTTGGATTCATTTTTTTTCTGCATTTCAGAGAGAATGGGGTTGCACTTCCCTAAAAGATTACTCTATTCAGGTTGTTGTATCAATATGCAAATAAATGTTAATTGAAAAAAAATGCACCCTTATCAATGATGGATTTTAGTGTTACAAGAATTCTGCAAAGTTGAATAACAACACAATTCATTTTGATATAACAAGAGCATCACAATAAATTTTCATCCATTCAGTGATCTGGCCAGTTTTTCAAATTTCATAAGACATTAGTTAAAGCATAATTAAACCATCATGAATGTCTTCTGCTTCTGGTCTCTCTTCTCCAACAATTCACCCCTCATAATTAATTAAGTGGGATGAGGAAACAGATTAATTTTAACTAGTTGAAAACATACTTTCTAGACCTAATACAATATATAAACAATGCTACTTCTTTCAGATTCATCTTAACTAGAAATGAAATGCATAAATTGCAGCAAGGCATGGTAGTGTGATAGTCCCCATGTTTTAATGTTCTGATTTTTTCAGGCTCTCCCAGACCTTTTTAATAATAAATCTTGTCAATGCTGTCACATCACTTCTACCTTATTTTAAATCCTCATCCCTGTCCTTATGCTCTGTGGGCCAGAGATAATCTCATTTTATTTGGTAATCTCATTTTATTTGTAAACCTCGAGGTTTCGTTTCATAAAATTCAGGGATGAGCTGCTCCTCTTAATGACAGGGAGCAAAATAAGTGAGCTTTGAGATAATCCTATTTGGTGACAGTCTGTGAAAGAGGGTAATGCATTTTTTTAGGACTTTCCCAGTATTTGGTTTATTGTTTTATTTGTGCAGCAAAGACTCTTCTTTACCTCTTTTTTTATCTCTTAAGGGAAAGAGTAAGAGACTTCTTTCCATGACACCATTTTTAAGTGAAATATTGATTTATTTTCATTGATCTCACCACTTAGTGTTTAGGGAATTGATGTTGCTATTCAGCAACATGGCACACTCTTGTTCTCCTTCAACTCAGTACAGAACAGGTCAAACTTTGAGCCACCACTTTCCATTCTGAATAGTTTTCAGTGTCACTCAAGGAGAATTCTTGGTCCAAGTAGAGAATTTGGCCATATGTATAAAAATATTGCTGCTGATTGATGGGGGGAGAAACTTGGAACTGACTTTGTTAAAATGCTAAAAGCATTTTCCAAGGTGGCTGTAGGAAGAAGCAGCCATCAGGGTGAGGATGCTGAGGCAGGGAGCAGAACTGACTCAAATCTTACCTGTAGAACTGATAGAAGAGCATTTAACTTCCAAGCCATTTTACGAGCTACAAGAGCCCAGCATCTCATAATGGTCCATAGAGGGTGATCCCAGGCACCTAACTTAGTTACATAAATTGTGTGTACAGTAAATGGAAGTGTTGAGTAAGGAATTCAGTTTTTGCTGTGCTAGGCAGGGACTTTGGCCAAATGCATTCCTAATGGAGCTCCCTTACAGAGCACAGCAACACCTTAGGGATGGGCTGAGTTCAAACATGCTGCCCTGGATTTAGTTTATGGAAAGAGCTAAATGTTGGAATATATCTGAATTCTAACTCTTGCTGAAAGCCTGGCTTTAGTCTCTGTATTAGGTACCAACTCTTCAGGAATTTGAGACCCAAGCTCCACAAATGAGGATAGGCACTTTATTGAATAGCAATGTTGTTTAAAATGTAGGAGGAGGAAATGCTGGTGATGATGATGTTCCTCACATTTTGCAAAACAATCTGGCAAGAGCATATCCCTTTTCCCTTTATTATTGCTGTTTAAGGCAAAGCCAACCCGGAATCACTGATGACAGTCAGGACAGCTCATTCACCACTGCATTCCTCAGACTCCAGCCTAGGGGTCACCACCAACCTCTTTCTCCCAGACTTTCACCATCCTGACCCCTCAGTCGCTGTGCTTTTTCAAGAGAAGATGTGAAAAATGTCCTTTCCAAAAATGGCTACCTGGTGGTTAAGACCCTTATGAAGACAAGAGAGTTCTATATTTGTATCCCATCAGTGTGCTAAGGAAACTGCATTTATATCTCCCACTTTCTCAGTCAATACTGTGGCAAAATATTGAATTTCTCATGCTCAAGTGTCTAACCACTAGACTACTAGAAAAAGGTAAATATAATGTCTGTGTTTTTGAATGGGAATGGTATCTCCTGTTGTGGTCTTTCTGCATTCACTTTTGTATATGTTAGGTGTGTGTAAAGTACAGTAAGATTTAAATATAGGGTTAAATGCAGTCTGGATGTTTCCCTCCCTTAAATGTGAATTCCATAAATGTTTAAGAGAGAGAAAGAGACATCCAGCTTCTCACGAATTTGTGAGAGTAAATGTAGTCTAAAATACTTGGTCTACTGAAGGGAGTAAAAACGCTGAATTTTGCAGTAGGGCTGTGGTGCTTAAAATCCATCTATGTTCATTTTAGGCATAAAAATGATCAGTCTGAATCTTACTTTCAGCTTTGAGTAACCTATCAGTGTCCAGTAAGTTTTATCATAGACTGTATTCAATACATTTTGCCTTACTGTACTTCAGGTCACTATGAAGGAGGTGAGATTAGATGTGGTCCTAATTTTCAGGATCATCTGAAGCTTTCTGAAGAGTGACCATCAAATAAGTCCAAGGCAATTACAATCCCAGTCATAGCTATAGCTAAAATAAATCACATGCCAGCCTGGAATTTCACATTGCTGAAACTGGCATTTTCTTTTTAAGAAGCCCTTAAACTAGGAGGCCATTTTAAAGATAATATCAATGATTAGCAAAGAAAGTATCATAGTTAATTTGTGAGCCACATTCATGTGAATGAGTTCCTTTCACTCCAAAAGAGGATTTCCACCTGCTGCAATATAACATGTTAGATATGGCTTTTCCTCACCAACAAAATGATCTTATTTCTAAGAATATGTTTCCCTGGGATAATTCTTTGGGCATGACTATGGAAGCCAGATAATCTTGCATGCCACTTTGTACCCAGAGCCTTGACTGGTCACACTGCACTACTCGCTTACTCCCAACCCCTCTTTTGGAGCAAACTAACTGGTTCCCTTAGAGGCTAAATCCCTTTTGACTGGTTCCCTTTGTATGACACAATCTCACAGACTTTTACTCTAGGGGATGCCAATACACCCTCATCCCACTTGTTTAGGACATTAGCAACACTATTCTGCTGTCATGCTGTACAACATGGCTTGTGAGGCTACAACCTTCTGTATCCATTACTTCAGTCACTTTTCAGAAGAAGAACACCACAGTCATTAACTGGTCATTCCCCAGGGCCAAATGTTGTGGCATGGGCTCAAAGCAGCCCTGAGCCCAGTGCTAAGCTGTGTGGATGGTATGTGCAAGAGGGCATTAACCTTGGACACTGAGGTTGCAAACTGATTGTCAGTACTGAGCCCTCTCTGGTGCAGATATGTCTAGCCATGTAAATGCAGTCTAGCAATAAGGCATCTGCACCCTCTCATAATTAACTTATTTTACAAAGTGTCCTGATTCAAGAAGATCTTCAAGACAACTGTCTCAGTCTAGAGGAAATTTGTTAGACAGTGAAACCATACATGTGTTATGTTGATTCAGAAACGTCAGGATATTTTTACATAGATGTCAAGAGTTATAAGAGCTGCTTTTTTTCCCTCCAATATAATTATTTCACATATGTCCAACACATTCTGTTCAATCTCTGTCTTGTGAGGATCAGTTTTGTGACATTTATAGTAAAGATGTACTGTTGTTTCTAATTTTGCTTCTCTTTAAAATTCTGCAGACATTGCAAAAGATCCAGCAGCTGTTGCTTTAAAATGCAGATAAGTAGGACACTATGCCACTCACGGGCGCCATCATTACAGACCCATGTTACTGTTTTCTGTCAGCTAGAAGTCAATTACTTCATTTTTCACCCTGTCAATCATTTATAGAAAGACAAGAACAAAGATATCTTTAGGGCATACATGGCATTTTTTTCTCCAAGTCATTTTTTTTTTGCATGAACATTATGATGATGTTTCTCTTATTTAGTTTATAATGAAGTGTAAGCAGAAGAAAATATTCCTTAGAACATTTCTTCAGATGTCGTTGCTGCAGCATTTATTAACATCCAATTATAATGCTTTATTTTCCCTAGAAAAAAACTTTTTTAATAAGGTTTGAAAAACAGTATTTGGAAAATTTCTCTTCTGCTCATATCTTTACCCAAAGGCAAAGGGACCTAGTTTTGTACTGTGAGAATTTCCCTAAAAAGAAATAAGGTACTGTCTGAGGACATTGGATGTATTTAACAGTTTGGTTAAAATCCTAATATTACTGTGGTGGGTTAGAGAGATGTGCATACCTCCACAATCTTGTAAACTGAGCCATATTTCTGTAGGTTGTTTTAATTATTGTAGGCACTAAATCTTGTGCCAGGAAAATTCTGTAAAAAACAAACAATATTTAGTTTTGCATTGAAACACTGAATTTGTCTGTAACATTTGTGGTTTTAGGAATATTCAGTGCTCTTAAATCTGTGATATGTTTTCAATCCTTTCATTCAGTGTAATCATAGAACCACAGAATAGCTTGGGTTGGAAAAGACCTTTAAAGGTCATCCAGTTCAATCCCCCTGCAATGAGCAGGGACATTTTTAGCTACATGAGGTAGCTAATCCTGAAACACTACTTGATAGTGGAAAACCAAAAGATTGCTCAAAATAATATTCAATAAAATTATTTAAATTGCTTTGATTTAAAATTCTTAGTAACTGTGCCAAGACTTTCAGATAAAAATTAAGCACCCCATCCCTTTAAACCTAAACATCAGAGGAAAGAAAAAGGGAAGGACATAGTATAAACGAAGTGTTTTGATAATAACATAAAAATAGTTGTATCTACCTCTCAATCAGTGTTTCTCATATCTCTGAGCTTTCTCTGAAGGAATAACATAGTGAAGAAACAGGTATATAGACAATGACTTGCATAGCCTGAAGAAAATTATTGTCCCTGGGAGTGGATCTCAGCTGCCTATGGGCACCTGTATCACATTTGTACAAACGGGGTTTCAGCTTGAATTCCTTAGCTGGATTCAACAAATAAGGCAGGATATAAACATAAAAGTTTTCTTTCATGCAGGTTGTCACAAGCCAAAAAACAAGTGATTCAAGGTCTACAGCTCAAACTCCAGCCCCAGTGCTTGGAGGGTCAATGAGTGAAAACATGACCACCAAACTCAGGTGGACCAAAGGTCGTTCCCAAGTATTGTTCTGCTTCAAATAGCATCTGATAACATATCATCTGCAACTATTAAAATAGCTCTTGATGGATTTTTCCTCTTCCTTTGAAGATTTTTTTAGACCTATTTTAGTTTTCAGAGTCCACTGTGAATTACTTGTGAACTGCATACTGTATATTATCTGTCAGTGGCTAAATTACACTTGCCTCCATTTCTTGGGAACAAGTGTCCCCGATTCCTTCTTTCTTGACACTTGTAATTTCATTAATTTTATTATGCCTTTTTCTTGGTCATCTTTTTTAAAGAGGAGGAGGCTTAGTCTGTGTAGTCTGTTTCTTTGAGAAAATTGCCCTTATTGGCCTTTTTGTTCCTTCTTTGCCTTTTCCAAGGCAAAGATGAAAGGATCTTTGCCCATTCCAAGGGATGAAAGGATCAGGACTGTCTGTAGAGGTGTGTGGGTGTCTGTATCATGGTATAATAGCAATTATTTATCTTGTGTTCTTTATCAATTTGTTTAAATGGTATGTACAAATTTGCCTTTTTCACTAATACTAAATATGGAATTAATGTTTTCCTAGAAAAATATCAAAGTCTCCAGCACTTCTTCCCAGGGAAGTATTTGCTTACCCAGTGTGTATCAGTATGCAGATTGACTGAGGACTGATACTCTCCATGCTTCCCTCTGTGTTTATTCACATTGAATTCCATAGAATCCTGAATCGTTTGGATTGGAAGGGAACTCAAAGATCATCTAGTTCCAACACCCCTGACATGGATAAGGAGACCTTCCACTACACCAGGCTACTCAAAACCACACACAACCAGTACTGTTCCAGCACCTCAGCACCTTCATCATAAAATTTTTTTACAATCTAACCCTGCCTTATTTCCAATTAAAACCAATACCCCTTGTCCTGTTGCAACGGGCCCTGCTAAACAGTCTGTCCTCATCTTTCTTATAAGCCCCTTTCAAGTATTGAAAGGCCACAGTGACAACTCCCTGAAGCCTTCTCTTCTCCAGGCTGGACAGCCACACCTGCCTCAGCCTGTCCTCACAGGAGGGGTGCCCCAGTCTCTCATCATCCTCATGGCCTCCTCTGGATTCACTGCAACAGCTCTTTATTCTTCTCATGCTGGGGACCCCAGAGCTGGATGCAGCACTCCAGGTGGGGTCTCATGAGAGCAAAGGGGCAGAATGCCCTCCCCCAAATTTCTGGTCACACTTCTTGTGATGCAGCCCAGGACACAGTTGGCTTTCTGGGCTGCGAGTGCACATTGCCAGATGTGCCTTCAAGTGCTTTATCATCCAGTCACTGGACATCTTACAGTTCTTTTGCAAATCTTCTGAGTCAGTTTTTGGTTTTTCTAACACAGTTGGCTTTCTGTCCTTAGTAAATATTATTGCCTCATTTTTCATCACCTTTACTAGATCACTTGTAGGATTTAGTCTCTTGTGAAAATTCTTTATTAACCCTTTCTTTGTTTCCTTTAAACACTTATTTATCCTTCACTCGCAGACCACTGGTTTAGTTTTTTCTATACATTTCATGACATTTTGGTGAGGAAGTCTGTTGTAAGTTTTCTGGAAATTCACATGATATTTATGGTCAGTGAGTTTAATGTTCCTAAGGAAGTTAAGTAGATCTACCTGTTTCTCAAGTCAGATTTCATTTATTTGTTGTCTCTCTTTAAAAAACTGGCTCAGTATTTTTCATTTCCACATTTGAGTCATTCATCTCATCCTGGTAATTTATTAATATTCATTTTTTTGATTTGTTATTAAACTTTTTCTACTGACACATCAAGTGCAGATGGTTCCATTGATTTGACAGGTCTGAAAGACTGTTCTGTGGGTTCATCCTTAAACACATTCTGTAGTTGATTGTAAATAATTCATTTAACTTTATTGGTATGGCCTTTTCTTTCCTCAGCTCTCTCATTACACCCCAATGCCCTGTGTAATTGGTATTTAGTTTCTGAATGCTGCACAAACCTTATTGTAGTTATCCTCAGGATTCTCCCTCATGGCGAGGAAATGCCATCTATCCTTGTTTTGTAAAGACAGAGGCAGGGCCCCAGAAAGACAGACACTTAGTAAAGGATGCTGAGTAATGAAACACTCAGGTTTGGAGCACCTCAAAAATGTCTGCACCTTTGAGCACAGAACTCCCAAGGAGAGATCTCACTGACTGAAAGGTACCAGCTTGAAGGCAGGAGCTGAATCTGGTGCCAGGGGCTGGATTCATGGCAGCAGGTACACTGAGTGTTGGGATACCTACAGCAGCCAGTCAAAAAAGCTAAGGAGTGATCTGGGTGATGCTCTGACTGCTGCTGCTCTCTGTGATTCAGAGCTGGAAGGCACTCCTTGCTGCCAGCCTTTTTTTCATGCCCACCTCCTGCTCTAGCACTCCTTCAGGCTGATCACACAAGAGCTGCCAACAAGCATTTGAGCAGGTAGAAGAGTTTTCCAAAGATACTGACAATGATGTTGTAAGGCCAGGACATTTCTGCGGCCTGCTTTGCACCTTGGTTGTGACAGGATTTATGGTGGCACATGCTCTCCTCAGTGTCCCTGCAAGCATGGCAGTGCAGGGCCGACCTGCCCCAGTGACTGTTGCTCTCTGAACTGGGAGTGGACCTGCCCTGCCTGCAGGATCACACTGGAGATTGGCTGAAAGCACAGACATATCCACTGGAGCAGGCAGGAGATCCCCCAGCCTTGAGAAAAAGGGGAGGAGCAATACAAACTTAAAAACAAAGCAAGGAAATTAAAAATCTCAACCCACCTCCCTAAAGACCAGTACTGCAATGGAACTGGCAATTCGTGGCAGTAAATTATTGCTACAGCTGTGGGAGATACAAAGATTTTAAAAAGCAGTCCTGCTACTGGGAAGATTTGTTTTTTAATTTTCCCTCAGAGGAAGTTGCATGCTTTGAGGCTTTGCTTAATAAAGACCTTTCTGATAAAGAAGATAGTGCCTATATCTGCCCTTTGAAAGAAGAGAGGCTCTTGCTCTTAAGTTCAAAAAAGGCATTTTAAGATGCAGAGTTTTGAGATTGTAAGATGTGTTTTAAAAAGACTGGATATGGCACTCGGTGCCAGGCTTTAGTTGAGGTGTTGGGGCATGGGTTGGACTTGATGATCTTGAAGGTCTCTTCCAACCTAGTGATTCTGTGAATTCTGTGAATTCTGTGTCACTTTGAAGATAAATCAAGTTCCATACAGTCAATTTTTAAGATGTTCTAAAATTCATCTTTATTTCATCACATTATACCTTGTACTGACTTGCTTGTTTATATATTTTAAAAAATGAAAGTCATTCATTGCAATACAAAATCACTCTCTGTAGTCTTTCCACTAACTTGGTTCACTTTACAGAGCTAACTGACAGAACTGTAGGGGTACATCATAGCTGTGGAAAAGAAACATTTCCAACTTTCCTGGAGAAATAGATATTTCCTTAGCTTAATATTTGACAGGAAATGCTAGGTTAATGAGACAGAGACAGAAGGAAAACTATTTAAAATACAGGATTTGCACTGCTAGCTGGATGATATATTAAACAAACAAATAGAAGCTGATCCTGTAAGGCCAGAGTGGTGAACAGTAGAGCTGGGCATAGGGAAAATGTTTGGATATTTGTGTATTAAAATTATTTAAATAATACACACTTGCAAACCAAGTGCTTTGGTCAATTTATAGAGTTAAGGCAGATTCATTTCAAAGGTGGTTTGAAACTCCTATTTCCACAATTTCTGTTTAGTGCAAGCACTTTATGTGCTATAACAGCTTTCCTGTTGCTGAAGTAATATTAATTAATCTTCACACACAGCCCTTGATAGAGGGACACAAGGGTCAAAATTTATTTGACGTAATAATGACACATTCATGGAAACTCCACAGCTCCACAGTAATTGTCCCTCCATGACTTCTATGAGCATCTCCAGCTCCCTGGGCAGTCTGGCTGTCTGTGGGCAGCATTCTTGGTGCTGGGAATCACTCTCCCCAACAGACTGATGGCTGAGAGTCATCACCTACATGCAGGGAAAACTGTCAGCAAATTGAATAGTTCAACCCAATTCTCCTTAAGCCCCATTTTCCTAATTTGTCAGACACAGATATTTCTAGCGTTTGGTTGTTTTTGGTTTTTTTTTTCTAACTGGATTGCTTTATTTTTTTTTTTTTTAACATTGAACATTTTCCACATCCTTTTACCTGTCAGCACTAATGCAAGTCATGCAGACAATTTCAGTTTCTCACCTTCTGTACCTATTCTCCTCTATAAAAGTAACATCAATTTTCTCTTGCAACTACCCTGGTTCAGAAGAAAGGTGCATCTAGCTGAGTGTCCTTCCTGTGACAAGTGTCCTTTCTGTGGTGCTGGTTAACAGCAGATGTTTAGGGAGCATATAGGGAACAGGGCACATATGGTCTGATCCTCTTCCTGCTGTTCACCACAATCTTCTCCAAATATAGCAACCTTCCTCAGCCCCTAAATAAATCATACAGTAAATTGCATTGTTTTTTCCATATTAGAAGTGAAAAAGTGAAGTGAAAAGGAAGTTCCTACAGCTTGTAAGTGAGGCTACAAAATACTAAAAATTCTAAGATTTGGTCCAGGTGAAAAAACTTGTTGATGAATATTTCAGTCTTGTACACATCAAGTGAAAGAAAAACATCTCTTCAGTCACAGGCATTTGTTTGTTCACTTTCTTGCTTGTTTGTTTTTCCACAACTCCCTGGCATGTCAGAATAATAGTTAAAAAAAAGAACTTCTTTTTGGTCTCTATTCTGTCATTCTGTAAGACTCAATTCATTTTAATGGCATGGGTTTTGTGTGAGAAAATGCTAAATGACAGTGTAATTTATACTTCAGGCTTTTCTGACAAAATGTGTAGCTTCAATTGATGCTTCTATTGAAATCAAAAACATTTCACTCTTTATGTTCAATTTACCCATCACAGCCATCAATATGGCCACTTTACCATATTTTCTGAGCACTTCACAATACCCTCTTTGTGTATTCTTATTTTACCATTAGGAAACTGGACACCAAATCAGAGAAATAGTCACACCATCTACAACAGCCCATTTTTCTGATCTAATGTAAATGCTTAGAATTATTCCTTTCCCATAGGTACTTAGCTCTCTCCATTACTCTCCAGGGGGTTTAGATTTCTCTAAGAATATCTGCATTGCACCTAATTTGTCTTCCCAAAATATGAACAAAAGAAAGCCCTCTCTACTCTGATATCCCATGGTTATACCAGGAGTGCCTACACTGGCAAAGGATGGCTCAGCCACTCAGCACACTGGAGTTCCTAAACCACCTTCAAGTGATTCAAGATTTTTTCAGTGTTGGTGCATGACTCTGAAGATCACCTGAAATTGTACACAGCTCGAGCATCTCTGTACCAGGATCCTCAGTTACCTTCATCAAGGCACTTTTAAGCAAAGTGAAATATTTTTATCCGCTACAGAAAATGCTCTCAGACTCCATTTTATGCAGAATATATATTAAAAATTCTTGATATTCCCAAAAGTGGTAAGTATGGTCTAAACTCCTATGTCTGAATGTGTTTTGTACTTCAGTCCTTCTGTACATGTGATAGTAGCTAATTTAGTTTGAAGGAGATCATTCTGATGTTGCAAGTACAACCCCCCTCTCAAAACATGGTCAGCTTCAGAATTACTTCAAGTTGCTCAGGACCTTGCCCAGGTGATTTGCTAGTATCTCCCAAAATTTCAGAACCTCTGTGCTGCCTGCACCAAGGCTCACCATCCCCTGCTGAGATTCTTTCCTCTCCCACATGTTCAGAGCAGCTCCATGGGTGAGGAACTGATCCCCAAATAATGCAAATGTGAACGTGGTCCAATGCAGTCCCTTAGTCCCACATGGTTTGTTTTATCAAGGACTGGTTTTTTTAGAAAAGATCTTGTCATGTTTTCTCTGTTGGGAGTGTGGGATTTGCTCCTGTGTCCTACAGTGGAAACAAGACTTGACCTCATGCATCTTCCTTGTTATGGACAAGGTTTGTTGTTATGGACAAGGTTTGTTGTTCTTCTGGAGGCTTTTCTTCCACTGAAGTGGAATGGAATGAAAGGAGGAGAATAATTTAGTTGGAAAGTACCTAGAAGGATCATCTAGTCCAAAAGCCTGACTAGTTCAGGGCTGAACACAAATTAAAGTGTGTTGTTGAGGGCATTGTACAAATGTTTCTTAAACACTGACATTGACCAGCTCTCAAGGAAGCCTCATCAAATACCTCAGCAGGGCCAGCAACCAAAATAATATGAGGAAATTTTTGGATCAGCTCATGGTGAACATGACACACAAAGACATGTTTATAAATTGATCTCTTCTACAACTTTCCCAGCTACAAAACCTTTTTGTAGGGGGGACTATTCAATGTCTTTACAACAGAGAGGAAAGATGCCAGCATAACCTATATGCCAGTGAAGGAGTTACAGTTCATTTATAGCTGTCAGAGACACAAACTGGGATTTTTTTACTATTTTTGCCTCAGTCTTGTCTTGTGTTTCCTAGAACACACATATCTAACATTAACAGGCTTGACACAATCATTTGACTCAGGCTTAGAAAATGGTAGTGGTTTATGATGTTCCAAACTGAGTTTTACATCCTGAAATGTGCAGTTAATTTCCTTAAAATAAATTCATAGAAATTATTTACCTAGGAGGAATATTAGAAAAGCAGCTGCACCTGTGAATTAATTTCTATTACATAGAATGTGTCATGGCACAGTTAGGTCTAAGTACATGTAATCTGTTTGAGATTGGTCAGATTACTCAAATGCCAAACAAAATTTGTCTTAGGAGCCTGACTCAGAAGATGGCAAGCTTCATTTTGCCTTAACTCAAGCTTTTAAACATAGCTTTTAATGAATATTTCTCATGAAAAGTTAATTGCTGAGTGGAAGTAAGCTTTCATGGTTGTTCTTTCTTTTCCTGAAGGACAGAGGAATGTCTTAAAATCTGGGTAAACTTAAGCCAGTATAGATAGAAATTTGTAATGGCAGGGGGAGGGAAAAGAACAATCTGGTTTTCCTGGAAGATTTGTTTCTAGGCTTTTTATTGCCACAAGACTCAATTCAAATGAAGATAATAAAAGGAGAGGTCCCAGTTTGGTTGCTTAAGTCAGGAATTACATGAAGAATGAGAAGTATCACTATAGACAACACCATCAAAACTCTGAGCTTCATTCATGGCAGCAGGAACTTATCTTAGTTCCTGGTTTCTCCTAGCTCCTAGCACCACCCAGGAGCAAGCAATCAAAGCACTTCTGTTACTGCACCAGACCTTCATCTTGTCAGCCTCAGAGCAGCTTAAGGCAAATTCTGTCAATCTTAAAGCTGCTTAGGGTAATGTTTTCAAAGTGACTTAGCAATTCAAAGTCTAATCTTCATTGAAAGTCTACAAAACCCTGTCTCAGATGTGCTTATTTTACCTTTAAAAATGGGATGCAGGAACTTCTGATGTTACCCTTAATCCTGTTTTTGTGCACACATGAGCCAGAACTCCCAGGGAGGAGGGTGTGGATAATGCAATGGAGTGAGTGAGGAATTGCAAGGCACTCAGTGCAGTGTGCAGGGAGTTGTAGGAAAACAAACCTAATTTTTTGATTCACAGAGAGAAGATAAGAATTTTAGCATCATCCACCTGCAGCTTTGTTTCAGAAATATTAAAATAGATATTGCTGATGTTAAATGTTTTGGGTAATAGTGGTCGATCAGCACTTTTATAGTCAAAGTACATTTCTAAAGAAAATTGACAACCAGACACATAGTGAGACCTACAAATCTAATGATTGAGAAGAAGTAACAGTCACATTGTTTTGACACTGATGAGGTGGCACCAAAGACCATTGTTTTAATTTTTAATTTTTGTTTGTTTGTTTCTGCTTTTGAATATTCTGGCATCTTATTTTCAAGCTTTTTTTTTTTTTTTTTCTGTGAAGAGCAGACTCTAGTGAAAACTGGTGTTGAATTATTCATTTGACTCAAGAAGATGGAGGTTTATAGAAAATATCATCTACTAGAAAACATTCTACCCAATCACAGAATAAAACTTCACAGGATAAGTCTCTTTGTAGTAAGTAAATGTTGACAGATAGGAGTTCAAGGAATCCACAGAACTGGTTGACCAAATAGAACATCTCATAGCTGCTGCTCTTCCAGGCAAACTTTCTCTGTTATTTCCATTACAGTTTAGTCAATTTCAGTTGTGTTCAGCTCAGGCCTGTGGCATTGATTTTTCTAGAGTTCCACCTAAAAATTCTGACATCTTCAGAGATTTCATGTTTGGCCTCATGAAGCAGAGGTTATGTAGAGACACCTGACCTTTGTACCATAAAAACTCATCTTTAGATTTCAATTGCATTTGGAGTTTTGCAAAGTTACTCTTCTTCAAAAGTCGCCCTTTAAAAGAGACAAAGTCAAACCCAGAAATTAATTGCATTGCTTCCAACTGAAGTCTGTGCTAAAACCCAAAGAAAGGACTCATTCCATAGGCAACCTCCTCCTGCTGACTGAGTAAACTCTTAATGAGTTCCTCAAGTTTTGACCTAGACACACAAGGTTTACATGATTTCTGAAACAGATGCATTCAGCAAAGTTTATGGATTCAGTACATTTCTCCACATTAGGTAGGATAATTAATTTCCATAATAATATTCAGTGGTTTTCTACAATATAACTCCTGTTTGAATGGGGCTTCTCATTATCTCAGCAGAACCTACTCAGTCAACACAATAACAATGAAAATCCAAATTGTGACTCTTTCACTGTCAAAGGACAGCATTCAAGGCCAAGCAGAAACCATTACTGAGAAAGAGCTGTTGCAAACAAATATCTTGACTTTTCTTTCCATAATGCCCTCTCTCCTCAGAGCAGCCAATGTTCTATCTCATTAATACTTTCTCTTAGTTTTGCTTGTCTACACTTTTTCACAGCTAGAGAACAATCTTTTTTTCCAACAGCAGTTTCTAAAGGCTGGAGTATATAAATGGATTTATTATGATAATAACAAATTATTATGATATATTATGATTCATTCTGTTACAATCACCTCCATGATAGGATAGTCTGTAGAGTTCCTCACCTCTTACAACAAAAGTCCGAATATTCAGATTGACAAGGCTCCAATATTGATTTCTCGGGAGAAAAGAAAAATAAATTATCCATTTTGCTGACAAAATTATCTGAATTTTGGCTGCTGGGTTGTTTTCTAGTAGTGGAAGCATTGTGCTTAGTCCATCTCTTACAAGTCTTTCTGTCATCATGTTCAAATCATACAAATCATAAATGTGGATCATTTTTTCATAGGAAGGCTTTGTCTTACTTAAGTTCCCAGTTGTCTAATATCCTTGTCCAAAAAAAATAAAAATAAATCCTAATATGTTTGGCTGGTAATAATAATTATGTTACCAGAGGGGTTCTTTTTGTGTGCTGAAAATTTCCTTTTCATTATAAACCAGTGGAAGCACAATGAATTCTGTGGGCAGCCTGGCCACAATGGAATTTTAAAAGCTGCCAACAGACTCGAGTCATGATTAGGTCTAAGAGAAAGCAAATGCAAGCTACAGGGTATCTGAGAAAACCACCTAAAAAGCCCCAACTACCCAAAGCAGATCTTCAAGTTCTCTTGCAATAGTTAGAACTACTGCAGACAAATTCCTAAAAAATATCTAAATCCAGTGCTTTTTTGCAGTGTATTCTCTAGGGGTAGGAAGACACATTTGGGTGCAGGGAGGTATGGGGGTAGCTACAGGCTTTGCTAACAGAGTCATAATTTTCCCTTTCAGTTTCATTGTCTTTGAAAGAAATACCTGATTTTATTTTACATTTTGTTTTATTTTATTTTACATTTTTTTTTATTTTATTTCATTTCATTTCATTTTTTCCTGGAGGAAAAAAAATCCCTAAATTAATATTCTAATACAGCAAATAAGTTACTGTGAGAGAGAATGTTTTTTTGTCTCCTGTGTCAATCTATGCAACCCATAGGTTGCAATTTCAGGTGAATTGCTCAGTAGTTTTAAGTGTCCCTGATTTGACATCCAGTCACATTTCCTTTCTGGCTATAGATAATCTCAAATGTCACAACACAAAAATCTGTGTTGAGAAACTGCATTTGATGCCTCAGAGAGAAACCAGAGAGGCAGTCAAGCAGCAGCTTCAGTTAGTCCTGTATGGGGAGGAAAAAATCAAACCCAAGAATAAGGCAGATTTCGTATCATTTTGATGCATAATGCAGAGGCCAGGTCAAGGTCAGTCAAAAATTATCTCATTTCTTTAGAAGAAACAGCTAAGTACAAACCTGGTGTAAGTTTTGAGTTTGCTGTGAAATCTGCATCTCATGCACAAGTTTGGGGGTTTATTGGGAAATTTCAGCCACAAACTCAGAAGTGATGAAGAAGCCTTCCAGAATCAACTACAGATCTCCTCTGGAGTTTATCAAAATGCCTAAGGCTAAGTTTATCTGTTCAGACCCAAGGTGATCTCCCCATTTTAAAACAAACCTCAAAGCTCAGGATCTGGACTACCTTGAGTCCAATGCAGATGTATTTAAAAGCTTCTGTTTACTACAGATAAAACTGGCTGCCAGATTTTCCTAGCCAGTAAATTATGGTAAGGTAAGCACATGCTCACAGCTTGGTTTCAGATGTTTGCAAGCAGAAGGGGCATTCTGTTTGGGTCTTTCATGCCCTGTAAAATGCCAAAGAAACAAAAAGCGTGTTCCTTGAAAGGAATTCCCCTTGTGCTGGCACAAGAGAAAGCATGAAGGAATTTCACTTTCTCAAGCCCCCTTACAATTCCTGCTGGGAGGGGTTAAAGCCAGGCAAACCTGGGAGTAATATTAGTTCTGTCCATGTCCACAACTGAAAGACTGAAGTGTCAGTCCTTGCTCACTGTGAGATATTTTGCCTCTAACATAATGCATTGTATGCTGTTGCATAGCAAGACCATGAAAGTGCAACTTGTTGGTTTGATACTTCTGAAAATGTTGACTTACATTTTTCTGTACAAATTTTGCCAAACCCATTTCCTGCACAGAATATGAGCACTTGCTAAAAAACTAAAAAAAAGCCCGTCGGCAACATAGAGATTGGCTCATAAGAGCTGACATTAAGCATCATGCTTGGATCTCCAGAATGAGCAGAATATTCCCCAAGGACAAATGGCAGTCCTCTATCCTGATAAATATCATAAAGAAAATATATCCCTCTTCTTCAAGAAATTTTTCTGGAACTAATTGCTGCTGTCTCCAATCCTCTTCTTCATTGAGATCCGTGACATAGCTCTCTGCCAAATTCCCACTAGGAGGAAAAGAATAAGGAATCACTTGGACTGAATGGAGAAATTGCTGAATGAAGTAAAGAAGTAATATGATAGCAAATGGGAAAGGCTTGGATGCAGATGTGCAATGGGATTTGCTGCAGTGGAGGTGCCTTAGAAGCAGCTATGCTAACGCCCTGAACTGCACATTGACTGGGAGCATGTCCCATGGCTCAGTGCCTAAACCTGCCCTCTTACCTATTTAAAGCCATTTCTCTTTAGCCTGTTACTACATGCCCTTGTAAAAAGTCCTTCTCCAGTTTACTTGTAGTCTCTAATGTGGTGGAAGATCATAATAATCTCCTTGGAGCCTTCTCTTCTCCAAGCTGTGCAAGCTCAATTCTCTCAGCTTGCTTTCATAGCAGAGGTGCCTCAGACCTCTGATTATCTTTGTGGCTCCTCTGGATTCACTCCAGCAGGTCTACATCCTTCTGCTGGGGTGCCCACAGCTGGACACAGCACTCCTGTCCACCTTAGGTGCACCCAAACTCTTGTTGGTAATGGGCCAGTGCTAACTTCCAAAGGGAACCTGGCAACTGTGTTGTACTGCTGCCATGTCATGACTGATTTTGGTAACACAAACAGCCAATACTGTCCCTCTCAGCAGTTGAGGGAGTGGGCTTCATGAAGAGTCATAACACCATTAAGATAGAAATAAGTTTAAAAAAAAAAAAAAAACAACAAAAGAAGAAAGCAAAAAAACAAAGTTAACTCTGGGGGAGGGGAATGAAAGTAAAAGATGTAAAAGAAAAATAAGGCAAAGAAAAGAAAAAAACAGGAATTATGGTGTCTATGAGTGACAGGTCAAACATTCAGACATACTTGGTTAAAACTACATTGTTGTAGTATACTCCTAATAGAAGCTGTTCTTCCCAACTCTCTCAGCAGAGATGACAATGTACAACAGAATCATCTTGTGCACGGGGGCTATTGCAGCAGCCTCCAATCTCAGCATCTCAGAGCTTCCCAAACCTCCCAAGGAGGGAGAAACCTTTTTTGTTTGCTCTACGCATAGGATTTACCAGTTCAGCTTCTCCAGATGGAAACAAAGCTGGGAGGAGAAGTTGAAAGTCTTTATTGGCTTGCCAGTATGTGAAAATTTAACCCTTTTAATAGCATCTTAATTGCCTTGCAATGGCTGCTTCGATCAGAGAGCCACTGTGCTCTCTGTTGTAGCTATAGCAATGAATTACATTAGTGTTTCTTTCATCTTCTAATTTTTTCTTCAAGCTGAGCCTGCAAGTGGGTGGAAATGCATTTATTACTGAGAGCAGAAAAGACAGCTATGAAGCTTGGGGTCTGATTCTGACTGTGATGCTGAGTTACTGTCTAAAACCAGGCAAATGATTAAACCTCTCTGCCCTGGATTTCCCCATCTATAAAAAAAAAGAATAGGGCAGGGGGTAGGATAGATTTGGTGAGTGAGGAGAATAACATATATCTCCCTTAGGGTGATGCTATAAAATCTGATGTCTGAGAATCCCTGTTCAAGAAATTTTCAGAGAAGAGAGAAATATCCTTAGTGGTGCTTATGCAGATATGCTGGCAGATCACAGGAGAGTTAGGACTATTTACAGCAGCTGAAAATCTCTCCTGCTAAATGTTGTTGTCGTTTCATAATCAAGTGAATAGCAAAGAGCAGTCTGTAAATTTATGTGCAAACTCCCATCTGTGCCAGAAGAAGAACGTCATTTCAGAGATGGAAACAAAGCAGCACCTGAACTGTATGAAATTACTGGCCATTGATACAAGAGTGGAAGATTTTGGGGTTTTGCACTGAAGATATAGAAGCATTCAGTAAAATACATTCCTGTGTTGTAAATGCAGGTATATCCCTTGCTTTGTCAGGAGGATTGTGAAGACTACTAACAGTGGTGTTTACAGCATTAGCTGAGGAAGCTAAGAGGTTTCTCTGTTATATTCCCTTTTCTGCTAAGGGCTTAGCAAGATCATTTAGTCTTTCCCTATTTTTTTGTGTTATAAATGCTGGTAACAATATAACATCATGGATGTCAATAGGTTGTAATTTATGGGATTGCACTAGGAATTTATTTTCTATTTTGTTACAGCTAATATATTTTCTTTGTCGAACATTTATTACTCTAGCTGCAAGAATAGGTGTCATTAGGAATAGAAATTTACTGCACAAGGCTTTTGAAAATGCCTCAAATAATGAAGTATTTATGTTAAGTGGAAGAAAAAAAAATACCCCAGTTTTGGTGGCCTTCACTGTGTGTTAGGCAGTATATTACAGCTTGGTGAAGTCAGTATTTTAATTTCAAACAATTTTTGAGCAATGAATTTGAATGCAGTTGTGAAATGCTTGTCTCAGGTTTTACGGTGACTGTGGCTGCCTAAAAATTACTGAGCACCCAACCACAAAAACTAAACCTGTTAGGTTCTGTCCAAATTGCTGCTGGGATTAGTCTAATGTAATGATCACTTCTGAGGTCTGGAATAATATCAGGGAAGTAAGCCTCACATATTCTTAAATATTTGTGATAGTCAGCTTCTTCTAAATGTTTGCACCTCCTGCTTCACTTCTCAGGACTTTCTTTATTTTCTGTAAGCATGAGGCTTTCACCAAGCCTTTCATGGAAGTACTTGGCATTTGAATGACACTTTTCACTCTCAAGATATTAAACAGTTTTCCTTAGACTAAGGCAAGAACTGAGAACTGAGAAAAAAAAATACCTTACGTGTTAATGGAAGTTTAGTGCATATACTTATGCCTTTGATAATCACACTAGTTCCTGTTGCTGTTTTTCTAATAAGGGAACTAAGCTGACCAAATCATGATTTCACCTCATCTGTTAAACTAGTTAGTAGTTCCAGTTTAGTAGTTAGTAGTTACTACTAACTACTAGCTACTTCCAGTTAGTAGTTTCCAGTCTCTGTTCCCTATTCCAGTATTTTATCCACATCTCATGGTAGTCACTGGGTTTAGAGTATTTGTAACTTCAAAATGCATTCTCTATCCTGTGCAACCCAGGATCCCATTTGTGAAATGCACTGTCTAGAAGATACTGAACAGGAGTTTTCTGACGCTGGTGTGATCATAACATGGGTGACAGCTCTAAAGTGGAAGTTAAATAATTCAAACTGATTTCTTTTGTTATAAAATATTGAGTACCCCAATTCAAAAGTAGACTGTCAGCTGACTTAGACAAAAAAGCCTTGCTGACACAGAGAAAGCTCTTGGTTTTGTCCTATAAGTCAAAAAAAGACTTAACAGTAGATGCAAGCAGCTAACTGAGCATATAAAACACCTGAAAGAGCAGTGCTTTAAGATGCACTTTTATAAGTTGTGAAGAAAAAAAGAAGCTGTTAGTGTTCAAGACTGTTAGATAAATGTCATTAAAATGTTGTAAGGTTATTGAGATTATTATTCTTTAATACTGCAGTAAAAGACACTAAAATTATTTACAGCTCAGTGCTGTGAAGAACTGCCCAAGCAACCCATGAATAAGCAGCCTCAGCCAGATGAAAGCACATAGTCATATTAGCAAGTTCAGAAAGCTCACTGGCTCTGCTGAGCAGCCCCTCCACTATCTGCAATATTTTGGGGAGACACCTCTAATTCATCACAGAGAGAGAGGGGCACTGTGACATGTCTTCTTGGTTCAGACCCTCTGGATGGTTTGAATAACCCTGTTTCTATTAAATATCTCATTTGGGAAGGGTACTTGTCTGGTTCTGATCATGCTGATCCTTCTCTAGCTGAAATGATGGTGCTCATCTCTCAGAGAGGGCTGTTAGGTGCTCTGTGCAAGGGAGGGTTTCTTGTTGGACTGTGTTGCTTATGTCCTCCTCTCAACTCATAATATTCAGCAAAGGTGCTACTATTTTTAACTTTTCTTCTGATATTCTCCCTGGTGTGCCAGAACCTATCTAAGGTTCTAAGGTGTCTAACATACCCCTTAGTGTGTTATCCTGGTGAAGAAGCTTGCACAGAACAACTAGACATTGCTGAGAGCTCACCTTGACTCTGATGAAAGTTTCAGTGCTTGCAGATGATATCCTGTAAGACTTGGATGTCGTTGTATAAAAACATGAAAGGGCAAAGAAAAAAAGGCATCTTTTTCTGTCTCTTCTGCCCAGTTCCTTTGCCAAGCAAGAGGTCTGGCTGCGTTCATTTTGTGTCACTTCAGTTGACACTCAACAGATGCAGAGGTGTTATTTTTATATACATCTTCAAAACCAAGCACAAACAGAGCTGTGTGATGTTCATCAGGTAGAAAATTAGAAATGACATGTCAGTCTCTTAAAGGGATTAGATTTTGCAATCCAAACTGCCCTTGCAGCCTGAGGTGGTGGGGATGAGTGTGCCCAGGTCTCTCTGTAGCCCAAAGTAGTCAACAATGCCTGGAGTGAAGATCTCCTTGTACCTTATAGCTGGGCCAACAGCCAACCAGCAAAAGTGTGTTTTACAGGGCCAGAAATGTTATCAAAGGTGTAAGCTCAAATACAACTGTTACCAAGACCTGGCTCTTAATTTGAAATGTTTAGGAAAGATCACTGAATTCAGCTCTCATGTCATTTTCATTTGCTAATGGAGTAATCAAGATCTGTAGAGCATCAGCCACAAAATCTTTCATTCAATGAAAAGTGTGCTCAAAATCTCTCTTGTCTGAGATCTGTAATCTCATTTTAATTAGCAATGCACATGATTACTCCAATCAAAGCGAGTCAGTGGCAAACATTGCCATCTGCATTCGTCGTTAACATCAGCCAGCACGATGACAGACTCATTTTAAGTCAATATGTAGGCTCTGAGGTGCAAATGTCTGTTCAAGGACAAAGAATATTGTTCTTCTTCCTACTCCTTAACTTTTGAAAGACAGCCTTCATCTTGGAACTTGCCAAATATGGAGCATTTCCAGTTTGGCATCAGGGAATGTTTTTCATCAGGGATGTGAGAGTCTTGCTTATTCTCTGTAACAGAAGATATTGTCCCTTGTTTTGAGTGACTTAATTATGCCTGGAATTGGAATTGTAAGATGTCTGCCCAGTATCCAGCATGGCCAACTATCTGGTTAGGGGTTTTGAGCTGTTGAACAGCTTCCATGGCAAGGTGCACAATTAATCAGTGAATTTTTAGACTGTTCAATATGGTGGTAAAACTCTGACCACTGCCTGCTGCCAAGGGCAATGCCCACAGGATGGTGTGTTGTGTATGCACTGCCATCCTCCAGGGATCTGGTGTCATCTGTTGGTTAAGAAGAGGTGTCTAATGACACTTAACTTCTTCTGGATTTATGAGCTTCTTCATCAGATGTCCTCACTGGAGGCTGTGCTTGAGAAGCAGCAGATGACCTAGTACCAGTAAGAGTTCTTTATGAATGTAAATATTTAATAAGGTATAGTCAGGTTTTTAAAATAACTTTTCCACTGCTAAGCCATTAAATTTTTTCAAAGGGTACTTGCATTCCAAGAACATTTACCAAAAAAGGAACAAGCATAAGTAAGCTTATGGATTATGTAAAATTCAGCAGTCTTCATCCTCAGAGAAGGGAATTATCTGGGCATTTCTGAAGCTGTTAGTACAAGACTTAAAACTCTTTAAAAGAAGACATATTTCAAATAGCATTTTTCCTCCTCCTGAACCAGACTTGCCATGCACAGTTGGTGCATAAGAGAGCTTTAAATTATTTTGGTTGCATAGTCACAATTTTGATAACTTATTTTAAAGTTCTCCACATTATGAGAAGTAGCTTTGAGTGGTTTATATCTACCCATAAAGCTGCTACAATCATTCTTTGCAATTACACTAGAATGAGCAGCAATTAATTACACCAAATCCTTCTCACAAAAGTGTTTACCAGTGAGAAGATTGCCATGGCTTTCTTTCTGACAATGAAAGAGTAGGAATTATTAGACACTTCTTGGGACTTGACTGATGTAACATTTCTGCAGCCAGGATTATGGTCATATTATTTTCCCTATTGGAAATAAACATCAGTTCTTGACAGGCATGATCTTTAAACAATATTTTACATGTGAGAAATATTCAAGTATTCAAAATATCCCAAGTATTTTTTTCCTGTAAGAAATCAAGATCTGGATTTTTAGCTAGGTAACTCCAATGAGTGACCTGCTCTTGCTGGGATTCATGTGCAGGGTCTTACTCTCAGAAAGAGGGATTCATCTACCTGGGTGTAGGTGCCAGGCATAGGACTGGAAGGCATAGGCTGAAAATTGGTGTCAGATTTTACCATTCACTTTCTCTTACAGGGAAAAAAAAAAAAAAAAAAAAAAAAAAAAAAAAAAAAAGAAGAGGCTTCTGTAAAGATGAACTTCACATTGGAAAGAGTTTTCCTCTGAGTAGGACTTTTCCCCATGGAAAAGGTTACCTGTGACATAAAATATGATTAATTGTTCAGAAGTAAATGTACCCAGACTGATATAATCACCTGCCTTCATATCTTTATTTCCTTTCACAGAGCCATGTTTGACTATGACAAGAGCAAAGACAGTGGCCTCCCCAGCCAAGGACTGAGTTTCAAGTATGGAGACATCCTTCACGTCATCAACGCCTCAGATGATGAATGGTGGCAGGCGAGGAGGGTCACTCTGGAGGGGGACAGTGAGGAGATGGGAGTTATACCCAGCAAGAGGAGGTGAGTGCTGCCTCCTCCTTCTTACTTCCTTGGCCATTATCTTAAAATATTTCTTTTTTTTGTGTTGGTTTTTTTTTTGGTTTTTTTGCAAAGATGGGGTGCATCAATCTACTGAAAAACTGGGGGCAGTAAAGGAAAATCCCACAGGTATTTCAAGAGTTGGAAGAAACAGTTTTTGCTGTTTTGTTTATAACTGCACTGAAAAGAAACTCAGAAGGTGACTCAATTACTAGTAACTTCATAAAGAAAGGGGAAAAGAAGGAGAGATAGCCATCTACTAAAGAGCTTCAGAAAATTAAAAAAAAAAAAAAAGGAATAACCATAACCTGAGTCTGGGAATTCGCTCTGAATTTGAAGTGGAGCACATGTTTTAATGTCAGGGTGATTAGCCATTGCATCAAACTGCTGAAGGATGTAATGAATGGCTTGACATTTTCAAATCAAGACTGTATGTCTTCCTTTTGAGAGGGTAATAGAATTAAACTTCTCAGCCTGTGTGATGTAAAATATGGTGTTAAATTATATAATGGTCATCTTTGGCTTCAAAATCTGTTAATTTAATCTTTTCCTGCCTGGAAACTGATGGATAATCAATATCACAGTAAATTTTTCATATAATGTAAATGAAAGCACTTTCATCTGCTCTCCAAGCTAAATCTGAATCTTTTGTGTCTGTGATGGATTTGTGGTGACTGTCAGAGAGAGAACAGATATCTGAATGTCCCTCATTGTTTGTATTGTTTATTCGGCCTAGATGCTTTTGTAAAATTGGCCACAAGTCTCTGATAGTATCAGAACTAGCACACAAACCAGTATTACCTCCTGCCTCTGTTGATGGTTGCTATAAAAAGGTCAAGAACTGAAAGGGTAGGAGGAAAATTAAATCCGTCAAAACATACTACATTTCTCTTTTGCAGCAATGCCGTCATACTGAGTATAAACTTTCTATTCCTAGCTATTTCAGCTTTAGCACTAGTGTAAAAATGATCATGACCATTTTTTTATAGAGGGGAAATGGGATGCTTGGTGCTCCCTTGAGCATCTGCTGCTGTTTCAAGAGAATTGGCCAAGGTACTAATAGAGCTCATGGTACTCATTGTTCTAAATCATGTAAAAGTAAACTAAAAGGCCATCAAAGACCTTGTTGGCATGAGCCCTGAAAATACATTAATTTCTCTAATGATCATGTTTGAATAGCATCCACACCTGGTTTCTCAGCAAAGAGCTATTTTGGTGTTGTATAATAGATAGAAATAAAAGGTTAGGTTATAAGTTTCAAAATGGAAAATGTGCCCATTAACCAGACTTCGTCTCTAGATATTGAAAAAGGAATACTTGCTATTGAAAAAGGAATAGCCTGCTATTCATTGCTAAAGTAAATACTGCTTTAATTACATGATTGGACCATACATGGGAAGAGAGAAGAGTTTATTTAATGTTATGGTAAGTAAGTGCACAAAGCTCTCTCCTATGTGGTGCCTACTATGAAAAGGTGCAAAAAGCTGTCATACATATTAAAACAACTACAGAGGAAAAAAGGACAAAGCTAATTAAGATGTGGAATTGTATACCCTGTAAAGTAAAAAGGTGGTGTGTGCCTAAAGCTTATTGGGTTACCCACACAGTGGTGTTCTCAAGAACAGAAGATAGAGGCTCTCTAGTCAAGGTCAGAATATAAGAAAGCATAGGAAGATGATGTGGCTTAGGAAACACTGTGAGAAAACAGAATAAAAATTAAAAAATTAAAAAAAAAAAAAAGAGAGAGAGAATGAGAGAATGAAAATAGGTTGGTTAAAACCTAAAAATAAGAGTCTTGAATTTTAAAAGATTCAGATACTGTTACCATGCCACTTGTCATCCTTATTCTTCACTAGTGAAGCTGAGTGGCCCGGAAAAATCAATGGCATCTGATTTTCTGTCTGCATGAATGTAATGATACACCTGAGCTGCAGTGGGAGAAGGTTGCTGTTATTTCATAAAAGGTTTCAGTTGTACAGTATTTTTTAGTTCTGGATGATTCCTCAGCTCCTGAGACTGATGTGCTCTTGCCAGCATCTTCTGCGGTCATTTCCAGCACCCAAGAGGAGGATGAGCAATCAGTCCACACAGGGCTGAGTTACAGAGAGTAAAGCTAATCATACTCTCCAGATTGTGCTAATTCAGAGTTCAATTTCCTCTGCAGGTGTGGGTTATTGACTGTAAGAGGATTAATCTAAAACAGAGTACTCCTGGAATTCATTTGACCAAATATAGGCAGTTACAGCATGGAAAGCCTCATTTAAGCTGTGGGCTCCAGGATGCCATGTCTCTTACAGTTTTTATGGAATTACTTCTATAGGCACTGCTTTGTATATAAAACAGCATATGTTATATCTTGCAGTAAAATATTGTGATAGAAAGAAAGGAAGGAAAATAAGAACATCTGTAAGTTTTTGTTGGGCTTGTTCTGCAAGCTAAATTTGCCATGATGTTGTAAATTGAAGAATTTTATATCTGTCTTATATTTTTCCCAATTCATTTCTGTTCCTTTTTCTGGGGTCTTGGGGGCTTTGAGGGGTTATGCTTGGAAGGGTTTTCTTTTGTGTTTAGATTCCTTTTTCTGCTTGTGGAATGCTATCCTGTGGTACTGTAATTTTATTTTTTGCACTTTGGGTCAGTGAGAGGCTATACAGATCCAGGAATTATTAGTACCAGGTTGAGTCTTTTAGCTGTCTGCTTTACTTCTGTCTTACTTCTTCTTCCCTTGACTTCTGTCCAGCAACAGCTAAGATCCTGCATTTCCCATAACTGAAATCATTATGGAATAGCTCTGAAAACCAGTGACCATTTCAATTCTATGAAATTGAATATATGTGTGTGTGTGTGTGTGTGTGTGTACGTATACAAATATACATCTATCTATATGTGTGTACAAATATATATGTATATAAACAGACATATTTCTTCTTTGAGATGCTGTGTGATGGTAATTGCTGTAATTGCTTTCCATGTGTTTAGGTCTTTTATTTTTTTACAGGAGAGCCCATCATACAATGACATTTTAGCATGAGCTGATTAGAGAAATTGGGAATGATTAATCAAGAATCCTTACTCTTTTTCTCCTCTATGACTTATGGGCTATACCAGCAAAAAAAAAAATCATAATTTAGAATTATAGGAGAACTCTCGTCTCTCCAGGTTTTTGGATACATTACCTCTTAGTGATTTAATAGAGTTTGAAAGCTTTTCTGTCATTAGATTTCAGTGCTTCTGCCAACATGTGGATTTGTTGCCTTGTTTATAGTTAAGTTGCCAAGTCAGGCTGTAAGAGAGAGTTTTGGAGGGCAGCGCTGCAGCTGGAGGGGTGTTACCGAAAGAAGCAGCACAAAGAAGTGAGGGTGGCCCCAGGTTTCTCCACTGATCCATGCAAGGACCAAATCTCATGGAGCAGTGAGCCAATGACCTCTGTGGAGATTAAAGAAAATTAAATTTTAAGTATCCTGAGGTTCTTAAATACAATTGTAGCCATTTCTACACCTGAAAACAACATTTTGTTCATTTGTCAGTGTGTACTTATTGTCTGACCATCGCTGTTGTTCTCCACCACAGGACTGTGTAGCTAGTTGGGCAGAAACCAAATACAATGATGTACAGTTGGTGTGCTATTAGATCATGTTGGTGTTGGGAAGCACAGGACTTCAGCATGAGAGGCTGCAAACCCCTTCAGTTGTGGTTTAACCATCACCAAATAGTTATTATATAGTATTAATTAATCAACATTTCAAGCCAAATTTCTCTTGGTTCCACATCTGCCCAAAAGATTTATCCAAGCTATGTTTAAGGTAACAGCACAATTATATCAGGCAGGGTCTCCAAGGTGAGGGGACCTAACCAGCAGTCCTGTACCAGTGTCTCAGGCAGCCTGCAGTATTGCCTGGGCACTATGGTTACATGTGTGAAGTGCTCCCTTATCCTCAAAAATTGCTATTTATACTACAATGACCAACAGAATTAGATTTACACTGCTTTTTTTTTTTTACATTTGGATAGATAGATGATAGATAGATAGATAGATAGATTGATTGATTGATTTAGATTAGGTTTTCCACATAATCTGTGCTTTTGATCATGAGAATTTTTATTTTTCTCATTGCCCTTCTTATTATTCATTTTAAAAAAAAAAAAAAAAAAACACCAGCTTTCTATAAAAGAGCAGCAGCAAGCTGAGCAGCCCATGTCCAAGATTTCCTCCCTATGGAAACACATTAGTAAAAGGGAATTTAAAAAATGCATGAAACCAATATGCACATATAAGAGTGTATTTCATTCCTGGACAGATGCACTAATTCAATAGTAAGTAGATTTTAATTTGCTGTAGCATTGATTTTACATCTCCAGTTCTTTTCACTTTTTCCTTGCTGTGTCTCTGCACAGGGACAAGCTCCTACATTGCAAGCCCTCCACAACAGCAACCTCCCACCTCATGAATGTCAAGCCTCAGTATTTTCTGTGGTGCGTGTATATCTCCCTGACTCGAGTCCGTGGGTCTGGAATGCAGCCTGAGATTTCACACAGATTGCCCCAGAATGGCTGAGCATAAATCCTCACCACTTTTACTGCTGCTCCCTCTGCAGCCAACGAGGATTTGGCCTTAAAACACTGAAATAATTACACTAATCTTTCTCTTGTCCTTCAGATGTGCAGTCACAAAACTGCTGTCAGACTGGACATCATTCTAAGATACCCACTTTCAGGTAGTTTAAGTACATCTTGTCTCTTGTCTCCCTGCGAGCCTCTCAGGGCCCCCGGCCAGCCCCGGCTCGGCAGACAACGGGGGGGGCTCCCCCGATGGGTCCGACAGCGGGGGGACACTCTGAGTACACTCAGAGGGGGGACACTCTCTGTGCCCCGAGGGTACTGATGGCCCCTAGGCTAGTTGCCTTTGCAGCAGGAGAGACACTGGAGACAGTGGGAGAGGAAAAGGCCGACTCTCAGCAGGGGTAATTCCAAGGTTTATTCAGAGCTCCCGAGGGACTCCTGCAACCTCAGGGGGCCTCCTGCTCAGAGCCCCGGGAGGGATGCCAAGGACACANGATGATCTCAACCCAGGAGAATGATAACACAGGTATAGGGAAGGGGTACAGTTTGGGTTAAACTACTTAGGAAAACTAAAGGAATACAAAAAACTATTACAAAGTATTACAAAATATAAAAACACACTACAACACATCTGACTGCCAAATTTTATGCAACTTGTATATCTGTTATTACCAGCTGTAATAGCACCAGCCTGATACTTGTGTTCTCAAACAGACAACATTCTCCCCACAAGTACATGTAGCCATGCTCTCCTTTCAGAGCAAAGTGAGGGGGAAAGTACATAAAACCCAATGTTTCACAAACATTTAAGGACAAGGAACAAGAGATTTTCCCAGCACAGAAGTCCCTGTGGGTGAAAAGCCAACTTAAATCTGTTGTTCTGCTCAGCTTGGCAGAAGGGCATGTTTATCCACTCAAATGATTTTTATTTTTAATGGTTTCCTATAAATCATCTACCTTTCTAAATAACGCTTAACATTTCAATCCTCAGATGATAAAACATTTTAATATCAGCTGAGCTTTGTCTAAAATAAATTGTCTGTCTATACTCACTAATCTAATTGGAAATCTAATATGGAATGAAATTTGTATGTATGTGTAAGTATAAACTTCTTCCTGTGCTCTTGCAATGATGTGAAACTTGTGTGCTGAAGGAAAACAGCTGTTAGCTTTTAAACAGAATAAGGTTGTGCTACAGTTTTATGAGAAGTCACTTCCTAATGTCATTAGGTCTCCTCTTCATAAATATTGACCAGGTGCTGAGCTGCTTTCTATAAGCAAGCCACTGCAGATGGAGAGCTGAACCAGAGCATGTTCTCTCCTACTGAAAAATGCATGTTTGGTGCAAAAATGCCACTTCAGGAATGCTCGAAAATAATTTTGAGAATGGGAATCTCTTGGTAAGCTCAGATCTCACATCTTGCTGAGGATGGAAGCAATGAAAAGCTATGAACTGAGACCACATATTTGAATTGTAAATAGTGCATACATATTTTCACTTATCTTTCACTTCATAGGCAGGCAAAACAAATATAGTGCAGGTGACCTGGAAATGGTGAAACAAGACTAGAGACATAGCAAGGTTTTTCAAGTATCCATTTTACATTGCTCTCTTGTATTTGCTAACTCTCCTCACTACAGCACTCATGCTGGATTTGGAAACAACTTTCATCCTGCAAAACACCTCAGTGCTAAATCTGTGCAAATTAGGCTAATGTTACCATTATATTTCATTCTAGAAACAAGTTTGCAATTTGCATCTGTTTTCTACATCAACAATGAATGCTATTATTGAAGATTAAAGCATTTCTCACTTGATATTCTGCCTCACCACTGTGAAGACTGATTAGTGCTTTTAGGAAGGCACTGACAAAACTCCCAGTGGTCCAGCAGTGTGTGATCACAGTTCATGTCTTGTTGAGTTATACTTGATTTTTTCTTGTTTGCAGCACTTAGGAAGAACTGAAAGTTTCATTTTGAAAAATCCCACAAGCCCTTTTTCAACAGCTATGTGTGCCCAGAAACATAAAAGCAGACAGACATTGCAGTGTAGTGAGTGTTGCATCCCATTAATAAGTTCCTCATAAGAATAAGAAGAAAACAGTATCCTAAAGAACTCAAATATGGAACTTACTAGTGAGGGAACACGGAAGGTTGAAGTATATGTTCAGTGTACTGCTCCACTTCTCTAGCTTTACATGACGAGAAGAGAGTGAATCCTGACCATTTCTGAAATAAAAAGGGCCAAGAGGTATCTACCACCAGGAATGTTTTCAAGAGAAAGTGAGTGTATAGAGTATACTCCAACTGTCCCAGATCTCAGATGATCTTAGGTAATTTCCCTGTACACAGCAGTGTTTCTGCACGCAGCTATACTTGGAGAGTGGGTGGGAAAATGGAGGTGAGCTCCCTATAAATTGTTCTAGGGTGATCATGTCTCCACACAGCACTCAGAGCTTTTCAGCTCCAGTCATGTTTGAATGCTGGATGTATGTTTCTTTGAACATTTCTTGAAACCTCTTTGAGTTTCAGTGACACTTCAGGCACTTTTGAAAACGGGACTGAGCCATTAAGTTGTTTTGGAAATCATAGCCATGCTTTCCTTATCCCTTAGGCTTAGCTCTGTCAGGCAAATACATAATTAGAAAGGGTCATGGCAGCAATGTGTACAGCAGGCAAGTCAGAGTTGCAAGTCTGGGCCATGCAAATCTGGGCGATAGGAGTCCTCCCCTTCACTTCATATTTTTGCTCAACTCCCCATAATCCTTCTTTGTCCAGCAGAATTGGAAACTGGTCACCATGTTAAGTGAAACATTTCTTTCTTAAAATCAATTTCTTCAGCTGATGGATCAAAATGTTTAAATGATGGTCAGCTGCTGTCAACTAAACCAATGTAAGGAATTTATACTCATATGCTGTGTAGACATTCACAGTGTCAGCTGCTGCAAATAACCCTTTGGACCTAAACTCCTTTCTTCTTGGGGAAAAAAAAAAAGACAGTCAAGTTTATTTTTCCTTAAATAAAATAATTACAAACCTGCAAAAAAGTGGTAAAAGCGTTTGAATTTGTGTTCCCTTAACAAGTGCCTTTTCTAAGAGCTAGATCAACAAATCCAAAAGAACAGATATTCAAAACTTTGTATCTTCACCAGTTTAGTTCCGTTTTTAGCTCTGTCAATGGCAAAAATATCCCTGTAGCTCACATGAGAAATTCTAAGAACATCTTAGTTCACTGAAGTCCTGCACCCTGACCATTTCAACAAAGACTAAATCATTGGAGAACCAAAGCTAAATTCCAAGAGTTCTCCAGAGCATGTAAAACTAAAGCTTTTCAGAAATTTAGGTTTATTCCTTCAGGAAAAGAGAGGTATATTCCTAACACCAGAGCAACCTAGTGCCACAATGCACGTTGCAGACCAAAGACATACAGGCAATAGAGCACCTGAGCTGAAGACCTTCAAGATTATATTATAAATTGGGCAAACCCATTTATTCTGTCCTTGCCTTTTTCTAACAGCTGATCCATTTTACTGACAGTTCAGGCAGCAACAGTAATGTAGGCAGCCAGAGACACAGAACATTTCAGCTTGGAATTTTACATTTCAGCTAAATTATAAGTAACTGAGAACAGTTTTATTGTGGAAGGTGTCACACAAATTGTAATGGGAGGCAACATTGTGTGCCACCCTTAATACAGTGCCAGATGATGAAATGTTTGGAACATTCAATAGGCATGCTGAGCATATATGAACATGTTGTTCTGTTTGCCTGAAGGACTAATGGCACTTAATGGCATTACTTAAACACTTCTCAGAGCAATGCAGGACATTTCTGCAGCTCCTCATCTGTCTGCTATGCCTCTAGAAAGCAGCGATGCCTCCACAACTGCTAAAGCATTTATGACGCACTTCATAAATAAGATTCACTCTTCAGGATTAATTTCCAAATTTCTTTATGCAGTGAATAAGAAATTAAGTTAAAAGCAGATGTTTTAGGAAGTTAGGCAGGGCTGGAATGAGTTTAAATGTTAAGATAGATTAATAAGTAGAATATTGTGCTCATATGTGCTAATTATTTCCTCAGAAGGCTTCCATCCTATTTAGGCAATTACACAACCTCAATCCTATTTAGGCAATTACACAGCCTCAAGTCTTCATTTCTTACCACTACTACCAAGGGACTTCTTCTGCTAGCTCAAATTTGAGACTGTTCATGTGTTTTTAATAACATAGATTTAGTTTGAAAGATGCACTTGAGCTGTTTCCATGTAAATATTCCACACTTACAGAGAAATGCATTTAATCTAAATTTAAACTGTAGCTATAGTAACCAAAATTCACTGTGTTTCAGGAGGGCATATATAAGCCTACTCAGACAGAAGGAAACATGTTGTGTTAATTATCGTTCTATCAAAACTCTAGAGTTTGTATTTTGGAAAATAATTATCAGAAATTATTAATTCCTACTACCCAGGCTTAGAAAGCAAGAGATTTGCAGGCATGTATTCTAATGTCTCTTGTAAGCTAGCTTTGCAGGATTTGATGATTTCCTAGAGCAATCCCCAATCTTAACAAATAGGGTTAGTGTTTCAGTTTCAGGTTGATAATCAGATTTTTTACTTGAGCTAGTCAATGATAGATTCTGTAGATGATTTTGCAAAGGTAGGTAACATCACTTTTACAGTAACGTCCATATTAATCAAGGTGAGTAAGGACATGTCCTTGTTTCATTCCTCTGACCATAGAACTCTAAATGTTGCCTGATTTTTGAACAGCTTAAATCAGAGTGGGTAAATCTGTCCCCAGCATGCTTTTCCCAGACTCCTATGTCTGTGGAGAGGCACTGCTGTTCTGCTGGGGTAGGGCAGCCAAGACTCCTCAAACCCAGTCCTGCATTTGCCCGAAAACTGCTGCCTGGCTGAGGAAGCGACCTCTCCTTTTCAATGTATGAAATCTGCTTTAAATGTTTACTTTAGGTATAGTAAGCTGCCAATGGTCTTGGGAGAGCAGGTTCAAATATTTAATATAAAATTCTGCTAAAATCAACGTGTGTTTCTTCATTTGTGTTTTCTTTTCCCCAGAGTTGAAAGAAAGGAGCGTGCACGTTTGAAGACGGTGAAATTCAACGCGAAACCCGGTGTAATTGATGCAAAAGGGGTACGTGAATAGTCAAACCTTTTGAAATTGCACTTTACAATTGTTTTATCCAGAGGAGAAAAAATTTTAGCAACATTAGGAATATTTAGGTTGTTGCAACCAAGACCTGCAGTACAGTGAAATGTAGACCAGAGTTCAGTATGACATAATCTTTGAAATAATTAAATATTCTTTTTATAATAATATTGAATGACAGTGCCCCCTAAGGGGAAGATACTAAGAAAATAAAAAGCATTCCATGATAGCTGTGATTTTATTTAAACAATGGATAGAGAAGAAAAGACTTTAAAAATGAATGCAGATGGACAGCAGTCTAATGAAATAGGACCAGAAGTGTAAATTCCCTGGCTTCAAAAGCTGTTAAATCACAAACCAAAGGTTCTAAGTTAAGGAGTCCTGGAAAGAAAAAAGTAGGGTTTGGATGTTCTGCTTTGACAGTTGTGACAGACATTGAACACAGGTGTGTTTCACACCAGACACAATGGCCAAACAACACAAAATGTGCAAGTTCCATTCCACCGGCGCTGCCTGGACAGAACAGGGCTCCTGCTGCTGCAGCTTCACAGAGCTGCTTTATTGTGCCCAGGTCAGCAGTTCTCATTAGCCTGATGGCTACTACCCTGTCTGGTGCCATCTGGCTGGCAAGTATTGCAGCAGGAGAAATGCCCACAGCCCTGGCTGTTAAGGTATATTTTTCTGCTGAAGTGTAGCTTGCAGTTGTAGCAGTAGTGAATACTTGACATTTGCAGGGATTTATTTTTGAAACCCATCCAGTTGGCATGTTTGGAATTTACAACTGAGGGCTTCTGTGAGCAAACTAGGAGACAGAGATTCAGCAGCCATGAGGGAAAAGTCCTGCTTGGCTGCAGAAAACAGAGCAGGGCCAAAACTGTGTGACAAGTGAACACAACCCGAGGTAGGTGCTAGCAAGGGAAATAAGTGGTTCAGCAGGTCCCTTCCAGACCTGCTGTTCCTGTGGTCTTCTGCCTAGTTTGAAATTCTCATTCTTAATCTCTTCTTCCTTCAGTTTCCCTCCATAATGGTAACACTAATAATTCCCTTATTCTGTCTTTTCAGACAGATTAGCAGGGTAAGAAATTCCTCTTCCCGTACACACAGAGTTCCTAGCACAGGGGTTCCTCAGTCTCTACATGCCAGAAAAATAGTATTTCACACTTGCAAATACTTCCCTGTTACTGCTCTACAGAACAATTCCTGAATTCAATGGAAATGCAGAATTATTGTTTGAATATTGACTGAAATATTGTTGAATATTGACTGAAACAAGTTTTCCAGACTTACAAGGTGTCACTGTCGCGACAAGAAATAATAAAACTCACACAAGGTGTTCCAGCATCCGAACAGGAACAGGAAAAGAGGACTTTATTTTTCAGACCTCAACATGTATAGAATTCCAAAAGTGACAGTGGATTGGAGAATGGCATTGCCACCTCTCCAACCACACTGATCAAACTAACAGTCCATCAAAATTCTCCTCCTACAGAGAAGAATGCAAAACAGCCATTATTTACATGAAAGTGTGTGAGAAATTCCATTACAAGAATGTAAAAATCCAAAGGCTTAGAGAAACTCAAAAGAGCAGGGCAACATCAAGGTGCATGAACTGTACATTATTTGCACTTGCAGATAGCTCAGTAAAAAATACATAATAAAATGCACTAAGAAAAGACTGATTCATCTCATAGCATTTCTTGAGAAGTCAGAATTCCATTTTTTAGTTTGAAATGACCACTCTCTGCAACCCTGTATATTAAAGTTGCCATTTACTTTGAGAGATAATAAGTTTTATATTGCAAACGAAATCACTTCCTAAATGTTTATTTCCCATATATTATCAAAGCTGCAGGGGAATAATTCATTCATATAACTAATGATCCATTTTCAAGTGATTCTGTCAAGAATTTAATTACGGCTTGATTCCCCAGATTGTTTTTCCATTTTTGACATCAGTGTAACATTAATCTTCCAGCCACTCAACATCAGTGTTTGATTCAGTGTTTAGGAAATTGTGTAATTACAGGGCAAGACCACTGTAGCCTTTTGGGACCAAACCTTCCTCATGAAATGAGATATTTGAGTACACACTTATGTATGAGGATTTTAGGTGTCACTATTTCCGTTTGGTCTTTCAGTGTCCGAAAAGAAGTGGTGTAAAATGTCTAAGAGTCCATGCTTTATATTTTTACCTTTTTTCTTCAACTTTGGAAGAAATTTAGCCCAGGTAAACAGGGCCCAGGAAAATGCTTTTGTTTCAAAATCAATCTAAAATTCCAGTAGGAATGAGCTTTTGTGGGTCTGTGGCTTCTTTGGCTCATACATTCCTGACTGTGTGGGCAAGTGTAAATGTCTTAGTTTACTCTAAAGTTGAAGCTGAGAGAAATCTTTTCATGGAATATTTCTAAATTTGGCCAGGAGATGTGCATGGAAGCATTTTAAAAATAATTTTAAAAACAAAAACAAACAACAACAACAAACAAACAAACAAAAACCAAAACAAACAAACAACAACAACAACAACAAAACCACCTTAACTGAATACAGAGAATCCTTGGGGGTTTTGAACAGGTAAAGGTGTACCTTCATTCAGTTTTACCTGGAACATCTCACTAGCCCTGACTCCTCTCTTCCACTGTAGAAGCCATGTTCAAGAGCTAATAACCCACAACAAAGGTTTCCTGAGATAATACCAACATTTCTTTGATATAACTATGATTTTAAAGTAGAAACTGTCTAGTTATTCTGTGGGTTTATAAAGTCTTATGCATTTTCATCTGTTTATGACTCATTTTTAATCCCATATCTGGAGATTAGATGCAAAGAAAGTGTTACAGATAGGTTGACATTTGTAGTTGATCAGCTCCTTGTGTCTCACTAAAGAAGGTGATTAAGAATGCTCAGCAATATAGTTGACAAACCTGTTTGTAGGAAGAGCTAAAGGATAATCTTTCCAAAGGCCCAAAGTTCCTCTTTTTCAGGCCAAACAAAACAAACAAACAATCTGTAATATACATGTACTTCATGCTGTAGTTCAGCACTTCTTAAATATGTGATTTAGGATATTTATACGACTTTAGATTTGTTTCATTGGACTCCTCCAATCCATGCCTTGTAAAATTAAAGTCTACAAAATCAGGATGGATACAGAAACAAGGAATGTGAATCAAAATTAGGGAGCTCTAGGGAAACCTTCTGGTCTCAAGTTTAAAAAAGGCCACGGATAGTACCATGGTATGCAATGCATAATTAAATTCCCATGCTTGTTATTACAGGATATTGCATAAAAAATAAGTTGAAAAGGAATTAGAAAGGTTAGCAAGTAGCAAAACTAATGACAACTTTAAAACTTTTGTTGTGTAACTCAGAAATATACATGTACTTCATGCTGGAAGAGATGTTATAAAAGGGAAATCATCATATTATTTCTACTTTTCTTTTTTAAACATCTCCTATTGGACAGTGCCAAAAAGCTACTTGGCTAACTGGATCTGTGGCTTAACCCAATAGGGCTACTTTTCTTTCATGTTCTGTTTATTCTGACCCAAAGAAATGTATTTGTTCAGGCTCAGAGACATCACCAGGATCCAGACTCTGTTAACACTTTTAAAGATATCAGACAAGTTAGAGATGGTAACATCTATGTAGTAAGGAAAAGAATACAAAAACCATTATAAACAGTTTCATTTCACCAAGCAAAGATTGTTCTTCTGTTGTGTTGACCAAGTTCAGCATCTTTCTTCATTCTTATAGTTGTTGTAGTGAACTTCAGCATTTTTTCTAATTGTTACTGAAGGTGGCTGGGGTCTCCAATCTACCACTACACTGCTTTGGTTCCCTACAGCCACTCTCTGCTGCAGCAAAGGACAGGGTTTCCAGGACACTGGAAACATTAAAAAAAAAAATTATAAATGAAGATAAGATAACACAGTTATGATTTCCTAAGCATTTGCTTTCTCAGTCTTTGGGGCTCACTGGTGTATTGATAGTCAATGGGAAGTGGAGCAGCCCAAAGGTTTATGTCAGATATTTTTGCTGGAGGAAGCCAAAGTTATGTAAGCACAAACTTCATTAAGAAGTATGTTTTATCCTATGTTGAACTCAAGATCATATCCCAAGTATCTTTTGATGCTCACCTTTGCACCAAAAGGAGCAGAGCATTTGAGTAGCTGTGAACAGGGTTATGTATCTACCAAAACAGCTTACTGAGTTCTTGGTAACTCTCCCTACCACAGGCTTCAGACTGAACAAAAATAACCTTTCCTTTTCTAATCCTAAAACCTGCAGTTGTTGAGGGCTTTTCGGATTTTTTTGTGAATCAGAGTGTCAAGTGACAGAAATATTGCAGAGGGGAAAGAGATTAACCAGTAATCTGATTTTTTCTTAACTGTTGTAATTACAACAGGTCTTTCAGGAGACAAAAATAGCACCTTTTGCTTTTCTTCCTGTCGGATCACATACACTTCTTTGACTGTCTCTTGAAAATATTCTACAATTGAAATCATAGCTCTTGGAAAGACTTTCAGCAACACCTCAGTTTTACTAATATTTATGGGTGTTGCCTGTTTTCAGAGATGTGTTGCAATATCAGCAAAAATGTAGATAGAACTTAATTTTATACAGAGAACTGGTTTTTTTATACCACTTTTTTTATGCCTTTTCATTTCACACCTTATCTGGTCAGTGACTCCAGAATATTGTCTTATGTACAAATACTCAATTTCACTTTCCAATGAAATGAAAGTGATGTTCCTCACAATTTCCATTTTTAATGTGTGTGTCAGAGTGTGGGGAGATATTCAGCCCATGTTTACTGGGAAGCATTCCCAGATGGGTGCCTGCCCTAGTGAGGATGCTTAGCAGGGTGCTGAACAGGGATGAGGTGCCTGCCAAGAAAAGGGCCCCATCCTTCCAAAACCCCTTCCAGCTCTGCTGCCCATCAGCAGTGCAGGTCCTGGGCTGTGACCCACACCACACTGCTCCATCACTACCCATGAGGGTTTCCTTCTATTGACTTAGCTTGTCATCCACAGTTCTTTTCAGATTCCAGTCAGATCACCTACATCACACTCAGCCACCTCTTCAGTTGCCTCCCAATGAATTTATTTCGACAGTCAGAAGTTTGATAGCACTTAATAACATTTCTTATGTGCAAATTCTGTTTACAGATCCCACAGATGCCTGAAATGTAAGGTCATCTTCTTGCTTTATTGTCATTTTAGCAACATTGCACTGAGGCAGGAAAGGAAAAAGTGAAACCTGACTGAGATAGCAAATTTAGTATTGTGGGATAAACAAAACCCTCTGCATATTTAATGCACCTCTCCTCCAAGTGTCAAAACCCAGTGACCGACAGAACTCGATACAGAGGACACCTTTTCACAGTTATATTAAGTATTTAAGGGGGGCAGGGGAGAAAGCCAAACATATTTCCAAAACAACATAAATACACATATTTCCAAACCATTTATGGTCCACAAAATCGTTATATTTTCAGCCCTAGTCATCAAAACAGAGCAAAACTGGTCTTTGGGAGCCTCAGGTTGTCGCCTCTGTCCTGAGGGTTTCTTCTGTAACTTCCTCCTGTATTCCAGATTTGTCTAATCTCTGCTTAAAGACCTGCCACGACAGGTATTTCATTCTTCCCAAACAACCCACTTCCATGCCTCACTCTCTTCATTCTTAGAAAGGGCTGAACTGCTACAGTTTAACCCTGTTTTTATTAATTCCTCTATGAGTGTCTGTGGAAATTGGATTCTTTTTCTTTGTCACGAAGCAGAAGCTGCAGTCACACCTGCCCTGCTCTCAGGTACAGCATCTGTGCTAGTAGTTTACCAGGGCAGATCTGGGAGCATTAATGCAGAGAAAAAGGTAATTATCTCAATTTAATCTCTGACTGAAAAGAGCATAACAGTGTATTAGACTGTCTATGCCTTCTCTCTGCCTCATGAAGATTTTTTTCTAACATCAATTCTTTACTAGGCTTCAGTTTTCTAAGTATAAAGGTTCACCACCTTTAGGGAGAAGCAGTCCTGTAGTCCATAATCTGAAAGTTTTCCACATTTACAGTGCATTTTGACCAACTTTTCTTTGCACTTCTTTTCTAAAGGTATTTGACACAATTAACAGATTTCCTAAAGTGATTGGTACTGGGTCAAACATAAAAGTAGAAGGAAATCCACAACCTGAGTACATTCAAAAAGCTGCTGATTTGGAGAGCTGGTTAGCACTCAGTCTGTAGTGTACAGGGTCAGCATTCCCAAGAGGCAAAGGGCATTCCTCATTCCAGGCTATAACTTCCTCACAAACAGAAGCAGAGGGACAGACACTGATATCTTCTCTGGTGACTAGTGACAGAACTCAAGGGAATGGCCTGAAGTTGAGTCAGGGGAGGCTTAGGTTGGGTATTGGGGGAAGCTTCTTCACCCAGAGGGGGGCTGGGCACTGGAACAGGGCAGTGGTCACAGCACCAGCTGACAGAGTTCAAGAAGTGTTTGGACAATGCTCTCAGGAACGTGATGTGACTCTTAAGGATGGTTCTGTGCAGGGACAGGAGCTGGACTCAATGATCCTTGTTGGTCCCATCCAACTCAGGATATTTTATGATTCTATGGGTTTTTTTCTCTGTTGGATTTAAGTTCTGTCAAAAGCTTTAAGACCTCCAAAATGGGGTAGCATTGGGTGTCATGGAATAATCAGATCTCACCAGTGTTCTTGTTTGTGGAACAGTTTGTTTCTGGGAGGAGATGACTTTTTCCCACATAGGAGTGTGCTGGTCTTAACACCAGCAGGAAATTAAACTCCAAACAAGCCACTGCCACTGGATGACTGCCAGTAAAGGGTACCCAGCTTTTCCTGCTGAATCCACACAACCCAGGGATGATGTGTGTGGTATAGAACAACAACTTGGTCACACACTCACAGTGCTAAAGTCCACCCCCCTCTCTGTAGCCAGGACAAGGAGGAAAATCTGCATCTCATTCATTCAGCTGCCCTTGCTCTTTCATGAGTTTTCACATCCTCCACAGCTCTGTCTTCACACTTCATCATGGAGCTGCTGCCAGGCAGTGGATGCTGGCTGCACTTTTGGATTGACCTGAGCCTGCAATATTGGGCTGCCCTGACCATTCCCCTTGAGCTGAACACCTTTTGCTCAGCATTTCTCAGAAGTGCATTAGAAATAGTGCTGTCCTCAGCATCTGCTTCACTCATGTGCTGGAGTAATCAAATGAAATTCAAGTGATAAAACAGCACAGAGCCAGAAAGATTTAACTGTATGGGTTCTTATTGTTCCAGGTTATCTTGAGGCACCCCACAAAGACATGCAGTAATTTAACAATAATGCCTGTTGGGTCCAGGTACAGTCAAAAAATAAAGGAAAGCAAGTGAGTCTTCAGTTTTAATTTATGTCATGGTAGCAACTGTTGGCTCTGGCAGGGAACTGGTATGACTTAAAGAATCTTGGTTTTTAAGAAGGTGAATCAGTTTTAGAAATTGTGAAAAAAATAACTGTCAGGTCAAATTTGAGGCTTTTACCCAGCTGAAATGAAGAAATATGTTTCCGTAGCTTTCTCTGAAAAATCCAGTAGAGTATTTGAAAAAAATTCTTTCAAATTAGAAGAAAATATTAAAGTAAAAATCTCTGTGTCTGTTTTCCACATTTCATTTTAATGAGAAGTACAAATTCTAAATATCAGCCAGAAATTTGTAAACACAGTGGATTAGAGTAGAAAAATTGAGAAATAAAGGATTTGTCATTGAATTTATCTAGATGATGGGAAAGTATTTCTGTTGGTATCTTGTCACTCAAAGAAAATATTAAAAGAGTTATTTTTCAGTTAATGAGCAATAAAAACACATGTATTTTATAGATTTTACAGTTTTTTCTGTATTTTTTCTGTAATTCTGATAACTGTGGAGTTTCATTTATAGGATAATATTGTTTCTTAGGTGGTCATAATATTAGGGACTATATCTGTACTTCCTATCCCACAAGAACTTTGTGCCATCCCTGCTTAGGTAAGAGAATTTTTTAGGAAAGTCACTGACATAAAGATATGTAGAGCAATATTTAAACAGTCACAGATTAAATATAACACAGTGAAAATTTGCTAGCACAGGTAAAATACTAAAGTTTACAGCTGAGAGTTAATTGTTTTTCTTCTAAGCTGTTCCAGCAGAAATTTGTGCTGAGCTGAATTTCATGCATGGTCTATTTTTATAATTTGCTGTCTAATATCCTGAATTAAATAGGGGGAAGTTTGTATGTATGTATGTATAGATAATGCCATAGTTACTTGGGTTTTCTTCTAAACAATTGGTATAAAAGAGAAATTTGTAGCATTGGAAGTAGATATAGGGAAAGAATTAGAAAGAGAACAACATTTTCTTCTAGTAAGGTTTCCCACAAAGATCCAGAAGTGTGGAGTTTAGGTCAACACTCATCCGGAAGAGATATGCTCTATATTTCACATCTTTATTTCTGAGTCAGTTAAATTAAGTGATTGCCTTAGTGACTCAGAGATCATGTTTGGAAGGTTGTAGGGACACAGGAACTGCCACAGTCCATCTAACTCGTTATCCTGCTTGTGAGACTGGTTGTGTGAGATGAATTACTGCAAGATGTGGGAGCTTCACCTCCTAAACAAACCTCAAACCACTCTTTTAGAGATTGACTTTGGGTTTGTTTGCCCATGCCTTTATTTATTATAATTTAGCTGTAAGGCCTAAATAAATCAGTGTATTCATTTAAACCCAAGAGCCTGGTAGGATTTGTCTGCTGAGCCAGACCCTTGCCATAATTCAGCCTGCTATACCAGTCTCTCTTCCCTTAACTCAAAAGGGAGGTTCAGAAGATTATCTTGTCCAACTATCTTTCCATAAGTACAGTTTGAAGACATGTAGGTACTGTAAATCTTTCTCCACTACTCCATAACAAAGTAAGAGTAATAAAGGTCTTTATGCAACTTATTTTGTGCAATGGTCCATTTAATGCAGTAGTTTGCACCTGCACAAGTGATTGCATGAATTTTTCCACAAAAAACAGTTATAAATTAGCAAGTTGGTGGTTTTTAATAGCACTNAGACATGTAGGTACTGTAAATCTTTCTCCACTACTCCATAACAAAGTAAGAGTAATAAAGGTCTTTATGCAACTTATTTTGTGCAATGGTCCATTTAATGCAGTAGTTTGCACCTGCACAAGTGATTGCATGAATTTTTCCACAAAAAACAGTTATAAATTAGCAAGTTGGTGGGTTTTTTTTAATAGCACAGATAACCAACACATTCTGCAGCTTTATTTGTTAGTGAAATTAAGTCAAAAGAGTGCATAGAGACCAAAATCCTCACTTGCATTTTAAAACCTAAAGAAGCACCAGCAGTCAACTGGGAATCAGAGTTCTAAAAAATATTTAAGGAAATACCTTATCATGACTAAGGAACGAAGTTCAAGTGGATACAGGTCCTACAGTGTGCTGTAGGAAAACCTGTGGGTCTGGGTGATCATACAGTCCCAAATCTTTGCCAAGTGCACACTATGCTACCTTTGGTCTCTGGGGCTCTTCTGACATCCTTGTTGCACAAAGAGTGCTGGGACAGGTTCACACACAGAAAGATTTATCAGTGGGATCAGCATCGATGACATACAGCAGCTCTAAGTGGGAAAGTTCCCTTCCAGGAAAAAATATTGACCAGGGTAGAGGAATATTTAGGACAACATTGCCAAATGTCAAATACACTTTCTGATTCCAGTTGGAGACTTGAGGAAGGAGAGGAAGACCTTCACACTGCCCCTTTGGCTGCAGTGAGCTTGGCTAGGTCCAAGCCCGCGCTGGACCGCAGCACAGCTCTGAGATGCTGGATCTGTGAGCATCTCATCACAGAAACACAGATGTTAGAGCTGGGAGAGGATTGTTGTTTAGCTCTTTTCCCTTCACCACCCCCTTCTCTCCAGGCACTGTAGTGTTATTCCCCACAGTACTTAAGAATAGCAGATTTGTTTTAAATGTGAAAAAAATTATCTAGGCTTTTCCACTTCCCTTGGGGCAAATTATTCTACATCCAAATTGATTTCACTGTCAAGGAGCTTTGCCCTTTCTTATTTTCATTCTATCAATTCCAGTGCTGCTGTTTGAACAATTCCTTCCCACTTGTATCTTGGTGTACAACCTACAGATAAGCATAAATTACTTTGGCTATCACGTAAGCAAGATTTTATGTTGGTTTTTCATCTTGCTAAAATTGATATAACCATGCAAATTAGCATGGAAAAGTGCTCCCTTCATACCTTGCACCAAGTTAAATACAGGTTTGCAAAATTGGAAATACTGATTTTACGTGTTTTCTTCAAAGTCTATTAGTCTTTCTTCTCCCCTGGTAGTTTATGTTGGTTATAACTGTTGTTTTTCAGGAATTAAAATTGAATTGCTGGCAGACAACAAGCAATAATTCAGTCATAAAAAAAAGTATTAAATTTTCATACTCATGAATACTAAGACACCCTACCCTTGTCTGAAGAAGCTAGACAGCATGGAGTTTTTAATCAGGCTTTTACTTTTTCATTTTGGGTTGCCAATGCCCAAATCTCTCTACAACTTCATGGGAGTCGAAAACTAAGCAAGCAGAGTTATTTTCATCTAAGCTTCTTCTCACCCAGTTGGTTCTCGCTTATCAAAACAGATTATGGTAAAAAAATTCAATAAGTAATGACTGTAGATCAGGCTTGAAGTATCTAAGAAAACTAAAGGCTGAACTTAACAGACTAGGGATGTCCTTCCCCTTGCATCTCATAAAAAATCATAGGGAAGTTGGCTAGTGCTGTCTGGCAGCACATAACTGTGTGTGCAGACTGAGAATGGAAGATCAGCAACTCAGAGAATATACTCTGTGATCCCTGGACAGCCAGGCTTGCAGCTGCCACTGACAACTCCTCAGCTTATCTTCTGCATGTCTGCAGGAACACCATGAAGTGCTTTCTGTGTGTGTGAGCCCCAGCCCAGCCCGTGGCCAAGTTTGGGGTTACATCAGGAAAGCAACAATGGCTCAGTAGCACTGGCAATCCTTTAGACTTGGTCAGGTCAATTAACCTGAGATTTCAAATTCATCATGGCTTGGGATTGCCAGGTGAAAAAGCCCATTATAAAGCCAGTGAAATGATATATATGCTTCCAAGGAGAAATAACACTGAGTATATATTACTCAGTCCAAAAATTTTCTTTCTGGTGTCAGTGCAAATTTTTGGTAATACGGGAGAGATTTAAAATATTTATTATAGAGATCAATAAAATTAAAATATTTAAATATAGGGATTTAACAGTGTTTGAGTGCCCAATCTGTTATTAAAGTCAGTGTTCAAACAAGTAAATGGATCTCCCTAATACAAAAAGTGTCAGTTAAATATAGAGAAAAGGATTGCAGAGACATAATGTTGATAATAAATGGTGTAGATTTTTGTAGAAGGGTGAGTACATGAGGGGTGTTCATTTAACTTAGGCCAAAATCAGGTATTAAAGAAGAAGAAAACCACATTGCAGATGAGAAGCAGTAAAATTAATTTCTCATATACACTGCTAGACCAATCTGAGAACAAAACTGACATACATAATCATATAACATAAAAACTAGGTTAAAGCATAGCTCAGACCTGCCTAAAATTAGATGGTATATGAAATCCATCTACACCCTGTAAAAAAGAATTTCACAGCCAGTGCTCTGGAACAGCTTTCTCTCAGGTGGTCCCTGTGCACTGGTTCCCAGCTCATGACTGAGGATTAGCATTTGTTGAATGAAATGGCAAAAAGAAACATGCCTGAAGCAGTTGGGAGTTTATTGGCTTTGAGAAAATAGATTTGTTAGAGCACCATACAAAATCTTTCCGCAACATATTAGGATCTTCTGCAAAGCCTAAAGTGGACAACCTGTGTCAAGACCACATCTGCACTAAATAGTAAGGGTTGGATCAGCTACACTATGAAAAAAAAATGTGGGAAGAAGCTCAAAGTAAACAACAGTATAGTTGCCTATTGCAGTACGGAAAAACTATCAGGTTACTGGGGTTTGTGATGTTTACCACTACAAAGAAAATTTTGAAATTGGATTGTTTGTTTATTGTTACATGAAAATTTCCTTTAAAAAACACTGCCCTGTTAGCTGATGAGTAACATATATATGGCTGCTGAGCCTAGGGGAAAAAACATTTAGAATACAAAACTGATGTTGACACAAAAAAGTACCCAAGCGAGTTCTTGAGGAGCAGAAACACACAGCGGTTTAATGTCTGTCACAACCAGGGAAGGTTGGTATGTGTAACCCAGGCTTACCTAACTGGGGACATCTGGGGATACTTGGTCAAGCAACAGTGCACTGTGCACATCACAATTGTTTTTCTTGGCTTCTTCAAAACACAGTCTATGCTTAAGTGTTATCCAACAAGGATTCAGAGCATCAGTGAACGCTTTCCTCCACTTTTTTTCTGAGAAGAGATTCTTTTCCATTGCAGATCAAGTGCTGTGAATGATGTCACTGTTCTGTTGTCAAACAACTTGAAAAATTCATTTGCTTTTTAGTCTTAGGCACCTATCTGTTTAAAGTGCCTCCTACTGCCATTGCCTAGGTTAGTGGTGGTCTGTGTGATGGCAGTGACATCTACAAGTAATCTCTTGAACAGGTTTTTCACTGTAACTGAAATGCCGGAGTTATTTGCCATTATTTTTACATTATCATGGCAAAAACCCTGTGACTTACAAGGAATCCATTTTCAGGCACTTTTTCACTGACTTTCAGAAACTCTGCCTGCATAAAGGCTGTTGAGTCAGGCTAAGCTTGCTATCACAATTTCAATTCCAGTTGCATGCAACTTTTGTATCAGGTGGAGAGATGGAGGCAAATACCCCTGTCTCATTTATCCTACATCTATTTCACAGCTTTCCAGAAGCATATGGAGCCTATGGCTCCAGAGTATTTGACAGGTCCAAAGTTTCCATTGTATTGAAATAAAATTTCTCAAATATACATCTGAGTTTTGGAGTTTAACCTTGCCACAGATCTCATACACGTGATCCTTTCTTAAAAAAGAAAATACACATCCCGTATTGGTCTCTACTCTTCCACCAGTGGAGCCAAATCTGGAATTAACATGGTGTGTGCAATAGAAGTATGGTTTTATTCTGTGTGAGTCTCCCTCTTATTTCTTTGCCAAGCCACTTGTCTCTATACATTAGAGATACAAATCATATAAATCATGACATCTGTAAGAAGCCTTTTTGGGGTTGTCAGCAGGATTTCATATCCTTAAGGTGGAGACCGTCAGCCTGACTTTAATACCATTAATATTGGATACAAAACCAAAGTCAAGGCTCTTGTCTTTGATTCCTTGTGAAGAAACATGCACTTAATTTAAGAAAACAAACACTTGGTAAGCTGATTCAGTTAATAGTAAGGGCTAATTGTTTCTGTAAGTTTGCAGAGTCAGACCCACTTTAATGTTTTGTAATATTTTACAGTTTCTTTGTTATTTAAAATAGAAACCCTCTGACTACACCAATGTAGTATATATGATCATTAACATGAATATACACATTGATTAATCTATAGAAATATTATCACATGCATATACATATTTGGTTATGGATATTAATATAACTAGATCAGCTTTATTTTAGGAAGAAAGCTTTTTACTGGTGTAAATACAATTACATAGTTGCACATGATAGTCATCTACTGTGAATTGCCAGATTTTGATCATCCAAATTGAAGTGGAACAATATCTTATCAAAAAAGCAACCCAGTACTTGAAACAGCAAAAGGAGAAAAAGTTTATATAACAGCATAAAATATCTGTCTAATTTGGTGTGTACTGTTAGATCATGCTTAAGTGTGAAAATATATGCCTTTCTGGTGAAAATGTACTTTCTGAAGTTTTTGCTCTAGACTGTTGGGGAAAAAATTGAAACAATATACATAAGTGTTATTTCTCATATATTTTCTGTGAAACACAGCATATTTATTTATTAATTTGATAGCGTTCTCTTGAATTCCAAAGTGCTGTAATGAAGTGATTACAATCTTAAAACCCCCTTGCTTTTTGAGGTGTTATTGTTTGTATATATAATTTTTCCCTTTTAAAGTGTGTAATGCCAATAGCATTACTATGTCAAATTCAGATAAATCATGACAAACAACATTTTCGCAAACAGAAATGTTAACATGCTACATTCCTTTCTTTGGAAAACTAAAAGCAATTATCACAGAAAACACATTTTAATTTAATTATGTCCATTAGGTCATTAAAGTGATGTAATGTGCATGTCAGTCCTCCTTTCATCCATAGATTACTTTAATCCTTCATGTGCTTTTTTTTTTTTCCTCTGGCTTTCTTTCATACTTGCTTTGTTTTGAAATTGCATGCTGTCTGATTATTTGTGCATGACCTCCACTTTAATTTCACATTGAATGTTTACATACTCTGAGATTTTCATGGATCATTTATTCTACATGTGCATTTTTTTCTTTGTTTTCAGTTACTAAACTTTAAATATGCTTGAAATGTAAAAGTGGTATGAAACTTTCGTGACACGAGTATCCAACTATTTCAGTAGATTTTCAGTATCCATCTTTCAGAAATACATATTTTAAACCCCATTTTATTTCATGATTTCAAAATGTAAGGAAATAAATTGTGTGCTAAGACTCAAAATATATTCCATTGCAGAACTGAAGCCAAATACTGGTTATATTCCATTTGAGCAATGACAAACACGTGAGATTGGTCCTTCAAATTATTTAAGAAGGTCTCTGCTGTCTTGAAGGTCATCACTTGCTAAGTCCTGTGTCTGTGTTCATATAGGTCATTGTCTGACTAACAGCACAGATCACTTCAGACATACAGTCTGCAGCTCTGTGTGCCCTCAAGAATGCCAGCTTCTTTAAATTGACTCTATAGGGACCCAATTTCCTTATTTAGTATCTGAAATAAATGTCCCAAGTAGGCATATCCTGTTTTTACGCAGGATAGTGCTGTAAGTCCTCGCAACTGTTTATGAAGTCAAAGGATTTATCGTGTAAAAAACTTCAATTTCTTCTATATTAATTTCTGATTTGAAAAATTAAAGGAAAATATGCTGTTCAACATGCAATGAAATACTGCTTATCAGCAGAATTCCATTTCTAAATCACATAGAACTTAAAGTACATCCAGAGAAACCTAATGCATAAATATACATCTATAAAATATAACAAAGTTGGATTTTTTTCATTATGCCCAAAAGAAGCATTAAAACACACCTAAGAAATTGTCAATAAAGAGGCCAAATGAGACATTAAAGAATTTTTTATATTAATTGACACAGGGCTGAATCCACACACTACAAGCAAATCAAAGACTTCTGCTTTCCACATTACAGTCTTTTCTTTTCAGACAGTTAATTAATTCTGTGCACAGTCTGCTGTGATTAAAGATGGATGGCTTGATCTCAAAGCATGCTGAACCATCTGCAGCCCTTCATCCAAACAAGCCAAACACTACAGTTTCCATGTAAGGAGCTGTACATTGTGACTTCAGACCTCTGGAGTCAAATTGATCCAGTCTTCAGGAGCTTTGCCTTCAAATTTCAGACCTCACCACACCTCTGATTCTTTGCAGCCACTTAGTTTGTGCTGGTTTGAGTCACTACAGTTCTCTCCACTTTTACAAACTAGTTGTTTTGTCAGCATGAGTGTGACAACAATTAGACGTCCCTGTTTTTGCCCCATGCCTTTTCTCCTTCACAGTCATTCAATGACAAGCGTAAAAAGAACTTCATCTTTTCACGAAAATTCCCATTCTACAAGAGCAAGGAGCAGAGTGAGCAGGAAACAAGTGATCCAGAACGTAAGTAACCTCTTGGAGACGATGTCACATGCAGCAGCACAACAAATGGGTGACACGCATGATACCAGTATCCCACACATCTAGGCAAATATCTGTCATAGGCAGGCAGGAGAGGTATTACTACTGTGACCAATGTATGACTGCAGTTTGGATCCAGCTTCTCCTTCCATCTCTGGAAATACTATTTTCAAAAGAATAAAGCAGTGACCTTAACTTTTGGAAGCAGAAATACGGCTCCTCAAAGTTGTTGTGACACCTGTCATAAATCCAAAATTGTCTCTCAGAAATATTCCCAAATCAGAATTGGCTCAAAATAGGGCAAACGTGATTTCTTTCACAATACTAAACTAATTAGTTTTTAAAATATCTATTCTAATCTTTTTTTTGCCTGTGACTTTCACCAAGTTGATTTCCATGGGCAGCTTCACTGGAAGTTTAACAATTAAGGGAAGCAACCATGTTAACAACTTAAAGAACTAAACTGGTTCTTGGAATGTGTACCACCACAAGCATTTATTGCTTGCTTAAATTATATAGGGAACCAGCATTATTAAAAATATTTGCTAGTTCCAAGCCCAAATATTTACTTTTTTTTTTCTTAATAATTCTGCCCTAAGTTTATCCAGTGAGGATAGTTTCTGAAACTTTATTTATCTGGCTGTTCCTTCTTCCTCACAGCTCCAAAAGGCACTCTTCACAGTCACTGCCTCTTTCTTTGGCTGAATTTCCATAGAATATAGGTCTAAATTTGTTTCAGAAAGAAAAGGCAGGGATCCAGATTGCTCAATCAACATGGTCAGTCATGGTAGTATCCATTTCAACTCCACTGACTTCTTCCTTCCTCTTCTGCGGCTGTTCTTCCTTTCTCATTGCTCTCTCTGGGGACTTCCGTGCAGGACATCCCCGGATTAGGTGACGACGGTTATGGAACAAAGACTCTGAGTAAGTTCCCAGGAATGGTCACTGTAAACCCTTTTTTGTTTTGTTTTGTTTTGGCTTCTGTTTCTTCTCTGAGGACCCTCCACTCCTAGCATGCACAAGATAGAGTTTTATTTGTTACCCAGCTGTGAATGCATTACAAATGTTTCAATCGTTCTGTTCTGCATGACAGTATTAAATAACATACAGTGTATCAAGCAGACACTTTCACTTCTTTTGTAATAACACGTTTTGTTTCTGACAGTATATTATTGTTCCCATCATGGCAGTTCTGTAGAGTAGCATTCCTAGAACGCGTTTTGCTGCCTAGACTGTTCTTTTTAGCAACAACCCCTCCCTCTCCATCTAAAGGGAAAATTAAACATTTTAACATGATCACATCCTGAGGAGATCAATAGAAAATTAGTTCATGCTGTTGCTTCTGCATTTTCAGCTTTTTGCATGGGAGTGTTTGTTACTTTGCTGAATTTTTTAGATTAGTATTTGTTATTAATGGAAGAAGTCATTTGCAGGCTAGAGAAGATCATGCATTCTCCAAAGCTAATTTTGGACCAGTTTGCACCATTAGCAACCTATTCTCTGTCACACAACCTTAATCAATTCTTTTTCTGATGCAGCAATCCTGTCTCAAGACTTGGCATTGCAGAGTGTATAACATGTCAGATAATTGCTCAGAAGCAATTTTTCTTCCTCAAACCAGAACCAGAAATACTGTATAGAATGAAATATTTGCTGCTGACTTCTACATATATAGCTATATTAAATTCTGTATCCAGAGCTAAATAATGTAAACAAAATGCCACTTGCATGCATTTGGCTACTTGTTCCTCAGTTCTTTTTCCTTTTCTTAAGCACCAAGTAATTGGAGCAAAATGTGTGTTAATGCTGCATTGCCTACTGTTTGTGTTCAGCTTTTTAATTGCACATCCATGCACACAGTTTTGGAGATTATTCTGTTTCTGACTGAATTGTTGAAGGAACATTTTAATGGTTTAAGTTAATGCCATGCAGTGGCTCACAATTTAACGATGAAAGCTTTATCTCTTGTACGAGGAAGAATGGTTCTGCAAGACTGGTTTTGTCAGTGATAGACAGCAAATGTCACTGCCACCTGAATTGTAACCATTCTGTGATCATTTGAAGTGTCATAGCAGCTCATTAGCAACAAATGCAGATCCTTCCCTGCTAGAGTAAAGTAAAATACTTCAGATCTGATAACCTTCCTGAATATGTGTCCTTACAAACAGAATTGTCCATAACATCCAACATTTGAAAGTTACCTGAGTTCTGCAAATTGACATGGAACAAAGTAGCACCGAGGTATTGTATAGGCTGTAATGCCTGTATTAATATTGTGCCTAGTTTTAAATTACTGGTACATTTCTAGACATTCCCACTAATCCAAATTTTGTTAATTTTCAACTCAGACATGCTTTTTAATGACAGTTCTTACTATCAAGTTTGTTTGTTATTTTTAGATAATGTTGTTCAGGGTCCTGTATAGCACATTATTTTGAGATAACCCTTCTTAACTTGCTACAAAATGTATGTCTGAAAGTCATTATGCTGTTTTCTTCAAAATATAAGTTGAATTTTTAAAAGCTTCTTCCTAAGCCCAAGATCAAGGTTTCCTATTACTGTTTTTATCAGATATCATTCCTTCTCATTTTTGCTGCTCCAGTAGCCCCATCATTCCCAATCTATGAACCCTAAGCCATTGGATTGGTACATGGAGGAAAGGCAGCACCCTGCAGAGAATTTCGGCACTGTTCCTGTCTTTCTCATTAACCCAGGGTGCTCCCAGATGTACAGCAATTATGCCATTGGCTTCTAAATGTCCTGAACCAGCTGAAAAGTTCCAACTGCCAAATGATGTTTCAGGTGCAAAGTAATCAGCATTTCTACCAGAAAAATCACTGTTTAATGTGGTCCTGCAGACCTCCTGGAGAGCATATAGCATGATCTTACTGTCCATAAATATTCTGCTGACTACAGTTTTGGAATTATTTTCAATAATATGATAATAGAAACAGGACACCTGACTTGAAAAACCACAAGATTGACCCATCATGTTTGTTCTTACATTCCTGTTCACCCATCCAGACTGGTCTGCTAAAGGTTTTCAAACTCCAGCTCAAATCCTGAGGCTAGACAATTTCTGGAAAAAGACTTCTTCCTTTTTTTCCCCTTAGTTTTTTTCATTGGCTTTGTTTTCTTTTTTGATTTTTCCCCCCATTTGGACCAGGTAGATTAGAAACAGTTACAATATTTGATACCAAAATAACTTTCATGTTAATCTGTTAATCACCATGCACAATCCTTTGGGATAGTGCAGAGTGATTAAAGACAGACACAGGCTAGAAGTTTAGCAGGAATAGTTTCAATGCATTAATGATCATATCACTGATAGTGCAAAATATGAGCAGACACTTGGATTTCAAGAAATTGCTCAAGACATCAAGTGAGATCCAAGTTGACCATAATATACATTGAAATGGAGTTATCAGAGATGCCATTTTCTGTCTATCACAAAAAGACATGGTTTTGCTACGACACATATCAGTAGCTAATACATATGGTCTCTTTCTGAAATGCCACAACAGAGAAAGCTTTCATTTTACCTCTGTAAAATATCTGAGCATTTTCAGGTGATGTCACTGCACAGCTTTTATTTCTGCTCTGCATAACTACCTTTGCATGACTGTGGCAGTTCTTTTAAGTTTCTGCAGCTCTGTGGTGCTTGGTTATGTTCTTTAATTTGCTGTACTGTTCTTGCAGAACATGTTTCTTCTAATGCCAGCGATAGTGAAAGTAGCTACAGTAAGTTACTGCTTTCATTAGAGTCCTTTTATTTTGCATTGCTTGTTTTGTTTCTTTTATTTTGTTTCTCTCCTTGCTACTCTTTTGTTAATGTTAAGAAGATCACTGGAGCAAATGGCTTGGAATTCAAAATTATGACCATGTCTTGAGTACAAAGCTATAAAAGAAAACTGGCAAACTTTATAATAGGAGGGAGAAAGGTTGTTACTTGTGATGTATTAGGGACATAAAACTAAACCTGGCTTTGGGTAGCCTATGCAAGTCAGGATTATTGCATTTGGTGACAAAAGTTTATTTCAGTGGGGGTGGGGGGAAGTTTCTTGATGGTCTTTTAAGAGCAAAGTTACTGCACAGCCATAGTCAAATCTGTAAGTAGCAGATCCTTTTTACAAGGTCACAATTTTTACTTGCATTTCTGCATGCCTGTATGGATAGCTAAGGAACAGTCCCAGAAATTTTATTGAGCCCTTAGTTTTGACAGTACAGATTTCCTAATTCATACTGCAGTCTTAAAAAAAAGGTAATATAGACCTTCACTGCTTAGGCACTGCCCCTGAATGTTACTGATACCAAAAAAAAGGTAATATAGACCTTCACTGCTTAGGCACTGCCCCTGAATGTTACTGATACCATGTAGGTGGGGGTCCAACCCTGCAACCTGATTTGCTGGGATTTACAGACTCCATGTGATCATATAAGAGGCAGATCGTATGTTCTGGGTAACCCTTAGTAATTCCCATAAATTTAACAAATATCACTATTTTTTGGATGTTCTGAAAAACAGAAAAAACCCAAGGCATTAAATAAATGACTAGAAATGTAATAAAAGATAACTAAAATGACAGAGTGCTTGCTAGATCACCCAGTTGTTTCATTTATTCAAGCCATTTGCTTAACAAATCAAGTTTTCCACCAGTCACTCAGCACTTGGGCTAAGCACTCACATACATTCAGGTAATCAATGGTATCATACCTCATGTTTACTAGTCCTGATATAGCACATAGCAGTTGAGCTCTGTTGATAAACACTGGTTTGTTTCAGCAAAACAGCTAACCTTATCCTATTCAGTAATGGTGAAATAGTTTGTATTCTCTTGTATTGAAAAGGTTTCCTTGGAAAGCAATTGCCAGAGTCACAAGAAAATGGTAGGCACTCTTGAATTGCCAAGATCCAATTATGAACTGTCTTATTTTTAATGTGCCCTCTACTTGGGAGGAAAGGCAGACTTTTTTTTTTATTATATTTGTATTAAGATATAAGATGCTCTTTCTCCCGACTGACTTTACAATCAGAAATTAATCAAAAGATAAAATTTTCAAAAGTTTTCACAAGTCAAATCTCATCCATACCTGTATATTTCAGGGAGAGCTCAGGGTAAAAGCCCAGAGGAGAATCTAGATTGATGAACTGTCCCAAACAGCAGCCTTAATAGGAGTGCCCAGTTGCAGCCAAATATTTGGGGCATAAAAAACGTGTTACCAAATTTGATCAGACAGGCCAGGTAGCCAGTCCTTCACTGGCTGTGTAGTAGCTTAAAATAAAGTGTGTTTTTTGAGGTGCAAGAAAGGTAATAGAAACAATTTGGGAAAGTTAGCTGGAACATAGATATCTTGGAAGTATCTATGGATTTCTTGGAAGAAAAAGTAGTGCTGGAGTAACAGCTGCCCATGGCAGTCGCCCTCCTTCTAGAGCAGTTTCCATCTGCACAAGCTCCGGTCTCACTCCAGCAGCATCCTGTTGGCTGGATTTTCCCACACATTACTGGTATTTCCAACAACTTCTGCCTGGTGGAGAAGATGCTGGCAGGAATTTCTTCTCTGCCCACAGGATAGCTATGCCATTAAGAAGCAGAGGAAGCCCATCTTAGATTATGCCAAATGAAAGAGGCTTTAAAATATAGAACCTGGTGCCCAAAGGGCCTGATTTCATTTGCTAAGGGTTCATTGGTGTGTGCTAACATTAGATTTGAAGGCATGACCTTCACAAATTAGCAACTGTGTTTCCCAGGTGGAACTTATTGTTTCAGATGGCCACCATGGCCATCTGAAGTCTAACCTGACTGTGTTCAGTTTCCACCTGGACTTTCCATCAGCATATCCCCTGTGGAGAATTAAAGCCCTCCTGAGTCCAGATGATTAGTCTTTGAATCTTCAGGCAAGGAGATCTGAGATCTGGAGTGTTGACAGTACATCCCATTGCACAGCTCATCACAGCACTCTCCCCTAGAAAAATTATGCATCAGGAGCCAAGAAAAATCAGATGAGAGTGAGAGGCAGGTGGTCAGAGAGTGAAGTCAACAAATTGTGAGGGATGGAGATAAAAGAGATGAGGCCTATCAAAGGAAGTTCTCATTTCACTACAGTTCTCACTTTATGGGACTGTTGAGAAAAGATGCTACACTGTAAAAGCTTATCAACATTTCTGATGTGGGAAGATTAATTACCAGACATAGTCCTCAAAGATTTCCTAATGTATTCCTCACTGCCTCCTGATTTATTTATTCCTAATGAAAGGGAAAAAAATGAGTGCTGAAGGTAACATCCCTGGCAGAAAATGTCAGCATGCAGTTACTGTTTCTGCTATTCTTGTTTGCCTCTGGGTAGCTGGGAATGGAGCTCAGCATCAGCCACTGCCACAGAACCAAGTTTGTATTAACTCCATTTGGAACCAGCCATGTTGCAGAGTTGTTTCTCAGTGTGATGTAGCGTCACTTTGAGGACAGTCTGTGTGTTCAAGGTGAGGCACTGAAAGTTATTTTGCAAGGACACCATGTCTGTTAACTTGGAAACTCATTGAGCCCTCAATCTATGCACTGGTGACATGGAGCATACTGATGACATGCAGAAGAAAAAAAAAAATAAAGCTGGAAAATTCATGGAGAGCAAATAGAAAACCACTGGAGGAATCAAGGGGTTTGCATGGGGTTCTGACCCTGTTCCTGTGCCTGTTTTCTCTTCTGTTTCCCCAGAAAATTAGCAGGAAGAAAAGGGTTGCCTGCCCCACTTCTTTCTGAACTGTGGCAAGCTGGGGCAGAGTGGCTGGCTGAAAAGCTACCTGGTGGAAAAGGATCTGAGGGTGCTGGTCAACAGTGGCTGAACATGAGCCAGTGTGTGCTCAGGTGGCCAAGAAGGCCAGTGGCATCCTGGCCTGTATCAGCAGTGGTGTGGCCAGCAGGAGCAGGGCAGTGATTGTCCCCTGTACTGGGCACTGGTGAGGCCTCACCTCCAATCCTGTGTTCAGTTCTGGGCCCCTCACTGCAAGAAGGACACTGAGGGGCTGGAGCGTGTCCAGAGAAGGACAACAGAGCTGGGGAAGGGTCTGGAGCACAAGTCTGATGAAGAGAAGATGAAAAGAGGTTGTAGTGAGGTGGAGTTAGTCTCTTCTCCCAAGTAACAAGCAACAGGAAGAGGAAATGGCCTAGTGTTGCCCCAGGGAATATTTAGATTAGATAGTAGACAGAATTTCTCCACTGAAAATGTTATCAGGCGTTGGAGCAGGCTGCCCATGGATGTGGTTAATTCACCATCCCTAGAGGGATTTAAAAGACATGCTCAAGGACATGGTTTAGTGTGACTTGGCAGAGTTGGACCTTTTTTTCTAACCTAAATGATTCTATCCTTTTATGATTCTATGAAATTATCAATTCACACCTTGGCCAGAACAAAGAAAATGTGTGTGGGTAAGAAATGACAGGCAAATGCAGGGTGTTCTCCTGCAACCTTCTTGTATATGCCTATTAGAACAGGCCAGTTGGAGTCCAGAGTCAGGTGTTCTGCATTTTTTCTAGTGGGTCTCTGGCAATTGTTTTAACATATTTCTCTAACTTTTGCTTCTCATGATGACCATTTAGTGAAAACTAGCTAGTGTCAAAACGTGTGCTACTTGATCATTCCTAGAACCATTCCAAACCAGCAATATTGAAGGATTCTGAGAAATGTCCAGGCTGTGACCTGGACAGTGAGGAATCAGGGGGTTACAAATCAATTGGCTTTTTCTAGGAGATATTACGATGTGTTCATTATTTTTTAGAAAAATACATTGCTTTAAAATTTAGCTGTATTAGTATTGCTTAGAGTTTCTAGCTGAAGTATTGCTTATATCTCCATGGTTAAAAAAACAGAAGCCAGATATTTTTTTATTTCAAAAATATAATTGAAAGTCCTCCAATGTGGTCTGAAGATAAAATTCTTTGACCACTTCTAAGCAACAAGAAGTTGCAAAAAGTAAACCAGATTTCTTTTGCCAGTGCCATTAGCACTTGGTTTGCTATAAAAAATAGGGCTGGAGCCAACAGTGGGATATTCTTTCTCCCAGCAGAAAACCTTCAGCTCCATTAATTTCAGAGTGAACCACAGACACATTTGAGAGTAGAATCTAGCCCTTTATAAATAATAGTATTTTGGGGCCAGGAACAAATGCTGGCTTGATCTTGAAGGGGATGAGTTGCTACACAGCTGCTGCTGAATCACACAGTCACGCTCTTATGAAGTCTATGTTAGTTTATTTGTTCCTGTTCTCAGCAGCAAAGCCAAGTTTGCAGAGTGGTGTATAAATTCCTGGTCTAGCAGAAAGTTGTTCTTTTTGTGATAAGGACACATAAAGCCAATTCTGACTTATCCCTGGACCAGTTAATCAAACCATGATTCAAAGTTTATTTTGAGGTCTGTAACTTAAAACGTTCTGATTTCTTTTTCAAATCAAGCTTTTAAGGACAGATTTTTTACCATGGACTCATCAGTTTTTATTTTGTGAGACATGATTTTCATAATGGGCATGAATTTCAAGTCTCTCTCCTGCATATGTGTTGTCACACTCTTATACATAGTTCAGTAAAGGTTTTTACAGCTGTCATCAAAATTACACGCACATTGTCACATCTGTTTAGTCTGATTGCATAACTGGTTGTGATTGCACCACTTACCTAGAGAGGCAATACATAACTAAAAGTTAAAAATAAGGAAAAGTGGTAGGAAAAAAACTTTTACCTTCTGTCAGCAAATCAGCAAGTCACTCTTCTAATGAGATGTGAAGATTCATAACAAGGTTAAAGGAGTCTTGATTATTACAATAGGTTATTGATTAATAAGGACACTTGCACTGGCTCCCAGAATTACTGTGTTACTCAGGTAGACTCAAACTGGCACAAGTATTGAAGTCTCATTTTATACCCACACAGCTGTATTGATCTTTGCCCATAGACAACTTCTTAAGTTCATGCTCAGACCACTGATGATCATTTTACGTATTGGATTTCCAGCCTTTCATAGCTATCCATAAATTTCTAAAAATCATGTGCTCACATAAATGGGGCCCCAGCAAAGGGATTTTGAACCAAATAGAGGGTGGGATGTTGTCCAGTGCAGCCTGTGCAAAAGAAAAAATAACAAGAAATTGATTTTGCCAAGATCTTGCAAATACAACTCAGGTAATTCATACATTATCCCAAAACCTAAATGGATGGTGGCAGTAAAATGAACCTTCTTTGATTTTAAATCCAGGTGAGCAACAAAATTCAGACAAGAGCTTGAAAATTAAATTATTTGGCTCATTTGCAAAAATTTCACATGTGTATTGATGGTAACCACCACCAGCAGTCCAACCATTTTAATGAACCCAAAAATTCTCTTTGATTTTTTTTTAAATCATAAATAACTTCTAGCTGTCTTCTTTAGTACTACTTTTTTTTTTTTTTTAATTCATCTACTTAGATGTCTTTTCAGATTTTTTTCATTCACAGGCATTAATAGGATGCCAAAATCTATGGAGTTCCACTGCATAGGTTGCTGGATTAGGGAGGGTGTTTACTTGGAGGCTGGCCCACAGCAGGTCACAGCAGCTCTCCCACCCCATTACCCACACAATGGGGGCAGGTACACCAGACCTGTGGAAGCCCTGGATGCTCTGGCAAGGCAGTAGGGAATGGGGCCTTTATATGGGTTACATGGAAAATGCCTGATATCTACCAGGTCTGCAATGAAAATGGGTTTGAGCCTTTCACAGGCTCTCTGCCATCTAATCAGAAAGGAAAAACAGAGGCATCACACTGAGTCCATTTCAGAGCTATCCATCTGAAACCCTATCAAATCCCTTAAAAAGATTAAACTAATACTCCTTATGAAATTTATCTGGCAGCATAGGACCTTGCTGCCCAATTTATAGAGGTTATGAGCTATAACAAATTCCAGGTAATTCTTCTATTCCCAAGCATGAGAAAACAACAACAGGCAAACCAAGAGCCAAGGGAAGCAGGGAGTGGTCCAGAGAAAGTGAAAGTTCTCCAATAATTTTACCCGTAAGTGAATTACATTTAGGATACTTTCCCTTTTTTTGCCTTCCATTCCCGTTATTTTATTTATTTCCTTCTCTTTTTGACTTGGTGGGATGTTCCTGAAGAACAGGGGAGCATACCAAAATCCTACAGAGAGGTCTTTTTCTTTTTTTCTCTTTTTGTTTTATCTGTTAAAGGTCACAAAGATTTTCCAGATCAATACAGCTAACCTGTGCTAATTAAGCTGTTAATGTGGGTGTTAAATGAGGCTTAGGCAAATGATAAGAACCTGTGTCCTGATGGATTTCACACTGTGTCTTACACCTCAAAGCCATCACAAGGTTACAACAACCTGATTATTGATTGACTCTAGAGCTCTTCATTATACTTAATACTTTATGGACTACTTGCAGTACTGACCAAGTGGAGATCATTAAAGAGTACCATCTGGTATAGTTAACATGCAAAACACCTCTGAGGACCTACAGGATTTTGTGTGGACAGTACATGGCAGGATGTTATTCACTTAGAAATTTAAGCTTCCTTAGTCCTTTTTCCAGAAAAGAAAAATAGTGGAAATGGTGCAGCTTTTCCCCAGTCCCAATCCCTTGTTGAGTCTGGAACTGAGGGCTGAAGATCCTTCCCTCAGGAAGATGTCTGTCTTTAAGTTCTTGTATATCACAGTCAGCCTCAAAGTTTCTCCATACTTACTGCAATGCTTTCCAATGGCTTAAACTCCAGCACAATTTGAGTGGGCTGGAGAATTTTTCTTTGCCTTCAACCTGGCCGCAAATGCACAAGACATCTGTAAAACAGGCTCATTTTTCCTCCTAGCCCATACCCTACAGAGAGTGTGGATGTTCCAAAAGCTTTAGCATGGGGACATGTCTGCCAGAGACTGGACAAAAAAGAAAGTAAAAACTTTGCTGGCTTATCAGTGCTTGTTATAAATGTGTGCCAAAGCCAAGTATTAGTCCACAGAAAGGAAAAAAAAAAAAAAATAGTTTCAGAGTTATTGTCTATTTGCCTCCAATTGCTATTGACACTCACTCCCATGAGATTCTGCTGTTTAACTGCAGATGTCTGCATCTGGCTTTGCTGTCTAAATGCTGTTAGGGGACAATGGAGACAAATCCACGCTTCTGACTTTTTCTCTCCTCACAAAGTAGACATGTAAAATAAGTAGATGACTCATGTCTTAGAATAAGCACTTGCCTATTTGTAGGCAGGCATTGGCTCCAAAAGGTATCTAGGAACTAGCTTGACATAAGCACTCAAGCCTCAGGTTTCTGGAATTAGTGAAATGAAACTCCTGCTGTGGATCTGTTTGCTATTGAAACCAATATCAAGTTTAAGATGGTATTTGTACAAACAGGCTCCCCTTCATTTGGTTGGTATGTGATGGCTTCATCGCTCGCCCTTAGACTGCCTTTCTCAGGCTGTTGAAAAATACAGCCTTGGCTCCTGTGGAGTAGAGGACAGACAGTGCAAGGGCATCCTAGTCCACCCTAGTGAGTGGAATTTTTTCATCACCAGAGAAATGAGACTTCCCAAGTTCTACATCACCTCTAAAATTTACTGAGAACCTTAAGGGAAACCAATACATGTGATGCATAAAACCTAGTGTAACAATAATTCTAGGTTTCCAACTTTGCAAAAAGCCAAAGAAAAGTGATTACAATTTTAAACATTTGCAAACAGAAAAGAAAATCCCTTGTCCACACTCCTCATATGTTATGTGGCCTTATCCTCAAATGCTTTCTAGTCTCTTCCTTTTATTAAAAATTATGTTCTCTCCTTTGCTGCTTCAGCACCATTGCTAGGCAGGAGTTGGTCCTGTCAGTTCCACCCATCTGTGGATCTCCTCAGAGACTAACCCTGAAACAGAGCAAAAATAAAGTCATCATTTTAAACTTTGCTAATTTGTATTTAGAACCTGCCAGAGCTCTCACGTGGTACCAAGTATGTGACAGTGACCCAGAAAGAGAAAGCAGCAGGAATTATTCATGCTTTAGGTGAAGAATCCTCCTCCCTCTTCTCTTTCACTCCCTTGGACAGGAGGACAGCAATGCACCAGGACTGCACACCTGCACCCAAGTCATGGTCCATGTAGTGCCACTTGTTTCTCATGGCAAATTTCTCTGCTTTAGTCCCCTAAATATCACCATGAGGAAACAGCACTGTCCTAAAAGGGCATAGGGAGGACAAATGTATACAATATGGTGCTGTGAGACCCTTGCTGAAGAAATTCAAAACCTGCCTAGACATGATCCTGTACAACCTGCTCTAGATGCTTTAGCAGGGGGGGATTGGACTAGATGATCTCCAGAAGCTGAAAGTCCCTTTTAGCCCCAGCCATTCTGTGAGTCTGTGATTTGTGCTCAGGGAAAGGATAAGGATCAGAAAATAGCTCATAGCTAGATGTTAGTCTGTGAATGCACTAGACTATGGAAGCTATGCACTGAAGGACAATCAACCAAAATATATACCTATTCTGTACACAAAAATTGTTCTGTCTAGATAAACTGTTGATTTACTCTGCAGCAGCATGCTAGGGCCTTAACAATAGAAAAAGCATTGCATCTTAAATTGCTGCACTATCCTTATAAACAGCCTTGTATCAAATCACAAATAAAGGTATGTTGCCCATCATTAAAACAGTCCAACTTCAGTAAATAGAATTGAAACACATGGAAGTGAAGGGTGGGGAAGAAAAAAACTGTGTCCATACCTGGAAGTTATAATGGACTTGGAATGGTTCAGGTGAGAGGCTTATCAAGATAGAAATGTTGAACCTGGTCTGTCTCTATGTGAAGCATTTTATCAAACTTAAGTACTTGACATGTTACTCATCAGCTTCAATCTCTTCTTTTTCTTGTTTCATCAGGAGGCCAAGAGGACTGCATCCTTTCTTATGAACCTGTCACAAGACAGGAAAGTAAGTTTCATCTTCTTTTCTATCACTCTTCCTTATGTTTTTCATTTCAGAGTTTGGGAGCCAGCAGAGCAGTAAGCCTTGCTCTGCCAATCCCAGATTCACTGTGGCTTCCTTTTCTTGGATGCTCAGTCTATTTTCATATGAAAAAAACCTTGTTGTTATGGTATTCCTTGGAAGCCACTACTTCTTAGCATTCCCAGGACACTTCTCTCCAGTACGTTCTCATGGACTTTACTAGTACAGAAAATTAATCAGTCCACAAAATATTGATGTAGATTTTCTAGATTTACTGCAATATTGTCACATGGAAAGCCTTTACTATTTTGCTTCTCATGTGATATGTGCCACTGTCCAGGGCAGACAAACATATGGAAAGGCAACTTAAAATGGGAGCACATCCATCTGGTTTAATGGAAGATGCTCTCATATAACTTGAGGTGAAAAAAAGACTACAATAGCCTTTCCATACCTCATGGAAGAGTCCATCTGCAAGCATTTGGGAATGGCCTTGTTGAGCAATAGTCATTTGACTTGTGCATGGACCATCACAGAGCTCTGCAGTGCTACTCGTTCCATTCCCCTTTTTCATGTCAATAAATAAAATATTCATCCATAAAATGTGCACCCAAGTTTTCACTTCATACATAAAGATAACAACTCTGGTTAGTGATATTTGGGTGCATTTACTTGTTATTGTGGTAAGACCATCAAAATGTGACCTTTTTGTTTTTCAGTTAATTACACCAGGCCAGTTATTATTCTGGGTCCTATGAAAGATCGGATCAATGATGATTTGATATCTGAGTTCCCTGATAAGTTTGGGTCATGTGTACCACGTAAGTATTATTCTACTCCTAATTCTTCTCCTAATTCAACTGAGTGAATGGTATCCCTTGGTGCCACACATTAAGTAAATTTCTATGAAAGCAGTATCCGTGAACTATGCACAGATACATGTGTTTCTTAAAAGTAATTTTTTCATCAGGCAGAAAGAACAAATACATTTTTTAAAAATTTTTAAAAGACGTTGTGAACGTCTGGGAAAAAGTTCTGAAAAGTTTGAAATTCTGGTGAAATGTAAAATGTTTCAACTCAATTGCACAGCATCCACCAATCAGTATACAGAATAATCTGTGGTTTGTGTGAGATATAGACTGTTGAATCAGAAAGCAATGTTAGACCCTGAATTAAACAGAGTATTTATATCTTGGACAATTAGAGCTTGCTGTTTATTTGGGGGTCTAATTGCAATCATACTTCATTTTAAGTGGTTGTCTCTGGCAATACACTTACTTAAAACTACTAGAGAGGAGAACAGAATCGGGCTTATAAATAAGGCTAAATTGAGCTGATGAGATCACAGTTCATTTTATCACCATAATAACATTAAATTTAAAATATGAAATGCATTTTATATTTGAGGTTTGTGTGTGATTCTGCTGAAAAAAGTGGAATTCTGGTAAACCCTAATTTTATTTTAGCCTGTATTCATTGGAGGTAAACATCAGAAGGTATTACTACAAAAAGACAGCTTTATTGTCATAGCTCCACTGAAAACAATATGTAGTAGCCAGAGATCTGCTCTCAGATGTGAAGTGCCCTCACTTAGAGCAGACCCAGCATTACCCACTGAGCAAACCATGGCTGCATTTTTCGCCCTAAATGTTTTTGCACACTTCTTCATCTTCTATCTTTTGTTTCACACAGATACCACACGGCCAAAGCGTGACTATGAAGTGGATGGGAGAGATTATCATTTTGTCATTTCAAGAGAACAAATGGAAAAAGATATCCAAGAGCACAAATTTATAGAAGCTGGGCAGTACAATGATAATTTGTATGGAACTAGTGTCCAGTCTGTGAGATTTGTGGCAGAAAGGGTAGGTTGACAGTAGTTTTATTGCTGGTGCAACATGATCTGCTTTGTTTGCACATTGTGTCTCAGACATTATTCTCTCTCAAAAATATAAAACAGCTGCAAAATGGCATCCTAATATTTATAGGCTTTATAATGACTCCACAATTGGAGTCTCTGACTTTGAATGACATCATCCTTGGCACTATCTGTACTTGGATATAATGCCATGGATTCAGGGTTCTAACACAGTGCCTCAAGTACTCCTCAGAACAGCCTCTACTCTTCCCTTTGTAAGACAGGTAGATTAACTAAGTCACTTTCACAGAGGCAAAAGAACGAACCACAGAAAGATTAAATTATTTGCCTCAGGTGACACAGGGAGTCTTTGATGTAAACAAGAACTGAATTAATCACTTAGAATGTGGACATTATTGCTTTTATTAACTGATTTTACTCATCTCAAGAAAATCCTCCTGCCCCTGCAAATTTCATCCCAGTGAAAAATAAATCCCAAGTTTGTTCCCGTATCACCAGTGTATATTTATACTGGCACCAAAGCAAAGGAAAGAACGCAGCATAGTGGAGCACATGCCCTGGGCTACCCCTTCCCTGGTGTGCCAGTAATGGCCCCATTCCAGGGCACTGTGTCACAGATTTGCTTCCTGTCTTTTGGCTGATCTGCAGCAAAGTCTGCAAAAATTAACACATGCTCATCTGTTTCCAACAGGGCAAGCACTGTATACTTGATGTGTCAGGAAATGCTATCAAACGACTACAAGTTGCACAACTCTATCCCATTGCTATCTTCATTAAGCCCAAATCATGGGAGCCTCTGATGTGAGTATAAACCTCTTCAAGCATTTTATTATTTTTGGGTACAGCCTCAAGTGGCACCACACAGGTCTTGAGCCTACATTTGGCTTGTTCTCTAAAATTATTAATAATGAGATGAAGTAGAAAGAGTGCCCTCAAAACCTGTCATCCACTGTATCCTGTTATCTCAAGGAACAAGTCATAGCTTTGAACCTTTCAGACTGGCACATGTGGGATTATGTGCTGGACCACAAAGGACTCCCTGCCAGTGCTTGGTGTATTTGCTCCAACCTGTGCAACAAGTTCACCAGGGACTCACTCACACAGCTTGGCTTGTCCCATGCATCCTCAGGTGCTCTTGGGGTTTACAGCCTGGCCAAGGGCAACAACCAGGGGTTAAACCTGTGTCAGACTTGAGGTGTGTTCCTCTTCACCAGCCCTTCATTTACCTGCAGGTCTGTAGGTGGATAGGCAAGGAGCCATGGGACTGGAGAAGGGCAAACATAACACTTGCAAGAATGAAAGAGAAGGCACCAACTCCATGCTGCCAAGGCTGTCCAAGGTGGCACGTACTTAGGGGGATAAAATCAAAACTCAGTGTAAGATCAGTAAGATGAAATTCAGCAGAGACAAAGGAGAGACAATGAGTACAAGCAGAGAATAATTTAGCTATAGCACTGCAGAAAAGCATCTGGCAGTTGGGGTGGATCACAGGAATGGATGGGTAATGTGGTTGCAAAAAAAAGGAACTTGCCACTGTGGCCTGTATTCATATCAGTGTTGTGCAAGGACACAGTAGACTGCTATTTTGTTTTACTGGGGCCTCAGCTGGAGCGCTGGCCTGATTCTGCATTCCACCCTGCTGGCGGAGGAGGAGTAGGAATTATCTAGTGCCACAGAGAGAAGGCTGAGGAGGAAATATGGAATTGATATTCATCCTGAGTAAAAATTCAGGATAAAATACGTGGTTATCAAGTTGTTTTCCATGTACACTTTCAGTTATGCAAGATCTATCAGCTTAATTTGCTGTGATAGGGGTGAAATTTTGAACTCTGTGCCAGTTCTGTTCAATATTTTTACTGATTACATGGATGAGGGTATTGAGTCTTCCATTAGTAAATTTGCAGACTAACTAAGCTGGGAGTTTGTGTTGATCTGTTGGAAGGAACGAGGGTCTGCAGAGAGACCTGGAATGGTTGAATGGATGGGCAGAGTCCAATAGGATGAAGTTTAATAATTCCAAGTGCCAAGTGCTGCATTTTGGCCACAATAACCCCCTGCAGTGCTACAGGCTGGGGACGGTGTGGCTGGGCAGTGCCCAGGCAGAAAGGGACCTGGGGGTGCTGGTCACAGCCGGCTGAACATGAGCCAGCAGTGTGCCCTGGAGGCCAAGAAGGCCAATGGCTCCTGGCCTGTGTCAGGAATAGTGTGGCCAGCAGGAGCAGGGAGGTCATCCTTCCCCTGTACTGGGCACTGGTGAGGCCACACCTGGAGTGCTGTGTCCAGTTCTGGCCCCTCAGTTTGGGAAGGACACTGAGACGCTCGAGCGCGTCCAGGGGAGGCAACGAGGCTGGTGAGGGGCTGGGAACACAAACCCTGTGAGGAACAGCTGAGGGAGCTGGGGGTGTTTAGCCTGGAGAAGAGGAGACTCAGAGGTGACCTTAACACTCTCTGCAACTTCCTGAAGGGAGGTTATAGTCAGGTGGGGGTCGGTCTTTTTCTCCAGGCAGCAACTGACAGAACCAGAGGTCACAGTCTCAAGCTGCGCCAAGGGAAATATAGGCTGGATATTAGGAAAAAGTTTTTTACTGAAAAAATGATCAAGTACTAGAAAAAAGTTTTTTACTGAAAGAGTGATCTGCCTGGGGAGGTGGTAAAGTCACCATCCCTGGATGTGTTTAAAAAAGATTGGATGTGGCAATCAGTGCCATGCTTTAGTTGAGGTGTTAGGGCATGGGTTGGACTCGATGATCTTGAAGGTCTCTTCCAACCTAGTGATTCTGTGATTCCCCTCCCCCAGAGCTCTGCAAATGCCAGGTAGTGCCATAGGTTTGTGTTTGACAGCTAAAACATTGGCACTCCCCCTCCTGTGACAGATGCGTGTCTGGTGATGGTAACTGTGCCTGCAGCCACTGGGCACAGACACGGAGAATGCCAACACGACCCATCCCTGGAATATGCATTCTTCTTGGCCCTGCCCTTGGCAATGAGCTTGTTGTATGTCCAGCCACATTACAAGGAATGATGTGCAGTATCTGGTACTTGCACAGCACCATCCTGACTTCCTAATTTTTCTTCCAGCCCTACAATTCAATAATATTCTGATTTTGTTGCTGTATAGAAGAAGAGGAAGGGCAGTTTGATAGTCTGCCTTCTGCATTGATTGTTTTAACAGAGATCTTAACATACACTTTTCCAATTTATAAAACATTTCCATTATTTTCTTAATGCTGGCATTGCCTCTGGAGTGATTAAAAAAAACAAAGTAAATAAAGGTGGCCCTTAATCTGAGAAATACATCAGGCAAAACCAGAAAAGTGGCAATAGCATAAAAGCTTTGTTGATTTGATGTTAAACAGCAAATCCTTGAACAGACTGAATGGTGTTATAAAGATGCAAAATATTATGACAATCATTCTGTTGTTGAACCAAAGCAATGCTAATACTTCACTTAGAGCACTAAAACAAGTGGGCTGTTCACAAAGTGCCTGGACTTGGCAGTCAGTGCTATGATCTAGTTAACAAGGTGGTGATCAGTCAAAGGCTGGACTTGAAGGTCTTGGAAGTCTTTTCCAACTTAATGATTTTGTGATTCAGTCTTTTTTAGATACGCAAGTACTGCTACACAAAAAATTATAGGTTTATCTGTCATAACTATTACTCCTGTTCATACAACTGAGTTGAAAGCTACTTCAATAGCAAAGTCAAAACACAAAAGACAAAAACTTTCTAATCACAAGATGCAAAGAAACAAAGACAAAAGATTTATCTTTCATGAAAATCAGCACATAAAATTGCTGTCTCTCATTTATGCATATGTATTTGCAGCCATCTGAAGTGGAAGTAAGAAGAGTGAAGGGAGCATAAATCAAGTTTGCTCCTGCACTTGAAAGAACATGTGGCCATTGCTGTAAACAAACTGCTCCATCAGCCCTCCCTCCCTCCCTCCTTCCTTCTTCCCTCCCTCCCTCCATTCCTCTCTTCCCACTCCTACATGACTCCACCTGGTTTACTCCCAGAGGCTGCTTGTTCATAACCTTCAATCAGCCTCTCTCTCTAGAGGAAGNTAATTTTTCTTCCAGCCCTACAATTCAATAATATTCTGATTTTGTTGCTGTATAGAAGAAGAGGAAGGGCAGTTTGATAGTCTGCCTTCTGCATTGATTGTTTTAACAGAGATCTTAACATACACTTTTCCAATTTATAAAACATTTCCATTATTTTCTTAATGCTGGCATTGCCTCTGGAGTGATTAAAAAAAACAAAGTAAATAAAGGTGGCCCTTAATCTGAGAAATACATCAGGCAAAACCAGAAAAGTGGCAATAGCATAAAAGCTTTGTTGATTTGATGTTAAACAGCAAATCCTTGAACAGACTGAATGGTGTTATAAAGATGCAAAATATTATGACAATCATTCTGTTGTTGAACCAAAGCAATGCTAATACTTCACTTAGAGCACTAAAACAAGTGGGCTGTTCACAAAGTGCCTGGACTTGGCAGTCAGTGCTATGATCTAGTTAACAAGGTGGTGATCAGTCAAAGGCTGGACTTGAAGGTCTTGGAAGTCTTTTCCAACTTAATGATTTTGTGATTCAGTCTTTTTTAGATACGCAAGTACTGCTACACAAAAAATTATAGGTTTATCTGTCATAACTATTACTCCTGTTCATACAACTGAGTTGAAAGCTACTTCAATAGCAAAGTCAAAACACAAAAGACAAAAACTTTCTAATCACAAGATGCAAAGAAACAAAGACAAAAGATTTATCTTTCATGAAAATCAGCACATAAAATTGCTGTCTCTCATTTATGCATATGTATTTGCAGCCATCTGAAGTGGAAGTAAGAAGAGTGAAGGGAGCATAAATCAAGTTTGCTCCTGCACTTGAAAGAACATGTGGCCATTGCTGTAAACAAACTTCTCCATCACCCCTCCCTCCCTCCCTCCTTCCTTCTTCCCTCCCTCCCTCCATTCCTCTCTTCCCACTCCTACATGACTCCACCTGGTTTACTCCCAGAGGCTGCTTGTTCATAACCTTCAATCAGCCTCTCTCTCTAGAGGAAGGAGGATGGGGTGAGATCATAGGGATGAGAAATGGAAGTAAGAAAGAACCCTCCTGGGTGAGCTCTTCACTGGGAGAGGAGGAAAATATGCACTATATTCTGAATTTACCAGCTGTGCAGGTCCTCAGCTAAGAAATAAGAAATAGAAGGGACTACATACAGTATGACAGCACTTTAATTTCATAATGAAAAAAGGACATCACAGTCCTCACCCTTCTCCATCCTCTCTTCTAAGGGCACAGAATGGGCAATCAGGAATACAACTGGCACAGTTTTATACCCCAGGCAAATCTACAACCTGAAAGTGTAATGCAAATTTCTATCTGTTTCAAAGTACTTCCTATTTTAAACACTTGTTCATATTTTTATTTGTATTATCTTTTCTGCTATTCAAAGATCTTGAGAAAGACTTCTCAAAAATTTACCAGAAACAGATCTGAAAGGAAGAGGATGTTGTTAGCATTACAATATTTGTTAAGTGCTCATAAGATGAAAATGTTAAGTTTGTCTAAGAATTTGCAGTGGTATGTCCCACTACAAGACAGAGTTTTAATTCAGTCACCTAAAGCAGGTATAGCTGATGTGAAGTCCACCTGAACTTGATTAGATAGCAATCTTCCCAATAAATAGAATTAGTATTATTACAAATTTAGCAGAACAACACACAGATTATATTAAACCTTTTTGTATAATCTACAAGTAACTGACATAAATTTTAAAATAAATCTTTCTTAGCCTTCATTTTATAAACCTGCTTTCTCCATGGCATAAGTACTTGCAAAGAGATTTTTCTTAGCATTGTTCCCAGCTATAAGGTTACTTATATAGGTAGACAGCTTTAAGCCATTTCTGGAAAATCCTTTTTGCATCCTGGACATCTTCCAGGATGTTTTTCAGAAGCCAAGTAGAAGTTAGCTGTAGCAAGTTCATACTGTTGTGCACTTCATAGAGCTTTTTTTTTTTGCACCATTATGTCCATAATTTCCTACATGCATCAGCCATGGCATACTGTATACAGTCCACTACCACATAATCATATGATTCAGTGCAAGGCATAAAATCAGATTTATGCTCTCCTAGTTGCCTCAGAAAATTTCTGTCATGTTTTAAGAAAAAAATTTACACTGGGAAAAAAATGCTAGAACAAGCAAACTCTATTTATTATTGATAATTTGGACATCTACAGGCATAAAAGTATAAGGCAGTGAATGAGCATGATCTGAATTCATTGCAAGTGTGCAGTGGTATTAATACCTGAGCATGCATGGGCAAGACAACTCATTTCTTAAAGTTATTAAATAATGTTTCTGTTGAGACAGAAATCCTCCATCAAATAACAAAACCCTGAAATAACCAGGATGTTACCATCTGTCTTTGTTTTTATGTTTATTAGCAGCCAATAAGTGGTCAGTAGAGCCTTATCCATCTGAGACCACCAGCTGAGTCTGGGAGATACAGAGGTTCCTGAAGGAGCTTCAGGCAGGAGCGCTGAGTGCTCAGACTATGCGACACCCTGGATTCCAGACCTGGCTATGGGCTCCTGATGTCCCAAGTCTATCTCAGTTAGCAGCTGCCAGACTCAGGCCTTGTATTTTGTTTGAGAACGTAGAGTAGTGAACCCAAGATAAAAATTTGGTGGAGAAAAGTGAAATGGGAAATAGTCTGAAGAAGTAGTTTTATACTACATAAGAATGACATTAAATTGAAAATCTTGAACCTGTCCATGATTTGCTGGAAGAATTTTACCATTTCCTTCTTTTACCAGTCTCAATCCATCTGTGATTCAGTTGAGCATGCCTTTTGAAAACCATTGTAGCACAAATCTAAACTTTTTGATTACTTCCTCCATGTTTCCAGGGAAATGAATAAACGTCTTACAGAGGAGCAAGCAAAGAAAACCTATGATCGAGCAATTAAATTAGAACAAGAATTTGGAGAATATTTCACAGGTATGTTTTTATTAATACCATTTTTTTCCCCCAAGATATAGTCTTTTATTGCAAAACTACTGGATCAACTCTGTCTTTGACCTAGAGTACCTATCAGTATAGTGTGGCCAGAGCAAGGACTTCTGGCTTGAGAGTATTGTTTCCTCGAAATTCAAGAGCAATTGAGGCCCTTGACTCCTCAAAAGTTTGATGTCCTGAAGGAGTATCTATGGGGAGGGAAATTAAGGGACAAACTACTGTCCTTTGTGTTACAGTTACTTTACCTTCTGTCAGCTTGGGCCTGCTCTTGTTAACCTCAGCAGCCAAGAGTGAACTCATCATAACCAGATCAGAAAGGCTGTAAATCTGCTGCTGCCCACTGCTGAAGGAGGTTCTAAATTGAATGAAGTGTAAAGCTTGACCTCCAACAGTGGGAGGATCTCTTGTGCTGCCCTCCCTAGGACAGAAGTGCTAGCTCTCTGAACTAACCTGGCTCAGTCTTCTCAGTACAAGCAGTGGGATGGGTCTCTGCCACAGGCAGGTGCCACTGATTTGAACTTAGTTGCCATCTGCAGGGGTATGACTTTAACATAAACATCTCAGAAGTATGCCAGTATTCCTTCTCATTTCATGAGTATCCATGAGTGTGCTGAAGATCTGTTGACACTGGATGCTGTATCTATCAATTAAAAGAAATATTGATATGTTTTCTCTACTGCAGCTATTGTCCAAGGAGATAGCTTAGAAGATATATATAATCAATGCAAACTTGTAATTGAAGAACAATCTGGGCCTTTCATCTGGATTCCTTCAAAGGAAAAATTATAAATTAGCCACTGCACCTCTGATTACGACGGGAGAATATTTAGAAGAAAACTATAATATACTATTTGGAGGCTTTCCTGTTTTTGTTGCATTTATGTTCTTTGCAGTCAATGTGAATTTTGATGAATGTACAACACAAAGTGTTTGAAGCCATGAAGGACACTGATGGGTCAAAGGGTAGGAACAAAAAGACTTCTACCATGTAAAGCAGATCTGTTGTGTGCTCAGAGCACGAGTTGTAGGTATAAACTTTTGATGTGGAGACCCTCTGTCAAGGGGAGCTAAGCCACCTCCTGTGCCCACACGGACATTTTGATCAATTTCAATGGCTGAGCTCAGTGTGTTGATTGCTTTAGAGAAGTTCCCAGCTCTTGAACCTCACAGAGGGCTTGATCCTGCAAGGCGCTCAGCACTTGACCCAATTCCTACACATGAGTAGCCTGTTGACTTGGAGTCACTTGTGACCCTTCCCAATGCCCTTCAGTCCCACCAGTCCCAGTAGGATTATTCACGTGCTCAAAGCTAGGCACAGGCTTAAGCATTTTTGCTAGATCAGGGCCACACGCACCTTGCAAAATCAAGCTCAGAATATTTGGTCCACTTCCTACTGAGGTCACTGTTGGGACACTCTGTGACCTGACTGGGAGGTGGGTCCTGTTCCAAGCTTGTCATTGCACATTTGTAGTTGGTACACCTCGACTTTGGTAACTATGCACATCTTTTGATTTCTGAAACCAAGTCAAGCTTTTTTTTTTTTTTTTTCCCCCTTTGGAAGCACTATTGCATCAGGAACTACCAACAATATGGTTTATTTTGGTTGTGTTTAGGGGTGGGAGAGGATGGAAGTATTTCACACCACATGTGCACACAAACACATTCCCATGCAGACAGACACATGTATGAGGATTCACAGCACCTATGTTAACAAGGAGGGATACAACTGGGAAAAGCTTTAAAATTTTTGATTGTCTATTTTATCATTTATATTGATAGAAGGCACTTAAAGATGGAATAATTTATAAAAATAAAAATATATTGATGTATAGAAACTAATTTCTATAGGTAAAATGTTTTTGTGAAGATATTTTGTAAAGATTAATTAATTGAAAGATTAAATATTTACACCCTTGTGCGACTGTCAAATGTAAAGAGGACCATCAAGTTGCATTATACCTCTTCCATAACAGATTCTCTATTATTAATGACAAGCAAGAAAATTCCTTAAATAGTAGTTGTCATCTTTTTTTTTCCTTTCAATTTAATCCTCTCCCTTGCCTCTGTTTAATCATGATGAATTCCTGTGGAAAGATCTCTTGAACTCACTGCCCTGTAGGAATTTTCTGAACACGAAAGGATAATGCATCTTTGAGAGGGACAACTATTCAGAAGCAAAATGTCAGTGCTTAAATGCAGCTAATAATTTCACTCTTAGGAAGGAGGCACCCTTAATCCCCAAATGTTTTATGACTCTTCCTGTTTCCTTCAGGGAAATAACAAAAGCATTTGATCTTTCCTCTCTTTGCAGGCAGGTCACCAACTAACTTGTATCTTCATTCATTTCACAGTCAACAAGGGTCTTAAAAGCAAAAACTGAGGCAATAGACATTTGTGAGGGATTTGGGGAAAGTCTGTGGAATTGCAGTCTGGGGTGTACAAAAGGAGAGAAGGAGGTATTTTTTTTTCTCGTTTCACATTGCCCTTCTTCTGTACGGTGATGCCATTCCTCACTGACTTACAAGGGGACAACTGCAACAGATGCTATGACAGTAAAACTGAATTGCCTTTGCTGCTGCTGGACCATGTTCTCTATAAAACCCACACTCCTGCCTCTGCTGCACTGCAGGAGTGCAATGCTTATAGCTGGTGGCTACAGCAGCCCTAATGCTTGCAGATGTCTTAAGGGCAAATGCTAAATAGACTCCTCTGGCACTTGTCTGTTTGGAGCTTTCACTTCTACACCCTGTCCAGCTGACAGGGCTACCCAGCCACCTTCCGCCGACAGCGCGACGAGCTGGGAGTTTGCAAAAGCCACCAGCAGTGACAGGGTTAAAAACACGGGCACTTTACTGGCTCTTGAGTGGGCCTCTCACACTTACTGCCCAACTGTGGTAACTCTGAGAAGTTCACGCTTCTGTAACTATTTTTCTTGCCTGGTCAGCGCAGATTTATAAACAAGGATTTCAGTTAAGTCTCCAGAAGAGCTTTGTAACCAGAAGGGCTATAAACTTTTCTTTTTTTTTTTTAATATTAATTAATGAATGCTTTGATTTTGGATAATTCTGCAGAAGTCCACAGAGTGACCCCAGATCTTTGGAAGCCATGGATTTTTCCATGCTAGCAAAATACTATTGCCCCAGGTTGGGAAATAGCCCACCAGACCTGAAAAATCAAGTATCCTAAAGCAGGAACTTCATTCTAATTTTCAGCTCTGTTTTTAAGCAATCAATCACATCTGCTTCTTTGTTTCTTAGTTCAGCATGCAGCCTTTTATGGTACTATCCTACTAGTAACTGTTTTGCTTTGTCATGTGCTGTGCTTTACAGTGAACAGTAACACTACGGCTGAGTACAATCAATTTTTCCATCAGTCCTTGGTTACTGTAGTAACATTATTTATTTTTCCCTGTCCGTTGTTTGTGCTTCCATTTTAGAGTTGACATTGCACTTCTTCTTTTTTTTTTTTTTTTTTTTTTTTTTAAATAAAAAATATTTTTAA
>VZRH01004459.1:112131-149353 GCA_013397555.1 Urocynchramus pylzowi | reverse complement strand
TTTTGAGTTTAACTTTCTCTTTTTTTTTTTTTTTTTTTTTTTTTTTTTTTTTAAATAAAACATATATTTAAAAACAAATCGTCAAGAGAATCAGTGAGAGGTCTTATTTCCCTTAGGACTTGTACTCCCATTTGTTTTGTGTGTTGATGTTTTGCGTTCCATGTTGCAGCATCCTAAGAGCTGCAGTCCATTTTTGCATTGCAGCTGTTCAGATCATACTGGGTGGTAGTGGGAGGAGGATGAAAAGCATAAGACTCATGCAAAATTACATCTGGTGGAAAAGAAGAAGTCCAAACTCACAACCCACACCAATTGGCGCCTGACTCCATATTGGTGCTAACACAGCTTAGCATAATCAGATTCCTTTTCTGTCCATGTAAAAAAGACTTGGGAGTGTCTAACCATGAGACCAATGCAAATGCTGGACCCTTTAGGAAAAGTGCCAGATCACACCCCTGGTGCTATATCTCATGTTCTGGCACAGTGTGTAGCACCATAGGGTCTAAGCAGAATCAAAATTATCACAGCTTTTTGTCCACCCATGAATGATCACAATGACATCTTGCTAGCTTTGTGCAGATGTGCAACGTTACAACTTAATTATTTTTCCTTGCCACAAACAAAAGAAAAATCTTCCATGCACTGACTCATTGAGAGCTTGCTAACAGGGCTCAGTGGGATGGCACTTCTTCACTGGTCTTACAGTCTGGGTCTGACCATCAGCCAGTGGAAGAGCCTCTTTCTTGCTTAATCCCCCTTCCTACAGAGGTACCCTGTCCATGCTAGCACTTTGTAATTTCTTTGGTAGTAAAGGCTGTTTCTAGATCAATATTCTGTGATGTAATTGTGTTTGTAGCTAGCATGGTTTGATGCTCCGGTGTGGATAGGGTCCTAAGAACCACTCAGTGAAAGTCAAGGATAAGAAATCTCTCCATTGCACTGAAATTACAAATCCTCATCCTGGAGAGCAGTGTGGTACCCGAGCTAATAACCACTACGAGCCAGCAACAGTGTCCTAGGTATACAATATCCACCTACCTATTTACATTAGTTTTCTGTGGAGAAATTGTTGGCATTACACCTTCACTGTTACTCGCTCATCAGCACCCAGTCAAACTGTGGTTTTGTTTTGGTTTTCTTATATTTGAGTTTTTGTTTTTCAAATTGTATCCCTGACCAGAGGATTCAGTGAGTGAAAACACATGAGGATATTTGTAGGAAAAACCGTGCTGAGGAAAAGCATCAACCTCCTTTTTCAGATGCAGATTTAAAGCCATAATATCTGCCGTGTTCACAGAAAGTGGTCTTTTATCCTTCACAGTTTTTAATGTCAATATTCTCCCTCTTGAACATTTTGCTTGTCATGTTATGCATGTGGTTCACTGTGCAACTGCATTCAAGGCGCAAGCCCCTTCCTTGGTGGAATAAACTTTTTTCTTTCCCATTAAAGATCAGACATTTTGTCAATTGGTTCAGAAATAAGGATGAGGTTATTATGCTAAAAAGAGGAAGTTTGCATTCTAGGACACAAATCAGCATCAAAGCTAGCAACAGATAACATCTAAAATCTATCCAGCACATAGCTAGCCTAGATCCTCAAATCACGGGAATTGGAAAATTTGGAAATCACGGTCACTCCTCTGATTTCAATGGAGTCCATCCCATTTAAACCACCTAAAGTTAAACATCCATCCTCCTCATGACGCTGATTTTTTTGCATCTCTGTAAAACACCAAGGCCACCTGATTAAACAGCAGCTCAGAACTTTCCATCATTATTTACTGCTTATTTTACCTTAACACCCAGAGGGCCAAGTAATGGACCAAGATCCTTTTGAGGCCAGTGCTGTGAAATTGCTAACAAAAAGACACCCCAAGGGCCAAATGGATTTGCAGAAGGCTTCAGCTGCACTGAGATCTCACCAAGAGCTATAGGAACGACCGTTTCATTGGCCCTTTTTGAGACTCTGCCTTTAAGGTGAAGAGCACAAGAGGCAATCCATCATCTCTCACACCACATTAGCAGCTTACACCTTCTGGCCCTACAGCACAGGCAACTTGCCCTGATGTAAAACAGCTTTTCTGGGCATGGGAGCCAACATCCTCGGCAAGTTCTTTGGTGCGGGGGGAAAAAACATTTTAAAAAAAAGGGGGAAAAAATTGGCAACACTGTTGGCTCTTAGTGGGATAGCCTGTTAATTTCTGGATTTGTGCTCCTAAATTTGAATTGGCCAGTTTGAATTTCTGAGTGCAGCAGCCTGTATGCACCAAGCTGCTCCCTCCAGCACAATGTCCAGCACGCGTCTCTTTAGCAGGATGTTTCTCAGTCCAGCTGTAGTGTGGGGTACTCAGAATCTGAACTGGAGTTTACAAAACACCCTGTCCAGCTTACACTCCTGTTATGTGTAAATACTCTGCGCATCCATTCCATTTGTGTAAAGAATAAAGCACACACAATTATAAAAATTAAGCTGTATATTTCATACTAGCTGTGTCCTTGCTTATTTATTCCAGTCCAAGCTCTCAGCTGTGGTTCAGTTGTAAATGCTTGATAGAGTGTTTATAAATATGTCATGAATTTTATTATAAATTATTAATATTAAAGCATTTTTACACTTTATAGCAAATTGCTTCTTCACAAGGCATAATTTGTCTTTTTTCCTTGGAGCAAAATAGTAAAAGAGAAATATGCTTTTATTTTGTCTTGAGATATTGTCACATCTATCATACAAGACTGGCACAAGTCTGGAATTAGGAGGATGGTTTCAAAAATTACTAAGAATAAGATACCTTTTTCCTTCTTGCCCTTTTTATTTCTTTTTTGCTTCACATTGATGTGGAAGTTGCCACCAAGAAGACTCATTCTGGTGAAGTACAGCCACTTTCTCCTTACCACAGTGCTGCTGTGATTTCAGTATCATCAGCATCTTGATGAATAATTACCAGAACATTTTTTATAATTAAATAATCATTCCATGTTTATGATGCTGCTGCACAGCCATGGGGAAAAGGACTGTAATAATTACATTATAGCTGCTTCTAAGCAGCTTAGTGGAGCATTAACTCACTTGTGCTATGGGATCCCAACAGCTCAAGAACCCTGGGATTTGGCCATTCCAGGAATATCTTTGCAGATGGTTTTTGGGCTCCAGGGAGGCCATGTGAACATTGTCAGTCCCCAGCAGAGGCAGTAACAGTATGGGGACACTCTTTTGACACGGACAGTACAATCTGCAGTCTGCAGAGGACCACAGAGCCTCCATATGGCTCTGGGAGCCACAACTGAGACTACAGGGAAAAAGCTCTGTCCACAAGGTTTTACATATGCGATCACAAGGATGGTTAATCATCTAAACATTCATTGTGATGCTTTAGATTTCTCCAGTAGATTCAAAAGAGGGAGAGAATCCAAACAATCTACATTGATCAGGCTCTCTTATTAAAGTACTTTCTTCTTCATCCTCTCTCTAGGTCAACCTGAGCCAATTCCCCAGACTATATTCTGCAGAAGCAAGAGAAATTTAGAAAACAATCTTTATAAAGTGGATTGGAGACAGAACGTACTTAAAATTGTAGAAAGCTAGACGTGCTGTGATGATCAATTCAGGCAGTGGTGGCAAACTTTGCCAGCCTTTTGCCTTGGCCAGGCATAGAGTATGTCCCTAATGGCCACAATTTCTCATTTGTCCCACTGCCTTTTAATGGTTCCTTCACACAGACAGCCAAGTATCTGGACTCAGTTGTCCATTCACAACCTGTAGTTTGAAAGACACTATCTCCCAGTTTGGAAAATTATTTGGGACCAAAGCTATAAGGTAGGTGAGCAGTACTTGTGCTGTACAGATACCTCCAAGTGCTAAATCCATCTTAAAGAAGTCACTTCACCATGATTTTTAGAAGAATTTAGGTGTCTATCTAGCATAATCAAGTTGTTCATATCACTATAATCAGAGCACTTTATAGCTGGCACAGTGCAAGGCAGTGACACCTAAAGCACCTGTGGGAAAGCAGGAAAATGGTGATACAGTTCCTAAATATCTGGGCAAGGAGCAGATCCTCTTCCCCATGAGCAATCCATACCAAAATCCTGACTATCGAAAATTCCATCCCTGAAAGTGTTCAAGGCCAGGTTGGATGGGGCTCTGAGCAACCTGGTCTAGTGGAAGGTGTCCCTGCCCAAGGCAGTGGGATTGGAACTGGATGATCTTAAAGACCCTTCCATTCCAAACCATTCCATGGTTCTATTGGACAACTGAGGAAGACCTACCACAGTAGCCCTGCCAGAGCAGGACTCACCAAAAGCACCATTACAAAGCCCATCACTGCAAGGAAGGTGATACCCCAGCTGCAGAGCATGGACTGCTTGGGTTGGCTGGCTGGGCATGTCACCAGTAAAAGAGCTGAACTGGTCTGCAGTCCAGTGTGGAAAGCTGTGGACAAGAGCACAGCTCCCCTGCTCAGTGGAGGAGGGCAGTTCTGGACAGCACCCACAGCTGCAGGCTCTTACTGATGGAGATGGATCCTGCCTGACCCAATGGAGAGCTGATGGTGCCAAATATCCCAGGGAGGGGGAGCAGGGTGCCCAGAAGAAAGAAGTAATTTTAGTCAGTGAAAAATCGAATTGCTTGCTGCAGAAGCTCATTAACTACTGTCAACTACTCATTAGTGCTTGATCTAAGCAGAACCAGGTGGTGGCAACCAGGGAAAATTAATTAGGTCTAACATATTATGACAGTGACAGGGTTGTTGCACCATCAGTAGAAGGCCAATACACAGCTGGCCCCTACACCCTACCAACTGGTTATGTCCCAGGGCAAGCAAAGAGCCTGAGGGCTTCCTCTGGAATGTATGGACAAAGAGCTTCCAGTGCAGCCTCTTCTGGGTTCCCTTCAAACAGGGACTCACTAACACTGCCAAAGGCTTTGCCTTTCAGTAAAATAAAGGAATTAAATGAGGCACCAGCTATAAATGTCAATTTGAATGATGAAGATGTCTTTAAGCTGAACATGCTGAAGGTGTCTTTAAGCTGTAAAACTCTGGGATGGGCTTTAAATATGTTAGAGAAGTATGAAATGCTGGGAATCTGGAGTAAAATATATCCCTAACAGCTCATATGAAGTCCCATTCTGAAGCAGAAACTCATCAGTGACACCACCAAACCCTGTTTGACCTCTGCCTGACTTACCTGCTCCAGGAGACCGTTCTGAGCAAAACTCATGCTGGACTCCAAGGAAATATTTTCTTTAAGGTCTTCTTGCTTCTTTCTTTTTCCCAAGAAAGGTTGTTGCCACTCTGCCATCTGCAGTTAAAGCTTATCAGGGGCTGTTCATTACCTTCAAATCAAAGCACAGGGCAAAATTGTACCAGTCATCACCATATTTAAATACTGCAAGGGTCAAACCTATGTCACTCATTTCTTTTTCTATTTTTTAACAAACAGTGTTTTGAACACTGTCAGCCTGATGACTCAAAGAGCAAATCTGAAGGGTCTGAGGGCAAATGCTTGTCTTACATCCTGCCATCTGAAATAGATGTTTTGGACAGGAGTTGTAGGATGCAGGAGTCACCAAAGTACCATTTTTCCTCCCCTGATGCTGTATTTGTTGGCTGTACTCTGCTTGCCTGGATGTGATTCGCTGGGAGTCAGTTGCTCATTAATGGCAATACATCTCCAGTAAAATATTAGGCAAATATTTTCTGAGCTATTAATTCCTCATCTGTATATAATCCTTCTTTAACAGCTGTAGGTAAGTATGCTCATCAGCTTACAGTGAAATCTCACAGGCAGCATATCCAGAGCCTCTTTTCTCTATGGACACCACATCATCCTATTTTAGAGACACAAAATGAGAAGGAAAACACTATTCTGAGACTGTGTATGCTAAACAGGGAAAAGCCCTGCTAATTCCCAACCCCAAGGGGATTGGCAGAAGGCCCATTTCCAATTAAATGAGCTTAGATGTTTGCCTGAGCTTAGTCCATGGGGTAACTGGATTTGGGGAACAGGTACAGTCTGTAGATGTGAGGCACATGGATCATGCCTTACTCAGCTGGCTGGACTCGGGGTGGAAAAGGGGTGGTCATTTTGACAGCTATAGCAGGTATGTAAGTGAGAATATGGGCCCAAGACAGAGCTAATGGAGAGGCCTGGGAGTGGGCAGGTCCCACATTGTTCAGTGCCTGCTTCACTCCATTAACCAGCAGAGTTACAGATGGAGGCCAACAGGTCTCTAAATAAAGCTACACAGGGCAAATACCAATTTCAATGCATTAAAGAACCTGGAGTAAAACACTAGGGACCAGGAAAGCAGTAATTCATAGTCCTGTAGAAGAAGGCAGTTGTTAATTGAGCCTTTGCTCATGGAGACAAATCCCCAGTGGCCACAAATGTCTGCCATAAATCCAGCAACTGCCTTCCTTTAAGCAAGAATTGAGGCACCACAGAACAATGAGAGCCTGAGAGAGACCCACACAGCCAAGGCATCATCTCACTGCCCACAAATGCATTCTGAAGGGCCCCTCCACACACAGGTCCCAGCCCGTCACCTTAAGCCAGCTCCACAGACTCCACAGAGTAGCTGCAGACTTGTTCTTCCCCAGGCACTCAGACAGAGCATCCAGGGACACAAACCTCTGACCTGAGCACTCTGAGTGCCTCAGCATCAGAGGAGCTGCTGTGGCAAGCGCTGAGGCAGCAGTGCTGCTATGTCTCTCCCTGGACTGCAAGCACTGCACTCCCACTTTCAAATCTGTGTGCAGAGCCTGAAAAATCTGAAATATTGGGTCTCTGAGCTATCACTTAAAAAGTTAAACTTTTACAGGGCAGCCCTTCAAGGTCCCTTGCATAGGTACTTGGTCAGTAGGCACCCATCACAGTCCAGCCTAGGGCAAGGAATGCATACACTGGATTTTCTACATAGCTGCCTTGAGATTTAGTGAGATGAAGTCCCCCTGAATTGCCCAGCCTGGCTGGAAAGCTTTAGAGCAGAAAGGGGAGCATACACACTCTCCATTTCATGGAGGGTTTGCCACCTTGGCTGGAGCACTGTCATTGAAGTGATGGAGGTACAGGTTATTAGGAATTAATTCTCTTTAGAGCAGCTAGAGCTAAGACTTCCCAACTTTTCCGTAGAAAAACAGCCAAAAAATTTATACTGGCCTTCAGTGATGCTTTCTACCTATTTGTTATATGATCTTGAAGGTCTCTTCCAACCTAGTGATTCTGTGATTCTGTGACTAGGGAATTCTTCTCCATATGATGTGTGCACACAGGGCAGGGAAGTAATAAGGCCACCTCACACTAACACACTATCTGCACAATCTCTGCTGTGCAAGGACCATGTGGGCAAGAAATAATTTAAACTACAGCACCTTTATTGCTATTTTTTATCCAATGGTGCAAGAAGTCCAGGCACAGAACAGAAAAAAAAATATGAAAGAGTGATATTTAGCTGCAAATGCCATAAGAAATACCTCATTTTGAGGAGGGGTAGAAAATATGTAAGAAAAGTATATGTAGAAGCAGGTGACAGAGGAAGGGCTTGGCCATACACAAAGAGGGAGGAAGGGGATTTTGAAGCCAGCAGTCCATACTGATATCAAGAGATTTTAGTGAGGTAGGGGTTGTCCTCTTCTCCCAGGTAGCGAGTAACAGGACAAGAGAAAATGGCTTCAAGCTGCACCAGGGGAGGCTTAGATTAGATATTAGGAAAAATTTTTTCATTGAAAGGGTCATCACACATTGGAACAGGCCCCATGATATGGCAGAATCATCATCCCTGGAAGTATTAACAAAAAGCAGTAGATGTGGTACTCAGGGACAGGGTTCAGTGATGAACGTGGTGGTGGTGGGTTAATGGTTGGAAAGGCAGTGACCTGACCATGTTGATGGCACCATTTGCCACCAGGAAGGAAGGGTGATAATGAATAGCTGCATCAAGTCCCTTGTATGTTATGGATCCAAATTCCAGACAATGTTATGGAAACTGAAGGAAAAAAGAAGAGAAAAAGACCCAGCAAACCTTGCCTGATTTTGGCCTATCCTAGCATTATTGAGATGGAATGCTGAAAGTTCTTTGAAAATAATTCAGCCTCCATTTCACATGAGTAAAGCTTTACAGGCACTACATTAACAGATTAAATTATAGTCAGGCCAGAATTTGGCCATGACAGTGTGCTAAGCACATCTACTCTGTCTAATTCTGTCCAGACACCTCCCTTCTGCCCTCCTTGGAACTTCATGCTGTTTCCATAGGTTTGCAATTACAGTGACATGGTGGGTCTTGCTACGTTAAAGTTGTCCTCATCAGTCAGGATGAGAGCAGAAGGGGAAAAGTGGTATAAAAAGTCAAAGGGTTGGTAGGGCTATGAAAAGCCAACTTGACAACAGCATAAAGGCTTCAGGGAGTCTTATCCTAAACCCACACCTTTCCCATAACTTACAGGGGAAAGATACAGAATTGTATCTTCACTGACTACTGATGCTGCTGGTCCTGGGACATGTGTAAGAGTTAATTTTACAGACAGAATTAAATAGGAGGAGGATGATAATAACAACAGCAGCAATGATAACAAGTGAAATAAAGGTTTTCTGCTCAGTTTGAAATTTCATGGGTTTGGCTGCATGCCAAAAAGAGATGGCTAGTTGAATGTACTTGAACTTTCCATAAAGAAATAATGCCCCCAAAATGTCAGTACAAAAATATCATGTATTGACATTCAGGACTCAGAGCAGATCATTTTAGACTGACAGACCACAGCAAACCCATTCTAGCTGCTGGTTACTTTTTTTAATATAAAACTTTAAAAATATCTGTCTTTTAGTCCAGCTAAGATACTCTGTGATAAACCAGTGTCTAAGGAGAAAAAAAAAAAGTTTATTCCCGGCAGTGTGACCAGCTTTGCTCAGACCCCTGAGAGCCTTCCACAGTGGAGATTAATTTTATTATGTGATATGGGCACTCACTTGACAGAGAGAGATTTGTGAGCCATTAGTAAGAGACCATATCATACACTTAAACAGATCAATTCCCATCCAACAGTGACAGAAGGAGATAAATGAAAAATGTGTTACATAGCAGGGACTACAGACTTTGACCACTACAATCAAATAATGCTTATTAGACAAGTGAGCTGGAACCAAGTATATCTGAGAAATACTAAGCACCCCAAAACCAAACACCTACTGAAAGTTTTTTCTACTAATTGTATATTTTCAAATAATCTATATTTATACCAGAAAAACAATAAATCCTGCAGAACTAGAAATGAGGATAGCTCAGATAAAAATGTTTGGATATGTTTCAAGTTGCAGGAAAACAGTTAAGGTGACAAAACAGAGGGACTCATAGAAACCAGCCATCCATGGTGATGGCCCATGTGAGACAAGCAGAATGAATTATGAGACAGCAAAGAGCAGTCAGATTAAAGGGAGACAAAGAGTAACACAAAATCTGTAAAACAAGACTGGAGGTTAATTTGTTAGAAACCAGCACAGCCAAAAGAGGAAAGGGTAGGAGTAGAGAATGAGGCTGCCTAGAAATGGGTCTGTTTGAAGAATAGTCCCTAGACAAAGGCAACCAGAAGCTTGATGGGCTGAGAGGACTGGCACTCTTCTCCTACAGTATGCTGTGAATGCAATCAGTGCCTTCAAAACCTCCAGAGGACACCATAGCTGGCTGCCCTGCTGTCTAGTAAACAGTGCAAAAATTGTTTCAGAGCTATGAATCTTCACTTGCCCATTTTTTTCTGCTCAGGAATCCAACAGACCTTCCCACAGGCCTAATTCAACAGGCAGTATGCCTAATATCTTGCTACAGATACCACAGTCTGACCCACTTGAAGATACTTAGAGCAGCCAAATCTCATTGCTTTGCTTCTGTCTCTTCCCAACTAAGCCTCTGGCCTCTTACTAATCCTGCTATTTAACATTCACTATTTGCATATTGAGCCCAAAGCTAAAATTTTTTCCAAAATGGGTAAAGCAGCTGTGCAATAGACGCCAAAATATTCATCCCTACCACTTCAATCATTGACAATGACCACTAGCACTAAGCATTAATCACAGATAGCTAAATCAAGGGATTCTTTTTCTTTTTTTTTTTTTTTTTGTCCATGGTCTAAGCAAGCACCACAGGCCCAGTCTCTGCCCTGTCCCATGGCACAAGCCCAGGTATCCACCACAGAGCAATGGTGTCTCTAGGAAGGGCTCTGGCCCAACAACTCATCTCAAGAGTCTTTAATACAAATGCCTTTTGTTGGGAAAGGAAACTCAGTGTACACCCCCTCACCCATCATTGCCTCTGAATTTAGCAGTAAATGTCTTTACATATGAGAGATGTTTCTCCCTGTTCAGCAAAGATGACCCTTGGGATTTCCCCTCTCTGACTTAAAAACCCATAACTTAAAAACTACACTGCAAAATGGTTCACATTTGCATAACAGCACTAACACAAGCAAATCTGCCTTCCCACACTAAATCCAGGCAGGCTGTCTTGGCTGTTTTTTCTTACTCTTGTATTACAGTCATAATAAATAATAAAAAATAATTAAGAAGACACCCTAAAAATCTAATTTCAAATTTTTCATCTGAGGTCATCAAGGGGTAATACCATAAATTTTGATGTCATAATTTTGCAGACATAAAAACTGGTAAAAGAATGTAAAAGACAACATTGCAGTGATATGGTCAGTCAAGCTCCATAGGCTATGAGAGGGTGAGAGATGCTGATGGGATTTCAGAAGCTTGGAAAAACTCTCAAAAAATGTCAGCAAGATGTTTTGAAAAAGAAGAAATTGAAGATGACAGGCATAAAAATCATAAAAATAAATATCTGTTGAAGTATAAGGTGCCATTTTCCATCAGAGATCAAGTGAAGCTTACTCTGCATGTGTTTTTCTTACACTAGTACACTTTTACTGTTTCTCAGTTGGTTTGCAAGTGTAATAGTAAGGTTTTGTTGTTTTCTGCCAAAAATTGCCTGGCAAGCTGCTTTTTCAGCTTGGGAATGCAGAAAAAAAACCTGTTGTTTACCTATCACACATTTTTAAGATGTGGAATTTTTCAACTGATAATAAAAAGTGTCAATCATATTTTTAGCTGAGGAACCATGGTCCTGACTGCATTTAGGTTATGTCTTTTGTCAGTTACTGCTCCTCATCAGTGACATATTAGTGCCAGAGCTGCAGGCATATTTCAAGTTCATTTAAGTTCACCAGTGAAACTTAAGACTAAAAATGGTTGAAATTCTAGTTGCAGGCTAGAAATTCAGTAATTTTTTTTTTCTAATTAAATAACTCATTCGTTTAAAGGCAATGCCACTTCAAAAAATCCAAATCAAACTCCAGTTTGATATGTGATGTCCAAACTCAGTGGGCAGAAGAAAAAGACCTTTCCAGCCATTCATCATAAACTCTATCCTGGCTGGACAATTCAGGGTGATTCTGTTGATGTTTCTTCTCTTGCTTGTTCTTAAAAATACCCAGTCCTAATAAAAAGTCACAAAACACTGGTCAGCTTATGCTGTCACCAGAAAACAAGAGAGGGAAGGTATGTAGTGAGAAGGTAGTGCCTGAAACTCTTCCAGGGATTTATTTGTATTATACACTGGCAGTGCAGTGTAGTCCAGAAGAATCAATAAAGTCAGTGAACAGGAGTCTGCTGGAGCCCCTGGCAGCAATGAGAGGTTACGTGGCTCAGACTTTATCCAGGAGTGTGACAGCTGCTGCATGCAGAAATACACACTCCCCTGATGAACCAGAACATGCTCAGAGGGGTTTTGCAGATACCTGCCAGGCAGCCACATGAGCCACTTTGACCCCAGGGTTCTGAATAGTATGCAGCTGGGCTTGGGACTTCCAGACACTGCTGCAACCACCCAGCTATGAGTGAGGGGCCAATAGCTACATGGGTGAGCACATGGGGGGAATTAACAATCTGCTAGCACTCATTACAGTTTGATTCCATTAACAACAAAACAGGTTATTCCTAAAAAATAGCTGTGATCTCTGTCTCCTCCAAACATCTGCCCAACAGTGAAGATCACCAAACTCCTAGGGATGTCCTTCATTCGGCAGCAGTGACAGCTTAAGCAGTTGCCTTCCTCAGCTCCTTCTTTTTCTGCCCAGAAATGCCATTTTGTGTCATTTTTGACATGAAAGGACTCTCTAGAATGGTTCACACCATGAGAAGAAGCTGAGGTAGACTTGATAATGGTCTTCAGACAACTACAAGTGGCAAGGAGATCTATCTTTAGACTTAGATACCCCAGTGAATCTGAGCATCCAACATTTATTATTCATTTCCTTCTCTGCAACCCAGACAGACACCCAAACCCACTTTTTTGCAGAAACAAAACATCTGCCCAGAACTTTGTGGATCTAACCAAAAGCACTTAATCTGCTGTTGTGCTCCAAAAAGTATGAAGACTTATTAAACTACCCCTAGATGCCTATCTGTTCTTGAACCCCAGGAAAACCAGTTCATCTACAGATGACTAATGAAAGATCCTTTCTGGGGCTGAGTTGGGAATTGAGTCCCATCTGCTGTACCTGATCTTGCAGTTTGGCCAAAAAAGACATCCTTATGTCTGAGATTCAAGTATAAATACAGTTGACCTGACTTGTAAATATTCCTTTCCCTCCATTTCCTTCAGAAGATTAGACACACCCATCAGGCCTGTGTTTTCCTGCCTGTGCAAGATTTAAGAGAGAAGTGCAAACTCCACCATCTACAAGTTTTTAAATTTATAGGCCACAACATTATGGGAGAAGAGGAAGCATCTAGTCAGAATGAGGAAAAGACATAATACCTATATAAATCAACAGCAATCATAAAACACCTGATACAAAGAAACTTACTGATGTTTTTGCATGAAATTTCAATATTCCTTCTAACTTCACAAGTCTCATTGAATGACATTATACTTGCCAAGGCTGCCTGCTTTTAAGGCCTCTAAAAACAAATACCTAGCACCTCCATAGGGAGAAAAATAATTTGAAATTAAAGAATGGGTCACAGTATGCATCTATAGCCTGATCCTTTCACAGTATGCATCTATAGTCTGAAAGATATTTTCATGCAGCTTTTACACTGATTCAAGTGCTCCTGTAACTTCAGACCCTTACATTCATGCAAGCCAACAGATATCCCTGGTCACTTGTTTTCCTAGGACCTCTGGGGCTCTTCATGCAACAGGGTATCTCTTACTGGGTGTTTTCACAAGATCACGACCACCATCAGTAACTTCATTTCTCAGTGGCCTCAGCAGCTTCTGGCATATCAAGTTGACTTTGCAGTCAAGCTACTGGTTCAACCCTGCAGCAGCAAAGATGTAATTGTGTCCTGCAGGAAATGCATCAGGTAACACCTTGGTAGGGGTGACTCAAAATGCAAAACACAGACATTTAGGAAAATAAACAGGACTACAGAAGCACTTTATGGATCTGATGTGTCCCACTGACTTCAGAATTGTCTTCACTTCATAGAGACATTCACATACAAATTTTCTCAGCCATTGCAATTACTATTTCTTAATTCACACAGGTCTTGGCCATGGAAAATTCATAGGCATCTTCTGATTGATCCTTTTGGAAGCAGAGCTGATCTGCAGATAGACCATCCAGTGACCAAATCACATTTAATATTAAATCCACAGAGGTGTCTAAGAGGAAGGAGTAGGTGAGCACTGGTCTGGCCTGCCTAACCCTGGCTGTGCAGTCATCTGTCATCACTGGTTCACCACAAAACTAACAAGCAGCCTGAGGATGGAAAAGATTCAGCATCAGTGTCCCTAACCCATGACTGTGCCCAAGAATGTGTCAGGGTAGGATTTTATTATTGTGCTGCTGAGTAGTACGGTCAGAAACAAGGATTTCTTAGGTTTATAGAGCTAATTTTAAAATAGATTAACACAATGCTTCCTGTATTCAGAAGCGTTCAGGTTGTTGCTTTTGATTGTTTGTTTGTTTGTTTGTTTGTTTGTTTCACCTGGCATCCAGAGAATGATGTATCTCTTCTTGGGTGTTTTGGGAACCACTTCTTGTCTCTTGCATCTGGACATCAATGAACTAATGTTGTTTCAACATGGAGTTCTCTTGCCATTGAAAAAGCCCTCTGCCTGACCTGCCTGCTCCTCCCAGTGCTGCTGAAGGCTTAAAGGAGCTAAACCTTCAATCTCCTTAGGCAGATGATAAATTGAAACTCAGAATTCCTTGATTCCGTTCTGGCTTCTTTCCATGTCTCAGGTTCCCCACTGATATGTGATATAGACAAAAGCAAATCCAAAATTATTTCTGGCCTTATTCAGAAGGGAGCCTGAGCTTCAATTTCACAGTTGTGTGAGGTTATGCTGAGTAAGGACAGACAGTGATTTCTTACCTCCCCTTGCCCTGAGTGCCAGACTACATGCTCCAGTGCAACGCCCTTGAATGAATACAAATCCAAGTTGCATTTGGCCTCAGTACTGTTCAGGTTTTTATCCAGCACAGAGCAGAGGGTTTCAAAACTGGCCATCAAAAGCTTATTTTTTGCTCTTTTATGGAGCCATTAACTTACAAAACTAACTCCCACAAAAAAATAGTCTCAGTCTTCAAACACTGAGCACGTTCTGTTTAATATTTATTGGCCAAGCCAACTCAACTGCAACAAATTTGAAATATAATTAACTCTCACCAGATGTAACAATTTTGTTTTTATCTCAGCATCATCCAAAAAGATAAGAGAATTTTGTCCTTGAAATATTCTGTCCTTGAAATATCAACAAATATGAGCAAAAGCATATGCAAGTTTATTCAATCAATGATAACTCTTCTGATCAGTATGAGTAGAAGGGGTCACCTCGGCAAATGTGTGGGGTGGTTTTAGAAAGTAAAAACCTGATCTGAACAGCCAAATAGTTGTTGCAATTGAAGATGAATTATTAAACATGTTAACACTCACAGTGAGCAGTGAATTTGCAGAGATACGAACACTGAGCAAATACACAGTCTGTATTCTTTGGGATGCAGAGCAGAACAAAACCAGATGAGATCTTGGGGGAAATTCTCAAGAGCTCAGTCAGCTGGACATTTCCTGCAGCTTTTTCTCAAAAACTGTTGTTTTGGTTTTTTTCCCAAGGAAAATACACAAAGGGGAGAAATAGAAAAGAAAGGTGGGAGGGTGTAATATTGCCCTGCTGTGACTTTTTTCTTTATTTGCCAAAGTCCTCATGGAAAAGTTCATGAGAGCCATGCTCATTGAAACTGACAGATGATTCAGATCTCTTACTCTACTTAACTAGTTGGGTGCTCATGCTAATTGCACACTTTGGCTCTCATGCTCTTTTTCATTTGCTGCATTGCATTAAGGGAAGCCAAGAGTATATTATGTATGCAACTGCAATGGCTTCTAGCCTTGGAAGAGTAATGGATATTGCTGTTCCTGTTGGCTGGTGAGCAGGGTGAGCAATTCAGAGGTTTCTGCAGCCTCCCAGCATCTCCTCCCAGACTGCCCTTGAGGGTCCATGACTGGGTGGCCAAGGCCTTTTCTGCACTCAGTTTTCCCAGCATGTGAGAGACCACCCATAAAGCTACACAATTATCCAGGTTTGGAAACAAACATGCTGGAGAAGCATACCCAGTATGCACAGTATGCTGCAGGCTGCAGCACTGGAATGATGGGACATGGACAAGGAAGCAATGGTAAGGAAGAGGGACAGACCCCCTCCAAAAAAGCTATCTTCCCATCATGAGGAATCAATTTAATTTCCATTGTCCAAAGCACCGGAGAGACTGAAGTGAGTGGAGAAGGAGGAGCTACTTGGTCCTACCTGGGCTCTACTTGTGCTGGCCTAGGGCAGGAGGTGCCCACAAACTGCCATGGTCTCTCTGAGAATATGGGCCCTGTAAAGTCCTTTCCAACCCAAACCGTTTGGGGATGAGGATGATGATGATGATTTCAACGATGACACCTTGAACCAAGACACAGTCAGGGATGATAAGGCAAGGAGGATAACTTCTTGCTATCCCAGAAGCCATTTACAACCATGGGAGAAGGACTGAATTAAGATTTTTATAACCCACAATATCCTGAGATGGCAGTAACAGCCTCACTGCTGATCTGTTACTGCTGAGCACCTTTGTGTTTTCTCAGGTACTGATGTGAATCTTGCAGGACTCTTGCTCATGTGCATGGCTACAATCAATAGCAATCAATTTTTGCCAGAGGTATCTGATAGGAAAGTTACAACCATTTTCCAATATTAATCTCCTGTGTGCTGTAGTGCTTCTATTGATTGCTACCTCATTAGCAGAAGGCAAGCCACGAGATGAGCAAAGACTTATAACTAGGAAATGAGGGGTTGTGTAAGCTGGGTTATCTGTCTGTAATTCTGCTGCACATCCCAGAGACACTGATCCTTTACAGAAATGCTTTCAATATTTGTAGCTCTCATTTCAACATCTAGTTTATTACACATGTGAAAGGTCAAAATGCTATAAGTAAGGCAAAGTGACATTTTTGTTTTAAAATGTGATTTCTATAATTTCATCCTGTGCTTACTGACTTTTAAAACACTTCTTACACAGGTAAAATTTGTGCATTTAATTCTATGTCACAGATTTTATTTTTGAAACAAATCATGACTTGCATATCTTCCCTTGGGTCTTGCTCTTCGTCACTACCTACCTAAGTGTGGCCATCAGTCTGGTTGTGTTTTGTTTCCAAGATGAAGTTTTAGGGGGCTTTAGGGCAATTGGTAACATTGTCTGTGCTTTATTTCTTCCACCTCCTCCCTATAAAACGATGACAGCAATACTAACTTTCCTCATCTCTTTAGTTTTCTTATATAAGTGCACAAACACTGTGAAACAGAGATAGACCTTTAGCACATGTTTTTGTAGCTCCAAGCAGATGCGGCCGTGATCTCTACTGGGGCCAGGAGACAGCACTGTTACAGAAATGATAATGTGAATGCACTGCCTGTGGGGGTGTTATCTCTCACTGAGAGAGAAAAGGCTTCTGAAAACTGGCTGAATTATTGTTGTTTTCTTTGCATGTTGCAGCACTGCCTCTGCGCTTCGTGTAAATGCAGTGACAAAGGAACATACCCAGGCAGGAGAAACTGCTAAATTATGATAACTTGTTAACCTCAGTTCTGCATCTATGCTTATCTCCTCAACATTTGTCATTCCTAAATGCTTTTTAAGGGGCCTGCTCCTCTCAAAGCCATTCCCACCAGTTCATCTCGGATTAAACCCCTGCTGCTGCGCTCCCGTGAAGCAGGGAAATTGGTGATAGCAGGGAAGCAACAAGAGGAAATTTCAGTTGTATAGTGAGATTCTTTGAGTAGATTCAATTTCCAGGGTAGTATTGTAGATCAATTGCTTGATTTATTTAAAAAGTGGATTGGATAAAGTAGTGGAAAATGTATCAGAAAATAATTCTGTTCCTGGAGGATAGACTAAGGAAACGATGAAGCTTTCTTGAACTCTGACTCTTTCTGTTCATTTTCTTATCTTCTTATCTATCTAAGTAGAGCACTATTGTTACACTTCTTCAGATGAAGACTGAGAATGAAGAATGTACAAGAAGCAGTGAAATCTCTTTTTACTCTAACAATAAAAGCTTCCTAGTGGGCAACCTGGAAAAAAAGGAGAGTTTCTGAGAGTGACATGAACAATAATAAGATTGTATCTGCTGGCCTCATCCAGCACATTAACCTAGTTCTGATTTTCCTGGCTGACATGGAGTTATTCCTGATTTTATTCCAGCATAATTAAAATGGTTTAGAAATAAAGGTGATATATCTTGAATACTTCTTTTACCTGCTCAGAATCCATATGCCATTTTTTTATATCATTGCTCATACTTGGCTATATACATAAAAACAGTGAGGGAAGTCCACACTGGACTCTATTTACAACAAAAATATTTGTATTCTTACACTGATATCTTTGTCTGGTGATACAAATAAAGTCATCTTTTCAGTCTGATAACCTGTTCTACATGAGCAGGGAGAACAAAGGTTTCCAAGCAGACTAATGCTGTGCAAATTGACTTGTGCTGCTCCTCAGCTGAAGACCAATGAGGTCACTTGGGTGACAACCCCACTCAAGTAGCAGCTCCAGAGAAGCACAAGGGCCAAGCAAGATCTCTGTTCCCTGATGTATCCTACAGTGCCCCTCTGGGGCGAAGGGGGTGGTTGGATCACAGAATCATAGGATAGTTTGGTTTGGAAGAGACCTTTAAAGGCCATCTATTCCAGTTCTCCTACCATGGGCAGGGATCTTCAACCAGACCAGGTTGCTCAGAGCCCCATGCAACCTGGCCCTGAATGCTTCCAGGGATGGATCATCCACAGCTTCACTGAGTAACCTGTGCCAATGTCTCACCACATTTATCATAAACAATTTATCTTATATCTAATCTGAATCTACCCTCTTGTAGTTTAAAACCATTGCCCCATGTCCTATACTACAGGCTTTACCAAACAGTCTGTCCCCATCTTTCTTTTAAACCCCATTTTGGTACTTCAAGGTGCTAAAAGGCCTTCTCAGAGCCTCCTAGTCCCCATGCTGAACAATCTCAGACCTCTCAGCCTTTCCTCAGAGAAGAGGTGCTCCATCCCTCTGATCACTTTTATGGCCCTGCTGTGGAACCACCCCAACAGATCAGTGTTTTTCCCATAGTGAGGAAATGAGACCTCATTCACCTAACTAAAGTGTAACTCAGCTTGGGCATGCTGCTTATGCACACATTCAGCTGCAAACACATGTTAGGGCTTGCAGTAGTGCAGTGTCATGGATTGTGAAATCAATACTATTCTATTTGCCATCTGTATGGCAGTTGTCTTCTGTTAAGTGGGCAGTTTTCCTTATCTCTTCCACAACCACTCCTCCCTCCAGGCAGACATCTGCTGATAACAGGCTATTGAATGTCAATGCATGATTGATAAGAACTTTAACATCCCANNGGTGTCAGGTTGAGTTCTGGCTCTGTCTGTGTTGTTTTAATCTACTGCATTTTGTTTTTTTGTGGGGTTTTTTGTTTTGTTTTGTTTTGGTTTGGTTTTTTTGGTTTTTTTTCTGCTTCTCTAGTAAAGGACTGTTATCCCTGCTCCCATATTTCTTGCCTGAGAGCCCCTTGATTTAAATTTTGTAGCAATTTGGAGGGAGGGGGTTTACATTCTCTATTCCAGGGGAGGCTCTGGCCTTCCTTAGCAGACATCTGTCTTCCCAAACCGAGACATGCAGCCAAAGAACTTGTAACTGGTGCCAAGGAGAGCTGGAGTGAAGAAGGCACCTAATCCAAAGCAAACCTTACTTCCATTTAGGTACCAGAGAAGAGAGAGGTTAAAATGGGCAGGCCATAAATTTTCACTTTTCTCTGAAATGAAATCCTGTAAATTAGAGTTTGTCCTCTTACAGTCATGGAGCATGGCAAAAATTTTACCCAAGCAGCTCTGCAGTGCTTCTCACATGTGGGTGGTAAAGGAAGTTCCTGCTCCTATCATGAGCTCAGAATGACAACTACAGTTCTCAACCCTCAGTTTGTGTACAAAATGTGAAGAGTAGGTGACGATAAGCAGAATTGCCTGTCAACCCCTTGTACGAGGACATTCCCTTAAATAGGATTTCTTTTCAGAAATAAAAGGTTCCTCAGAAAGCAGAATGCTTTTGTTTGAAGACACTTTTGAATATCACTAAAGCTGTAAGGAAAAATCCATTGAGGGCAGAAAAGTCCAGTAATTTTTTATTTAGCAAGCAGAAGTAATTCTGTTCTTACACATTTTACTGTTATCTCCAGCTACCTAATAGAAGATTACAGAGAAGATGAAGAAAGGCTCTTCCAGGAGATGCACAATGATATGTAAAAAGGCAATGAACACAAGTTGCATCACAAAAATCTCCAATTAGATATATGAAATTTTTTAGCACAAGGGTGGTGAAACACTGTAACTGGGACACAAATAAGACTGAATTTGACAAAGCTACCAGCTCCTCAGGGACTCTTTCTGAGTAGGAGGTCAAATCATATGATGTCCAGAGCTCCCTTCCCACCTTAATTGTTCCATGATCCTGTGAGTCTTAAAGTCCCATACATTGAAGTTATGAACTCAGTTTATACTTTTTCTTACAGCAATGTAGCATGAAGTTCAGTTTCTTGTTTTGCAGCTCAAAATTTGAATTTTTAGCTACCTTTTGCAAGGAACTGTGGAAGCACCTAGTTAATCTCTATTGGAGCACTAGCAATTATTTATGTGCATCATTACAAGACTGTTCTATTCTGTATTGCTGTGTAAAGTCTGAGGAAATACATTTCCACCCTGAATTACTCCTATTTTAAGTAGAGAAAGATAGCAAGGCAGAGCCAAAGTAAATTCTCTGTAATATGCAGTGTGCAAATGGGGCTACAATCTCAATTGTACAATATCTGTGAGACAAGAATTGGTCCTCTCTGCTTGGCAGCAGATGAGGACCTAAATCACCCAGTGCACCTCAAGGAGCCAACACAGCTGCTTGTTGTGACTTTTAAAGCCTCAGGTTGCCCAGAACAAGAGCATCAGCTTTAGAGTGAGACTTTAGTAAGACTGGGTCTAGGCAGTGGGCAACAGGATTAGATAAGAGATGGACCTGGGTCCTCATCCAATGTACTGCTTTTATTTTTCTGGCATCCAAGTGAGGACTGGGAACACTGAATGGTGTCCAGACTGTCTACACCAGTTTCTAAGATTTAGGTGGAGTTCATTGCCTAAATCCAAGAGCACTTCTTAAATTAATGTCTGCCCGCAGCCCTTTTGACTTGTACAGCACATAAAAATCTAATGGCACCCTGGTGTTAATGCAGTACTCATTAAGCACCTGAAGACACCTGATCAGCTTAGTGGGAACCTCCCACCAGAAATCTGTAGCTTCTCAGAGAAAGAAGTGAGCACCTGAGGTCCTTCATCCATTTGGTACATCCAAAGGACTCTTGTGCACTTGAGCAGCTCTGGTCAAAGGAGGTCGCCTCTCCCATAGCAGCTGAAGGACAAAAATCTTTGATGAGGTTTGAACTTCCAACAAATCAAAAACATGCTGAAGAAAATGAGTCTTTTATAAACACAAATGCACTTGTTCATTGTCAATCACAATACTAAATTAAGAGAATGAGAAGAAGATCTGTACCTATTACGTGTGAAAATTATTTATGCAAACACTTCTTTGCTTTATTGTCTTGTTATGAAAAATTCAGCTAAATAAGGAGAAATCTGTTACTGGCAGCTTAGCTTCCTTCAGGAAGTGCTTAGAATGGGTCAGGGTATTCCCCAGTGTTTGTTCCAGCAAGAACACAGTTCTGCAGGTGTATGGAACTATATAACTTAGTGGTAATAACTCAGACAACTGTGGTAAAATTTTACTATAGAATATTTCTGATTAATAAGTAAATCACATTGATTAAAAATTATATAATTAGAAGACCTTTAATATCACTTTGGGAATTTAGGACTGGGCTGAGCAACAGCAAAATTATGATTCTGACATCCTATCACTACTCCATCTGAAAACAGTAGAAAAATGTTGCCTTTGGCTTTCCAGGGAACAGAGCAGGTTCAGAATATTGTTGCATGCTACTCTCCTTGACAACATAGAAAATCCAGCTTCTTATCAGCTTCTGGCAAAGAGAAGATTCAATTCATAATGGTCAGGAATCAGTTCTGGGAAATGCTCCAGTCCTTATGACTGCTGCCACAAACAGATTTTTGAGTGGACTGGGGAACTTTCTGATCAGTAATGTTTAACATGCAGTAAAATAAAGACAGTCAAATCTCTTCCTCCAGGCCATTTCCACATTCCAGTCCTGGAATCAGGAAAAAACTCTTCCCACTCATCACTGCACAGCTGACACATTAAGGATATTTTCCACTATTTAGAAGCATCATCTACTGCTAGGTTTGATGAACTACTGAAGGATTCAAACATATTCTCCCATTCATCAACATATACTGCTGTTCAGTGCTGCAATAATTTTTCTGTACTGGTAGGTAAGAAAAATTAAGACAATGCAAGCTTACTGGGAAAGACATCCCTGGTGTCACCTCCTAAGAGATAGGCCCTCATTTTGCCCTGATAATGCAAAAATATATCTTATCTCTTGTAAACAGATTGCAGAGATGCTCTGGTAGCACAGAGCAAAGCGTTGCCATCACCTTCTGTCATTCAGAAGCAAAAAAAAGTCTGACTGGCAGCAAAGGAAATTTCCTTTGTCTACTAATAAAACCTTCTGCCATGACATTTGCAGTAAGTTGCTGTATTATGAAAGCAAAAATTACTTTCTACTCATCGTTAACAAAATAGCACACCTCGTATTTTGTTTTACAAACTGCCAATTGCATGATTCACGAGGAATCATTGTATATTGCAGTGTCTTTCCATTCTGTATAAAATAGACTTTCATTCAGTGCTTCTTTCCAGATTCCACATGTTGTGACTGTGTCTGCCATCAGACCACAGGATCACAGAATCATTAAGGTTGGAGAAGACCCCTGAGACCACCAAGTCCAGCCTTTGGCCAATCACCACCTTATCAATTATACCATGGCACTAAATGCCACATCCAGTCATTTCTTCAACACCTTCAGGGATGGTGACTCTACCCCTTCCTTAGACAGTCCACTCCAATGTTTAACAACTGGTTCCATGAACTTCATCCTGATGATATCCAGCATACCCAACAGATATTCCCCACTACTACGTAATGACTTATAAGCTCTCTGTTCTTCTATGTCCTAAAATTCATTTACAATTTGAACAAAGTTTGAAATTCAGTGTCTCAGCAACTTGTGCAACAGAGTTAGAGGTGGAAAGTGTCCTTGACCTCCTCTGGGAACATGAAGATTTCCACACACACTATGAGCAGACTTTTGCCTCTGAGTAATCTGGGCTGTACAAGACTTTGAGCTGAACCTGGTTTGCTAAAGGATGTTGGGACAGAAGTTTAAATGCCCAGGTGGGGGGTGGGGAAAAAGGTGACATTTAAATCAACTACTTAGAGCAAAATTTAGGACTCCTCATTAACAAAAAAACCACAAAATGTCACAAAAGCTCTATACCATGGAAAACATAGTATAAATGCTCTGGCAGGGCAATATCTATAGTGAGATCCACACTGGCTCTGAATCACATCATTAGCATGTTAACACTGTTTGCAGTTTCCACACCATGGTAACGCTTCTCCTTAGGAGAGCAGTAGGGAATTGCCATCAAAATATTTTTGATTAAGAAAAAAATCAGTTTCTGTATACTCTAAGTTTTTGGTGAGATTTTCCTTTCTCACTGGGACCACTAATGTTGAACAAGTTTTAAAATCTTTAACTGCCTGAGCTGCTGCAGTATCTCTTAAAAGACACAGTGCAGCTGCTTTACCCTGTGGGCTCGATTAGCACATTCATAATTCAGCAATGCTTCAGCTCAATAGCACATCCCAGGACATGGATCCAACAGAATCACAACCCTGTACAACCACCTTTTCTCCCCTGGAAAGTCTCCATCTGTTGAAAACTGATGAAAGAAAATGTTAAATAATCAAATATTGATATTAATAACAAAATTTCAAATAAAAAATATCAAATTATTTGCATTTCAAATTCATAATGAAGTCAATCGAATAAAACCTTGAAAACAAAGCTGGGATTTCCTGAGGGACCAAACCAAACAAAACCAAGTCAAAATGCTACAAATATTCAAACACAACTCATGAACAAACTATTTCACTGCAGCAGGGTGTTGCAGGTAAGTGTACATTATGGCCAGGTGTACATTTTTCACCAAAATTACTGCACCAAAGGATGAGATGCCATGGGTGAGTGGAAAATTACAAATGTCATGTGCAGAGGGGAGACTGAGGCAGCCACTTCCTTTTTCAATATCTAAACTATGATCAAAGACTTTTCCTTGGAAGTTGATGAAATAAAATTGAATTAGTCTGAAAGAAGGGAGAAAGATGGCAGATTGGCAACAAATCAAGCCTGGGCAACAGCCACAAATGGTCACAGGAAATAATGGCACAGGCAGAGAGTTTTATTCCCATTTAAGCAGGTTTTTGACGTATTGTCTCTACCTCTGACAGATCCAAGGGTGTTGTCTTCATACATTTTGGCAAAACTTTTGTCACTAACCATCTCAAAAAAATATTAATGAGTTGGAAATAACTGAATCTTCCCGACTTCTCTCATGAACCATCATAACAACATGTTAGTCATATTTATTTTTACAAACTTTATTGGCTTGAGCCACAGAACAAACCACAGTAAATATTTCTGAGAAAACAGTGAATATTTCTGCTTTCATTCCACAAGGGAGTAACTACGGCTGAGAACAGGACAATGTTTTCCAGCTACACTGGTTGTAAGGGAATTTGATCAGGCTCTGGGTGGGTTTTAGACAGCAGAAGTCAGCTAGGATGAATCTCACTCCATGGAAATAGTAGTGCTTTAACCACAACCCTGAGGATATGCAAAAAGTTTTCTCTCTTGGGATGAAAGATAAATATGTGAGGAAGGTGAGGCTCTAGCAGCTCAGGCATGGGTTTTCCATATGTCTAAAGTGTTTAAAAACAAAATAGTACTTCTTTTTTTTTTTGAATTGTACAAACAACTGTGTGTCTGAAAGCTCCTGTATCAAATTAATCCATGCTCACTAGTTGTTCATATAAAAATGCTGCACATCTCTGAGTGTAACTGTACTGAGATCTGAAGTGAATTGACTCTTCCTTAGTGGCGGCTGAGGAGGCCCAGCAGGCTTAGGCCCTTTTGGAAAGGCATTCTCCACACTGGGAAGTATGGCATGGAATTTGGCAGACAGACATCAAAGCACACTGCCTCCACTGTGGTATCATCCTTCTCTTGCCATCATTGATATGATGAGGCTGAAAGGCCTCAGTGAGGAACAATTTTGTCACTAGGCTGAGCATCACATAAAAGATGCCCAGTAGAAGTAAGGAAAGAAGAGTAAGATTTGTCGTATCTGTCTTAAAGAGAAGGACTTAGCTGGACACTCACCCACCTCCATTTAGGTGGCTCTACTTTTGCAGTTTCTCACAGATAGTTGTCTAGAGTCATTTGAGAGTCAATTATGGTACCTCACCTGCTGGCTTCCATATGCTCTGTGTCATATTATCCAATTCCATGTAGATGTCTCAGACACCCTAGAGTCCCTCAGAGACCAGCAGTTATCTACAGGTGGGCAACTGAACTGAGTCCTTTAACTTCCCTGGCAATCAATAAACAGTGATTCCACACAGCCAACAGCCCCTGAAGAGTGATTCAGATGACCAGATACCAAATATCTGCTTTGAGATGATTCCTGGAGGAATCCACTGACTATGTTAGGATCCACTCACTGTGTTAACCAGGGCCAAGGTTCAATTCATCAGGATGTCCTCTGTTACTTCATACACCCTAGGGTGTCTGAGACATGCAGTAATATCATGCAGCATTTACACATTTTTGGAACAGCAGCTGGAGACCAGGTGGGAACCAGTGGGATATCTCAAATGGTACTGCACACCTGTGGATGAGCTGCTGCAATGAGCTCTTATCACAGAATCACAGAACACTTTGAGTTGAAAGGGACCTTAAAAGGTTGTTTAGTTCTAATCTCCCCTGCCATGGGCAAGGATCACCTTCCACAAGACCAGGTTACTCAAAATCTTTTAAAGGCTTTTTAATCTGGCCTTTAACACTTTCAAGGATGGAGCATACACTTCTCTTGGAAATTTGTTCCAGGGCCTCTTCACCCTCATAGTAAAAGTTTCTTTTCTGATATCTATTCTGGTCTCTTTCAATCTGAAGTCATTACCCTATCACTATATGTCCTTGTGAAAAGTCCCTCTCCAGCCCTTTTGTAGCCCCACTTTAGGTACTGGAAAGCTGCTCTAAAGTTGTCCTGGGAACCTTCTCTTCTACAGGCTGAACAACCCCAGCTCTCTCAGCCTGTCTTCACAGAAGAGCTGCTCCAGCCCTCTCATCATCTTTTGACCCTCTCCTGCACACACTCCAACAGGTCCATGTCCTTACAGTGTGGATCCCAGAGCTGCACACAGTAATCATTCACCCTGAGTGCTTAGAGACTGAGTGCACCTGAAGACTCAGAAGTGCCTTAGGCTGGAGCTGTACCCCACCCAAAGGGCCTTACTCAGTTCCCAGCAATCAGCATTTTGTGCCATTTGAGACACTCTGCAACCTGGCCTCCAGCTGCCACTCTTGAAGGACATGTGTCTCCTCCCAGCCCTATGTCATGCCTGCCAACCCCATGCAGATGTCTCAGTTCCCTAGAGCAAATCACTTTACTAAAAGCCCCCATCTGGTTAGCTGAGTCATGGAAATATCAGTAATATGGTTGCCTGTACTAACTAAGCTAATGATCCAAGATTTCCTTTATAACCAGGAGGAAAACTGGTGTTTAGGATATATTTCAGGTGGCCTATTTTAGGGATTTATTTTAGAATGAGATATACCGTATCCAGGGGAGCCAATTTCTCTCCATTCTTAATAACCAGAAGGAGGCCAGCTCAGAACTGAATCCCAGCTCTCAGGGGTGACCCAGAACACAAAGGGAGATCCAACATGAATTCAAATCCACTGCAGAGACACAGAGAAGTTAGCAAGGTTTGATGGACCATAGTGACCTCAGTCAAGCAGCACAAGGGGGCTGGGCATTAGTTAAGATGCAAGTTCAGGTTAAAGTCACAGCACAAGAGGTTTAAGATGATGGGTTTTAACATGCATTTGTGATGAAGTAAGAAAACAATCATAGCCATGTCCACCTCAGCAAGCAGCCAGCTGAGGCACATCCACTGTGTGCCTGAGCCCAGAGCTGCAGTTCTTGCTTTAACCCACCACTGCTGTTTTTCTGCTAACATTGCTAAGCTTCTCCAAGAGGTGCCATGGTAACAAGCACCTTGGAACCGCTTCCCAGATTATACAGCATGTTATGCAAAATGGCCTGGCAGGTTTTCTGCTTTGAATATTCAAAGGATTACCTTTGAGGTAGCCCATAGATTTTCAAATCCCTAAATCCCTCGACACCTGGACACTTTGCATGTAGCCCTAAACATAGCACAATTTTGCTCTCAGATTTCAGAAAATTATTTAAAAGTAGAGCAAGCATGAACAGCACAAAGCACTTCCATATGACAGAGAGGTTGCAAGAGGCGAACAAATGAAGACAACAGGAAGGAAAATATGCCATACCTACCCAAGAGAAAGGGTCTGGCTAAAGTAAGGCATCAAGACAGCAAAGGAAAATTGGTCTTGTGGTTTCATAGGAGGATAAAGAATGCTGTTTCTAGCTGTGCTTGCCACTAGCCAGATTCATGTTTCATTCAGGTAGGACTAAAGCTTTGTGCCATGCATTCAAAGGGACTAATCCCCACCTCCTCATCATACCCTTTCCTCCTTTTGCACCCTTATCATGCTGCTTGTCCCCACTCATGTCCATGGAGCTGTGTGCAGGAGATGGGCACTGAACTGGTCCCATCATGCCACATTTCCTCAAAACCCTTGGGCCAAGAAGCGCCACAGCCAAGGAGGAAGGACAGAGGAGGCAGTGCTCCTCAGCTCTCCTCGCTGCAGGGCAGGACATCCCCCCTCACCCACCTCAGCTGCACTCACAGCTCTTCCTCTGCAGCCCTGCCCTGGGCTGGGATGCTCCCGAGAGCAGCAGGGACTACTGGAGCAGAGCACATGCCTGCCAGCCTGCTCCTGCCCACCCAGTGTTAACTTCTAGATGTGAGTCCCAATAAATCAGACAAAACCTCCCTCAGGAGGCTGTTAGAAAAGCCCTGATTTATGCAGGCCTAGCAAATAGGCATTTGAATATGATGGTAACTAGCACTGGGAGAGAAGGAAAAGACCCAAAAAACAACAGTTTTTCTTCTTTTTTATCTGATTGGTGAATTCTCTAGGGAATGTGGTTTTTTGCATATGCATATATCATATGGACAGGCAAGGACAGAGGCATAGTCTTTCTGAAATCCCTCAAGCTCACCTGAATTATGAGCAGTATGGAAATTCAGAATAATTTCAGCCAGTCTCACTTCCATCTTTATTAAGTGTCACAAACACAGTTCTTGAGTGACAGGCAGATTTTCTGCACCAAATGCATTCAGTTGTCCAGATACACAAGAGCAAATATTCTAGCAGTAAATGCTCTAATTTGTTCAGCCTTCTATCACTGTTTTTTCCCTCATCCCTGACAATTACGTTATCCTCACCACTGGCTCATTGCCTCCTCTCCCCAGTGTCACTTCATCTACCTATCCTTCTACATCAGCAGCTTGGAATCACCTCCCAGATCTTCTTGTCTATCCTCCACACCTCTGCTACTTAAATCCCTCCCAGCAGGAGGAAGCAGCTTGGCCATCTTCTACCTATAAAACTTGAGCTGTTTTCATCCAAACTCCAACAGCTGGTATCCACAAAGCTTTCTCCACTGCCTTACTTTGCTCCAGGACTGCCTTTTCCTCTCCTCAGTGTTCTCATGGAGAGAGTAAAAGCTGCTTCAGTGCTTTACTCTCTCATGGAAAGAGTAAAATCTGCTTCAGTGCTCCTGCATGAAGCCTCTTTTCTGCTCCTTTTAATAAGGGACACTGGGTTCTTTATGTGTTTGGACTGTGGGCCCAGAGAGCAGATTACAACAGTGTCAGTTGCAAACCACCAGCACAGTGTCTTGTCCATCTAGAGAAAATACATTTCTAGTGGATCCATGCAAAGGCCCTGGATTCTAAAAGATGAAAACCTATGGGTCAGAACTGGATATATGAGGAGGGCTGAGGAGAAGAGGAGCCTCCTGAAGAGGCTCTCCAGGAAAGTGGTCACAGCACTAATCCTGCCAGAGTCCAAGGAGTTCAGTGCTCTCAGGCACACGGTGTGCTTCTCAGGGTTGTCCTGTGCAGGACCAAGAGCTGGACTTTGATGATCCTTGTGGGCCCTTTCCAATTCAAGATATTCTACAATTCTGTGAACACACCTGACTTGCTGCAATGCTTTTGCTGTTCCCACAACAGAAGGGACACATTTTTGGGGGCTGAATGAAGAACCCGTTCCTGACTGAGACTGACAAACATGAAATTCTCAGGCCAACTAGCCCATGAAATAGTCAAGGGATAAATAATCAAAGAAAAGCTGTGATGTTTCACTGTGTTGCCTAACATCAAAAGACAAAAACTCTTGCAACAGTGTTAAAATAGTAAACCTAAAAGCAGACCTTTATTGGAAGCTCCCGGGTGTCCCAGTGGTCATGGGCATGCCTGGCATAGGATTTCTTACAATTAAACTTACAATTTTTGTAAGTTTAACAAATTAATCATATCTAATAAATATTGCCCAATTAGAAGAGTAGTTGGTTATGCAATTTCCCCTGGGTTCTGCCTCACTGAAGTTGTTCCAGGGGCTTCTTTGCCCCATTTCTTGTTGTTTTTCCTCAGATTTTGGCTGGAAAGCAAAATGTCCTTGTCTGGCTTCTCTTCTTGAAAAGAAGACTAAACATTTTTCAGGAATGTGTTAGAAGGTTAGCTTATTATTCTAAAATCTAAGAGAAAGGATAGGAAAAATACCAGGAGCTATATAACTATGTAAATGTAGTCTACAGAGATACAAATATATGAAAAAATATATAAAAAAGCAAAAATCTTTAGGCATCAAATGGGTGAAATTTTTTAATCCTTAGGGAAAACTGCTTTGGAAAAGAAGAATGAGCAGGTGAATTTCACCAGATGGGACTGTGAGATCTGAAAAAGGAAAATGAAGATGGAGATGAACAAGATAATAATAATGTCATCATTATTTTTATGATGACAATATCCTCACTCTTTTTTTCTGGGACCTACACATCTCAGCCATTGTCTCTCCTCCTTATCTCCCCAGGCAACTCTAAATCTTGATCCCTATTCTAGACCAAGCCTAGAAACTGCCCACAGCTGATGGACTGTCTTGCAGCTGTTAGCCTCTCCTCCCTGCCATACAGAAATGTAACAATAAGTGTTAAATAGAGTCATAGAGTCACAGAATTATTGAGTTTGGAAAAGACCACTGGGATCATCAAACCCAACCACTAACACAGCTCTGACAGGCCCACCAATAAACGATGTTCCTAAGCACCACATTTTTTGAATAAAGGCCAAGACATCTTGCAGGATAGACAGGTTGGATCCAAATGCTTTTTCTTTCAACAGATTGTGATTTCTTCATGCCCATTTTCTACATGTAAGTATTCTTACAAGGCATGACTTCAATTTTCAATTTTCACAGCATTGATAAGTAGTTTCACAAATCCCATATTATGCACAGTCCATGCACAAATTATTCCGGTAATAGCAAAGGAATTATATAAAAAATATAAAAGACTGAGTAAACACATAGCTCCTAGTTAAAAATCTGAACCTCTCTTTGGCTTTAGTGCAAACATTTCCTCTCGAGTGTGCATCCAATTGAATCATTTACCTCTCTGAGGCAGTGATTTTTTACAGTGAAATGGTCCTCAGAAGCACAAACAAGACAGTGATTTAAAGATGCATGCCTGTGTATCTCTCCAGCCATCGCCTATGCATATTTACTTGTTGGTGATAGAAACAGAGCAGTTCCCAAGGTCTTGTCCAGATGTGTTTTTCTGTTAGAGGAGGCCAATCAGGAACCAATTTTGGAGGCTCTATCTCCTGCTGCCACTCCAGAAACAGCTTGCTTAGAGATCAACTCCTCTGAAAATCCTGTTCTTTAGGTTTATCTCCCCCAAGAGAACTGCAATGGTTTACATTAAAGCCATTTAAAAACAATTTAGTGTTCTTATTTTTTGCCAAGCAGTAGGCTATATGGTTTTAATTGGAGTTAGTAAAAATTTGACTGAAATCAGTGTGAGATGTTCTACTGTACAAAAAGCTCATTCCTATTAAAAACATGTCTTTATTAGGTTTATGGATGTGTCTTATATAAATCAGACCTCAGAGCCTCTAAAGGGCTTTAAGATACACAAAGGAAAGATGGTGCTTATCTTTATTTTTACTTTTTACTGCACTAAGCTATCCAAAAACACATTGACCTATCTTACATAGTGCTATTTATTCAGGTTTTGGGCATCTCTCAATGCACCTGGGAAGCAGAGAACAATTTTCTTCCCAACTGACCTACAAGAAAGTATGCTGGAGAGCAGCCCTAAGCTCTAACTATACATGAGTGTTGGAACCCTGGATGCTGAGAATTTTAAACTTCCTGTGCTTAAAGGCACAGACCCACAAGAGAACACTGCAATTGATCTGAGGCTGTGGAGAAGGCTTCCAAAATTGATTCATAGCAGTGGGATTACAGGTATGTAGTTGGTTAGAAGTGTGTAATATCACAGGGTGGAAAACTCAGAGTTTGGGATTTTAGAATATAGAAATAAATATGAAACAAGATGGAGGTTTTAGGGTGGAGGCAGGTTGTTCTTCGTTACCTTGTTCTTCCTTCTTCTTCATGGATTTGGGTGGTATTTTGTAATTGGACAGAAAACTCCACATTGCAGGGTTCCAGGGATGAGTTATTGGGTTAAAAGGGAAAATAATCCAGGTGCCATTTCTTAATTGGATATTTTAGTCTTAAAAGACCTTGTAACAAGAGATAGTTAGCCATTTTGTGCCTTGCTAATGAAGGGCTGCAGAACTCATGGTTGTGAGGCTGTTTCACTGATAAGAAATAATAAACACTTGAGTCCAAACATGAACTACAGTCTCCAGTGCTGTCAACCCAACCTCGAGAGACCAATACATGAGCTGGATCCTGAGATCAGCTCAACAGGCACTAATCCATGAACTGCTCTTCTCCTTTTACCCTGTAATTCTGTCTCTGTTCCTATAATGCACCTGGCTTAGGCCTAAAGATGACACAAAGTCTCTGATAAAACCATACATCCAGGACACCCATACATCCCATCTCCCCCCTGAGACTGGGGACAGACCAGAGCATCTCCTACTTCCTCCATCCACCAGGGTTTTCTTCCAAAGCAAAGAGATATGGCATCCCTGGGTCTTAGACTGACTTTCAGTTTGAAGACTACCCAAGGACGCTTGGAAGCAGGGAAGTGCTCTTGGGCACTGACAGCTTAAATATAACTTAGAACCACTTGCAAAAATCCCCTATTTTTGGCCAACAGCTTCCCACCATTTTGTTCAATGTACTTCATTAAGTCAGATGCATTAAGTCAGTGGTTGATATTTCACGAGGCCTAAGTGCCAACACAGTCTGAGCTGCAGGAAGTTCCTCCTGTGGCTGCCAAAGAGGTTATGTGAAAAATCATCACAGCAGAAATGCATTGAGTGCAGCAGAAAGCAAGAAAGACAAATAGGTACTTGAAGAAGAGAGGAAACTCTTAAAACCTTAAAACCAGATTTTAAACTGGACACCATGGTGTTTGCTCTCCTTTCTTAGGCAAAACTCAAAACCAGCTCTAGTGCTGGTGTTTCAGGAAGCCTGGATAAGAGACTTGGTGGTATAAGCACTCAGCAATCTGGTCTCCTTTCCTTTTGCTAGGACTGGAGATCTTCCCAAAGAAAATCACACTCGATTTTAGTGAAGAAAATTGTTATACATGAAAGGAGGTATGACCCACTTAATTATAAACCTCCAAAGCCACATATATTATTTATATATGCATTGTATGTTAAGGAGACCATTTTGCTGGCAGAAAAAGCCCTGTAATAATGTGAAACACTAAAACTCTCATCTGGAGATGCAGTCAGGAGAGAAAATGAAGAGGGGGAATCTGTAGGCAGATTTTTGACAAAAACTGCTGGTTATATCCAGGCGAGGCTAGGAGACTAGTGCCAAGATTCCTGCAAGTTTTTTCAAACTTGGTGCCCACAGTGTGGGTTCCATTTCCACCATTTGGCACCTCTTTGGAAGTGCAGAGTGCCCTGGCCACTCTTCTCAGGATGTGCAGGAGTGCAGCATGTTGACACTGCAGGGTCTGTGTTGGAGACCTCAGAAGCCTTGCACATCTCTCTGCTGCTGTCTAACACAGATGTGTTTTGTTTGGAAGTGGGGGCAGATGGCATGAATTCATTTTTTTTTTTACTGCACAAACACAAAACAAAAACTAAAACAGGAGGTGCAAGAAGAGGCTGTACTCTGCATCCTGATCCCAATATCCTCACAAATACAGCTCAGACCTGCAGGATGCTACCAGATGGAGACTATGGTAATTTTAAAGAAAAAAAAATACAAATACCATTTTGCAAGGTGAGGGCTGTACACTTAAGTTTGCATTTGGCAGAGCAACAGACCTTATCTGTCTGAAATACACCACTTAGAGTGGCACTCCACAAAAATAAGCCTTTGCTTCTACCACCCCCACTGCCCACTCTTTTACTGGAGCTCAGAGCTTGTGTAGGGTTTTGGGGTTGTGGAGCCAACCCCCTCCTGTAGCATACAGAAGAGAAGAGCAATTTTTCTGCCAGAAAGAGGAAATTAAAGGAGACTGACAGGAACACAGGTGCGGAAGTGAGCTCCCAAAAATCAGTCAATCACTGGTGGGTGGGACAACACTTTTAAGCCACATTTTAAAACAAATTCCTGACTTCACCCTAGTCCTGTGCAGGACTTACAACTCTGAGTCACAGTCTTGCCCAGATAACCCACTGTTTTTCTTGGTTGTCCCACCCCAATGCTGACCAGCCCTGGAAGTATTCAACCATTCATAACATCTTCATCCATCTAAAACAGAAGGCAAAGCTCCCCTGTTAACAGCTCTTCCTGACTGAGTTTTCACAGTGGATTACATCTAAACTCTAAACCCCACAAGAACCAAACAAGGTTGTACTGTCAATCTTACACACTGTGCCCAGTGTGACAGTCATGTGGCTGGGTCTATCTGACAGGCTGTACTGCTGTTTTCACTGTATTCAGGATTAATCCAGACCTCTGAATGCCCCTGGAGATAACAGGCATGACAAACAGTGTAGCCTGAATGTACACCCCAGCTTCTGCAGCTTTCTGAGAAGAGAAATTGCTGCTTTCAAATAGGAAATTGCCCAAGATCTGAGCTTGGGTCTCTATCACTATGATTGTACAGGGTTACATTATTATCTGAAGTGTAAAGATGCCCAATTCAATGATTTTTCATCTTTGGTGAGAAATGCTGGGGTACATTCATTCATATGTGATGCTTCCTAGTAAGACTGAGAGGGGGGTTGATATGGCAACAGTGAAAAGCTCTTCTCTATCAGAGACTCCACAGAGTCCACAGCCACTTCTTCCTTCCTCCCCTGCATCAGGAACCTTCCACGAGGTAGTAAGGGCATTACACCAATATTGTGGAAGTGAGATACTTTGAGCTGCATGGCTTTCAGGGGGCATGCAGAAACCCAGCTGCCTGAAGAGGGCAGTTGATGGCTTGCAAAGCTGGGATTTGCAGAAATAATCTCCATATTAACACCAAGGTTGTGGGTTCAATCCTTGCATGGGCCATTCACTTAAGAGTTGGACTTCATGATCCTTGTGGGTCCCTTCCAGCTCAGAATATTCTGTGATTTCTGGAGCATCTTGGAGAATGAGATGGAAAAGGTGTTATCAGACTGAAACAAAAGCAATCTCACTATGGGATGTCTCACTTTCTTCACTGGATTCCCCCCTTTCATCTTGTACCCAAGCACCCCAGCAGGTCCCTATTGTGTGCATGGGTCTTCTCCAATGCCCTTGGGCAGGTAATGGGGTCTTACCAAAAAGAGGTGATTTTGCTGAACAAGATCATAAAGAACAGTCCTATTTACCATGTGTGTAGGAGAAATGTTATGATCCCTCACATGGAAGAGCAAAGGGTTCATTCAGATTTTTCTTTTCTCCAAGTATGACGTTGTTCTTGTATGTGGTTACCAGGGAGAACATTAGCTGCTAAACTGTGAGTTTATGAGACTGTGAGATGATAATGAAGCTGTACTGATTTCAGCACTTCAAAATGCATTTCCTGCTGCTGCTGCTGATTTTGGCTGCTGCTTTCTCATAGATGTCTTCACCAAATGCTACACTTTTAGACATCTCATGTCAAAAATTCTTATTTTCTTCCTATACGTTTGTTCCTTCCATCATATTTCTGTGCTCTAAATGAAGCTGTCTTACACATTTTAAAAGCAGTAAATAATCTCAAAAAGGAGTAGCTGTCTCTTCCATATCCATCTCCAGGCTTTATCTCTGACCTGCTTGCCCTTGCCTCCATTGCACTTATTCACCCTTATTTTCCTCCTCACCTGGGAGAAAAACCTCTTTTTATTGCTATCAGTCTCACTCTCCAAGCAGGACAGAAGAGCTATGTGTGTCCGTAATTTCTGTGTTCATCTAAGTGCAGTCAAGGAGCACTTTGTCTTTTGGGTAAGGACTCAGACAGCAAACTGACTCCTTCAGTTAATGCTTTAAAGCTCTCAGCAGAGCAGATGTCACAAAGCACCTCCCTCTATACTGAAATCAGAATCTATCTGTACTAGAAGAAACTTTTTTATGAGTCAAAAGAACTTTCTTCTGCTACCTTTTGAAAACTAGACGCATTTTTCTGCCATTTTTGTCCAGTTGTATTATCTTATGATAATTCTTGAAGCTTGTAGCTTACTAAGTGTAGGAGTCTGCTTTTTGGCTCTGCATGAAAACAAATATAGACATGGACAGTTCTAAAGTAGTGTTTCTGTGTCAATGCTTTCACCTAGCCATTTTTCACCCCAGAGGAAAATGTTTCTAAGCAAAGAGTATTACAGCATGAGACACAAGCTGTGATTTCTGAAATGAAATGTTACATTTTATTAACCTCAAATATAAAGCCTCTCTGTTCTGGCAAAGAAATTGTATTTTTCTAACCAAGATTTTTTTTTAATAATTATTGTCAGAGAGGCAGTAGCTGTGGAAGGTGAAATAACCTCCGAGTAAAAGCCTACTGGTGTTAACAAATTGTAAATTAGATGCTGTGAGCACCTGCCCACTGCTATAAATTGTTTGCTTTTGAAAGAGTCTGAATCTTCTTCTTCTATGTAAAAGGATAATGCAACTTGATCTTATAGTCTTATAACAAGAAAAAAGGAGGATCTAATAGAAAATTGCTTGTAACTGGAGATTAATATCATGGCAATAACCATGAGGTGAGAACCTGGAAGGTGCTGTCAGGTGGTTATGGGTCCCCTTCAGTCTTCTATAAGAAAAGACCATGTGGTTTGTAGACATGAGCCTGCAATGGGGTGAAATGAAGCTCTTTCACCCAATGGAGGGTGGTGGCTGACAGAAAACTTCATACAGAAGGAAGCAGAGAGCACAAGAGCTCCCACCAGATGTGAGACAGGCTTGGGGCAGGAACCAGCAGGCCAAGGAGCAAAGAATCATTGAATCACAGAAGGTTTTGGGTAAGAAATGACCTTTAAGTTCATCTAGTTGCAATCCCCCTGCCACGTGCAGGGACACCTTGCAGTAGAGCAAGCAGGTTGCTCAGAGCCCCATCCAACCTAGCCTTGAACAATTCCAGGGATGTGCTCTCTGAGCAACCTGTGCCACTGGCCCATCACCCTCCCAGTCAAGAACTTCTTCCTAATATCCAATCAAATTTCTTTAAACTCTCTCAGTTTAAGGCCATTATTCCTTTCCACATGTCCTCGTGGAAAGTCCCTCTTCAGCTCTCTTGTAGCACATCTGGGTACTGGAAGGTGCTCTAAGGTCTCTCTGAAGCCTTCTCTTCTCCAGGCTGAACACCAACTGCTCTCTCAGCCTGTCTTCACAGTAGAGGTCTTCCAGCCCTCTGATCATCATTATAGCCCTCCTCTGGACTTCAGCTCATTGCAAGTCCATGTCTTTCTTGTTCTGAGGGCTCCAGAAGTGGATGCAGTGCTCCAGGTGGGGTCTCATGAGAGAAGAGCAGCAGAATCTCCCCCTCCTCCTGCTGCCCACGCCGCTTAAGATGCAGCCCAGGGCACAGCTGGCTTTACTGGCTGCAAGTGCACATTGCCAGGACACATTGAGCTCTCCATAATTTAAAATCCCCAAGTCTTTCACATCCTGCTGAATGGACAGACAGGGAGTGATGAGAACAGACAAAATGTAGTGCTAACAAAGGTCAGGGCCTTCACCAGCCAATGCGTACTGCTGGGTTATTATTTTGCCACGTTTCCAGTTTCACTTGAAAGTACATCATTACTTCAGTAGCTTTGCCTAGTACCTTGGAGTAGTCAAAAAAAAAAAAAAAAAAAAAAAAAAAAAAAAAAAAAAAAAAAC
>VZRH01004459.1:56422-112116 GCA_013397555.1 Urocynchramus pylzowi | reverse complement strand
TTTCTATGACAGATAGGACTAAAAAAAAAAAAAAAAAAAAAAAAAAAAAAAGAAAAAAAAAAAGCCAACAAATATTCAGCTTAGGAAAAAAAATAGAGGAAAAATATATAAGTTTCTTTACATTCCCCACTTGAAACACTCTGTTCTTGTCCAGTTCTGCTATTGCAGAGAATGCAGTGGAAAGCAGAGCAATTGGGGATAAGCAATGCAAATATTTAATGGCATGTAGGAAGAGCTGAGAAGACTGGGATGGTTGGGTTAGGGAGAAGACAGTGTGCGTACAACATGATGTAGTTGAAATGATGACTCAGACTTCAGCAGGTAAATTTAACTCCAGAGTGTCATAAACCAGAACAAGGGAATATCTGATGACATTTGTGGAGCACATCTGAGGAATGGGCTGTTAGTGGCACAAAACAAAATTAGTTAAAGCTAAAAATCCCAAGAGAAACAGCTCATCAGGATTTTTTATATGCCATCAACCACAATACTCTCACTTATATCAAATTATGAATAGGCTAGAAGTTAAAAATAGAAATTATTTAAACAGAACTAAAAGTTAAAAAAAGTAAAAAAATTAAAACAGGAGATAAAAAAAATCTTACCAATTAGGGTACAAGTGTCTCTCAGGGTGAAAAGATCAGGTGGAAATCAGGGTCTTGAGCAATTATTTTCATGTTTTCTAATAATAAATTTTAGTGATAAACTTAAGAACTTTTCTTCCAGAAGAAAGTAATTACAATGTGCAGGGCTAGTACTATCCAAATAGACCATCAAACCTGGCTGGGAAGACAATGCTGGGTAGTCAGCTGTGGTGCCATTTGATATGTGGCCATTGCAAATGCAGCTATTGGTATATCAAAGTGCAAGCAGCAACACTCACCAAAGCAAAAGCAATCAAGATACTGGTGTCTAAGGAGCTTGCTTCTTGTGACTCAGCCATAGGCTGATGGATGGCTCTCAGCCCCTTAAAAAAATATGAAGTTAAAAGTGGTTATTTCAATAGCTCTAAAAGTGTTTTCTTACATAAAAGCAGGTTTGTGCTAATGGAATTTATTTCACATTTGCAATGGCCTGAGAATACATATTTTCTGGAGCTTATCAGATGAGCAAAATCTTGGCAAGTGAGTCACCCAGTGCTTTGTGACTGTTCAGGCACACTGTGCAGATCCAGACCTGGCTCTGGGTTTTGGACATCAAAAGTCCCTTGAAGGCTCACTCTACTTTTTGATACTACTTCCAACCCAGAATCAAGCAAAACTCAATTCCACTTTCCACTAAGACTCCTCTCCTTACTGCCTTTGGACATGTTCAGATCCAGGTCAGTTTGGGAGAAAACATAAGGAAGACTTTATCTAGAGCTGCTTATCAGAGGAACTGGCAGCAAGACTGGCAGGATCCTTCTACTGTCACTAGGCTTTGACAAGCTGGTAGGAAGCAAGCGTAGCTGTGATCAAATGACAAAACACAGAAGCTCCTTATTTCTTTTAATTGCTGAATTTCATTTTGGGTGCCTGAAAGGTAGCCAAAAAAGAGTTTCCCTCTGAAGTGCACTGCTTCACTGGCCCCTGCAGCTCTGTGCCAGCAGAGGCTGCAGTCGGCAGAAAAGTTCCATCCTACCAGCCTTGGGTCCTGTGCCAAAGGGCTTCCAGGATTGCAGGGTGCATGAATGTTTGGAGGTCAACCACCTTGGTCATAAACACCCAACCTGGTCTTTCTGAGACAGGGCAAGCAAAGGGCAAGAAAAGTACTACCCTGGTTTGTGCTTAAATAAATGACATCTGCCATTCAGCATCAGTTGCAAAATGCAACAGATTTACGTGTTACATACATTTCTCTATTTCTTCAAAGTTAGTCACTGGCTGTGCAAAAAGGTAGCTCAGAATTCATTATTTTTTTGAAGAATACTTGTAATTGGATTGTTCCAATTATTAATTACTCACTAAAAGGTTCCCTCCCTTGCATGAGAGTACATTTTTCTTTTGCTCACTGCCAATAAACAAGCCTCAGGAAAATATATGAATCTTCAAGGGAGTGAGGGAAAATGTAAAAGAAGCTCTAGCCAGCTAGTTTGGATTCAGACTTGAAACAGCCTGAAATACAAGCATGTTTAAATTCAGGATTTTGTGCTCAGCCACTATAGGCAGTATTCCTTTATTTTAAAGAGAATAGAATATATCTGAACTAGAAAAAAAAGCCTTCTTGAAAACTATTTTTAAAATGACCCTTAAGGAAGAGTGAACTCATGCTGTGCAATTTGCAAGATAAGTGCATTTGGAGCAATTCACTGATAAAACAGCATGATGAAAGGTGGCTGGGAGTGATTGACTTCACACTAGCATGCAAGGGCGGCAGCAGCTCAGGTAACTATAAACATATGAATCTAGAAAATTAAATATAAGGGATAATTAATTTGTAGAGACCCCATTGTTTCTCCAGTTGCACACAGGCACACATAGCTGAGAAATGCTGGAAACAAAGAGTCAGGAGGAAAGAAATCCCCCAGGGACTGTTCCAAAAATCTTGCCCAAGCCATTTGGCCACAGGCAAGGTCACAGCAGTCAATGAAGAGATCACAGGAGACCAACCAAAAAAAAGGCTGGTACATGTGGCTTTGCTATTCCAGCTCACAATGCCACTGCCATGGGTGAGCTCCAGCCACGCAGCAGCACCTGGGACAGGGCAGCTTCACACCTGGACAGGTGACACTGGTTACAAATGGTATCAAAAATGGTGTAAGGTTCATTGATCGTGTCGTCTGTGTAAGAAACTGGTGGAGTCCACCTGTGGAAGATTTCTGTAGGCAGAGCCATGGCTACTTCCAACAGGAGGGAGTGCTGCTGCTCTCTGGCTGCTGCAGCTGGGATAACAGCAAAACAGGAGGAGACCAGCTCATGAGACTCACTTAAAAACAGAAAGCCACTTAACTAAATACAAATTTCAAACAGGGGAGTGACTCGACCTATTTGGGGATTTGTTTAGCCATATACCACTTGCCAGGTGAGTTCCTTGAAGTGTTAATCATTCCATGATCTGCAGAGGTGTCCCAGCACATTAACTCAGATCTAAAAAGTTGGGACACAGGACGATCATCTTTCACAGATTGAAGTTGAGGCTACAACTTACCTGCTATTGTATAAGAAGACCAAGATTTGATATGTTTAACTTTGATGCCTCGCTCACAAGGTCACTATTTCTTCCGACTCAGTGAAATTCTGGAGCCAATTGATTTTTCTAAAGTGCAGCCTTGCACTAAGTGGGTTGGTTTGATTTTGTTTATTTGGGACTTCTTGTCCTATTTTGGGAGTTGCATAAATTCAAGCTGTATCCTGGTGAGATTTAAAACCCCACATGCTATGCAGAATGAGATATTTGGTTTTCCACTCAATGCCTTCTTGAGACAATCCCAGGTCATTTTTAACTCAGTCATTGCAATTCTAAGCACAGTCTGCCCCTGACTACTCATTCATGTTCCCAAGACACCCCTTCATTTGTGACAATACACCAAGCATGGGCTATTATGGGAAAACCAGCTAGCGAGCTGAACTTCCACCACTCAAGTTTTGTGGTCCCACCAATATCCAAGAGTAGGATGCAGAGGTAAGGCTGAGGGAAGGAGCTCGTCCAGTTTGCATGGCAGCTCAGAAATCTGTAATAGCAATAGACCCTGAGGGGCCAAAAGTAATTTCCATGCTTTGCAGGAATACTATCACACACTGTACTTTCTATGCCACACCTAATTGCAACACTACCATCCCACCAAGCAGTTGGACCCCAATGAACTTAAATTTTTAATCCACCAAGATATATGCTGCTGAGTTACCACATTATTAAGTCCAAAGTGTTTGTCAAATTTCAGTCTTAACAGAGAGATTATCAAGTTTCAATTCTTCGGAGCTTCAGCCCAACATAAGAGGTATAAGGGCAACAGAAAGCCCTGTGCATCAAGTAGAGCTCTGCAGTATGCCACAGACATGGAAAAGAAGTCCCCCACGTCCAAAAGATTAAGGAAGTTCTTTACAGACAGTCCCAAAATTGTCATACAATTCAGAGAAGCCTTTCTACTTGACTCATTTCCAGAATTAGAAAGCAAGAATCTGATGCCACCCTGGAGGATTTGTTCAAAAGACAAAGAATGTCAAAATCAAACTGATTTACTGGATAAGAGATTAATGGGCAAAGACCACAGATAACAGATAGAGGAGTTCATTGATCAGACAAGGGGAAAGAATACACTGCTGAAGGAATCCTTTCTTGTGCTGAGGACAGGAAGAAAGACAGACCTTAGAGCTATTATTCTTTCCTTTAAGTACAAATACTTCAGTGTCAAGATACGTGAGCAGGGTATTTTTTTAGCCATGGGCCTCTCCAGAGAAGTGAAAGCAGTTGTTAGGAGATGACTTTCAGGCTCCTCCTTGAGTTTATCTAATACAACAGAAGATAGAACAAATAGGGCCATGTAAATTTAAGCAGGAGAGTAGCTATATATAGCACCATATAGCCCTTCCTGTGCAACAGCAATTTTTCTCCTACAAATTCCTACTTTCAAACTCTTTCCATGACTATTTAGCATTTTTACGACCTATGGCTTTTCAGATGTGTGTGTTCTGATTCCCCTTTATGTATATATGCATGCTTACATGCATAAAGAAATTCTGTGACAGAAGAGTAACAAATGCATCATGTTTCTGGAAACCAGTTTCAAACACACAAGTGAATGAAAATGTGATTATAGGAGTAGTCAGCCTGGATTTAGGAAGAATAAATCATGCTTTGCAAATCTGACAGCCTTATTTGATGAAATTACTATCTTGGTGGGTGGGGTGAAGAGGCTGGCACTGTTTAATCTTGACTCATCTTTAACTCTTGACTTAGTTTGATTTTCAACAATTGCCCTCATGACATCTTCATAAGCAAACCAGTGAAGTACAGGCTGGATAAATGGGCAGTGAAGTGGACTGAAAACTGGCTGAACTGGGCTCAGGTAGTTCTGACAAGCACCACAAAGCCCAGCTGGAGAGCAGGCACTAGTGGTGTACCTCAGAGATGGACATTGGGGATAATGCTGTTTAACATGCTCATCAATGGCCTGGATGATAGGACAGGCTGCACCCTGAGCAAATTGCAGATAAAGTGGGAGGAACTGCTGCTAACACAAGCAATTGCACTGCCATTTATAGAGGGATCTTGAAAGGCTGGGGAGACAGCCAACAGAAACCTCAAAGTTTAACAAAAAGAAACAGAAAGTCCTGTCCCTGGGGTGGGATGGTCCCAGGCACCAGTACATCTTGTGGGCCACCTTTCTGGAAAGCACAACAGCCTTGAAAGCTGACTAAATATTATGCCCATAGTAAAGTTAGAAAAGCTGAAGCAGAACAAGGATAGCAAAAAGGGACCTGGAGATTCAAAAATAGGATGAGTACTGCTTTAATACACAGGCAGTATGTATTTATTCATTTGGTATCCAATCCATTCATTGGATACCAAACAGAATTCTATGACAAGGACTACTTAAAAATTCTAAAACAGACTTGTAGGAATGAGAGGGCAACATGACCTGAATTTCTGCTGAATCTATTGGTCCCTCAAAGAGCCTTAATTCAGTATTGCCTTTCTTGCCATTAATTAGACTTTTTCTATCGACTCTGTTCTGACCGGGCCACTTTAATTAGGAAATAAATCTTTTCTTCTTTCCTTTCCTGCAGACAAAGACTGGGATATATCAGAAAGGGTATTTCACAAGGGCATGAAAAGCATTTGGATTAATAATTTTATTTCTGTTAATGAGAATAACAGCTTTGGAACTGGATCAGTGTAATATGCAAGATAGATCTGAAAGCATTTGGGTTTGCTTGTTATGATATTGAGTTTCTTAGGGGATTGCAATTATGGCTTAGATTAGAGAAACATTAACAGAGCTGAAACTGGCCAGATGGTTAATTTCTTTTTGATATAACAATTGACATTTCTTGAACTATCAGTAATCCAGTTGTAACTCACATGTTGCCAATATTGTTTGCACCTCAGAGGGACCTGAAGCAAATCTTTGAGGAGTTTGCTGAATGGAAGTCTTTCTTAAACATGAAAAATGCGTGCAGAAAACTTTCCAAAATATAAAATATACACAGATTCAAACACTTGACTTTTACTTGTGGAGGGACCAATATAATAAAGTAAATTTTAAAATTTCCCAGAAGCTGGTATATGTGCTGGTGTAAACCCAAAATTAACGGGGTGTCTTTTATTTGCTGCACATTGAGACAATAGCATGACCAAGAGGCAAAATACTAACCTTCACAGATGGCTTTAACAACTTTCCTGCTGTGGTCCTCTGAGCTTTGTTTGTTATGATTCTGCACATTTTCTTATTTTCATTGCTCTCTGAGTTCAGGAGAATCCACATTCCTCTATGAAAAAGCACAATGCTTTGGCACTGGAGCCAGGGGAAATGCTAGGTTAGCACTTCCATTCACATCTTTGCCAGAATATGGAACTTACTGGTTTGCATAACTCTTTCCCCTGAAGCCCTTGCAGTCTGATGCTGCACTGAATCACACAGGGCTCAGCAGGCACAGAAGGGCTCGGCCTTCAGGCCACAGGACTCAAGAGGTCATTCAAGCCATGAGTGAAGCAGATATTTCAGAATGGAGGTGATGTATCTATCCAAGTAAGTCAGAAGTTCTTCCTCTACAAAGGAATGCATGACCAAGTCAGACCTGGCTGCTGAGGATTACAAATGGAGGCACTGGCTTCCTATGGATCTTCAGATCATCCAACATTTTGGTTCCTGTTCTGATTAAGATTTTTATGATCATAAAATATTGTAGCTGTTTGAAGTGTAAGAATTACTATGAACATGTTAATGTTACTGTATTCCTATGTCTTCCTATTTGGGATGCAACTGAAGTGTGAAAAGTCCTTAGGAGTCCCTTAGTGACTTACCCTTGTTGGTTTTGCAGATAAACACAATGAGAAATTTCATGCAACTCTTTTGCATGCAGCTTTTTCTCAATAATGTTATATGGCAAATTAATTTTTAAAGCAGCTACTAATAGAGTTTGCCTGTAAGCTAGATATTAGTCGTAGGGGAATAAATAGTGACAGATTTTTTTTTTTTTTTCAATTAATCCAAGAGCAGCACAGCAATTAGTGTATCAGTATTTGCTGTAGTATTGTGCGTCCTCTGATGTCTGAATCACTCTGCTGTTTTTCAGTTTGGATCTGCAAAAGATCTCTAGGCACTCACTGCTCTAGATAATAAACAGAACATTAGCTTGGAAGGAAAAATTTGATTTCATTCAAAGTCCCACATCTGTTTTCTTGTGTTGTGAGGCTGTTCTTTCAGTTTTCAAATCTATAGCTCACTCATGGACATTATTATCTGCTGGCATTTCTGAGTAAGAAGAATTTTTTAGTATAAAAGGGTTATTACAGTAAGAGCAGGAAAGTATATCAATTAACATTACTTTCAATAGATCCAAGAATGAGGGTGCTGGTAAGAAAGCTACTGAGAAATTTAACCAATCCTCAATACAATTCCCACCAGTATTACTGCAAAAGAACTTCCTTATTTAGGGGCCTATATGTTCAGAAGAAATAAAAAGAGCTGAATTCTGATCTTGAACACACAGATTTGTATGGACATAATTCTTCCAGTTCCACTCTTGTTACCCCTTACTTAGTGTATACCAGCACCAAGCAAATTATGACATTCACCAGAATGTCATCTGCCATGTCTCTCATTGTCCTGTGAATACTTCTGAATCACAGAGAAGAAGGTGGAGAAAATATGTCTTTCAATGGCATTTAGCCTCAGTTGCAAGCACTACAATGAATGCAGTGGATATTATAGGGAATGCATGGTGGAGAGGTTAATTGTAAGCCATTATAGACATTAGTATAGTAGTATTATGCAACTTTTCTGCTCAAAGTATTTTAAACTTTTTTGCCTCCCTTTGTGGAAAGTTCATGACCACAATTTCAGACCACATAACAAAATAAAACAAAACAAAACAAACAAACAAACAAAAAATAAAACCACAAAACACAAAACAAAACAAAAAAACCTAGCAGTAAATCTCAGTTCCAAAGGTCTTGCTGAGCATTACCAGAACAGGTCGAAGGATCTTAATCTAGCCTTAAACATCCATAGTATTAATATCTATATCAGAAATACTCCCCATTGGCTCTTTCTACTCTGCAGGGAAAAGCATTCACTTGTAAGTTGTGACACATCTGGCATATTTTCAGTATCTATTTTGGCATGAGCTGAAGTGCCCATTACTCTCCCATTGATTACTAAAGTAGATGAGATGATGAGATCAGATGTGTAGGTGTTTCCATTTGGTCAGATGAGACTCACCTTTCAAAAGTATTTTTGAACAGGGAGTGTGAGGAAATAAAGGTACCAAACTTGTTTGAATCTAAGCACTGAATAACTCATTAGCATGGGGATCAATCTAAGTTGTCCTTCACCAGGGTGTATCCATCAAAACACTTCTCTGTACAAATACAAGTTTTGAACAGTCTGTTCGAGCAACCCACCATTTGATTTCTCCAGGCATACATATCTCACTTCTCACCTCTAAAATACATCTGGCAAAATGCTAATAGGAGATGCAAGGGAGGTTTACTTCCTCCTCCTCAATTCCACTCAGGAGTTGTCCAAGAATAGTCAAGGCCGTGGAATTAAAAATTCTAAAATGTTCAGAAATGGAACTAAGTGGATAAGAGTCAGTGATGGGCATACAGATTCAGGTACTTCCCATGCATAGGAAAACACTCTCAGGATTTTGATGGTCACCACATAAAACTACTGAGTAGCCTCAAACGTCCAGCCCAACCACCTCTTTCCATTGACCTGGAAATAATGGATGTAGGAAAAAGTCCTGCATCAGTGATAATATAAGGTTTAACATCCTGTGCTTCTACTCAACTAGGAAAATGAGATTTCACCTCTCCAACAGGGAACTGATTGAATCTTTCTAAAATTTTGACACTAAAAAGGGGGCATTGTAGATGGAATTCTATTTTAGGTCTTTTTTCATGGGTTTCTATAATGTGTTAGTTACAAATTATCACTCCCTGAAGGACATGCACAGCTTGAGTAAGAGCGATTAAAGGTAATTGCATCACCAGCAAACAAAATCCTACAACTATTAGAAATTTTCTGTGGGCTTTCTCTGCTCCAATATATGGCACAGTGTGGCATGTTCAGAGTAATCCCAGAGTTTCATCTCTTCCTCCTACTCTTCAGCTAAGAGCTATAGATGAGAAAGGACAAGGGAAAACTCACCCCAGGTTTGGCACAGGACCACCAACCTACAGCCTGGCCCTTGCAGTGCTGTTGGAGAGCATCCAGCAGACCCAAAGAATGTTAAGCTCAACACACCCAGAGCAGTCCCACTCTTGCTAACAATGTTCACCTCTTGCTGGGAATGGTGCTCCCTTATATTAACCAGGTACCTATGTTTTATTCAGGCAAGATTTAGGGTAAAAAGAAGGCATCTTATTCTATTAATCAAAATATTAAAATGGAATAATAAAATTGTGCTAATTGGAAGAGTTATACAGGAAAAGTCCTGCGTGACCTACATGGAAGGTTCTTATATGTTTTGTTTTTGCTGTCATTTGGATCTCCCTTATCCTGGGGTACTGTGGAGGTACACACCAAGATTTCCAACTGCTTGTCTTGGCAGAGGTCTGGAACTTCCAATAATAATTTTCCCTTTCTAAAATGCTCTAACTATGGTTTTTCCTCAGAAAATACAACATGGGAGTATTATGGGAGATTAGTTCTTTACCTCACCTAAAGTTTTTGGGTTTTTTTTTTGTACTTCATGAGGAAAAAGTGGTATAAATTTGCATTTCAATGGATCTATCTGTATATACCTACCCAAGACTGGGAATAAAATGCTTCTGTTCAGTCCCACTTCCAAACTTTATCTCCCTCTAGAGCATAATTAACCCAAGGGTGGGAGGGAAGATTGAGTATAATATGGAACTGATTCACCTTTTACACTCACTAGCAAAAATAGAGATTATTACTGCATGCATCAGTGGAATTGAAGAAGAAATTAGTCTGAGATCACTTGTAAACAGATGCAGTCAGACATGACTGTTGCATGAATGGGAATGCATAAATTAAGCTTTGCCAAAGGTTACCAGTAATTTATAGTTTTGGCTTTTAGGAAGCTCCAAACATGATGCTCTTTACTTGCATTGTTTATTGAACAAGTATATTTACCAGGGAAGTCACAGCATCTAAATGCTGCCTTGTCTCTCGAGGATATCTTGCTTGATGAACAAGTCTGTGGTGTCATAGGCCAAACACTGCCTTTGAAGTTGGAAAACATCAGTTGATTGATGCTTGTCTGAAGAGCTGTCACAATGAACATGGAAGAAAGACTGATTGTCATAACATGCCTAATACTGAAAATTGATGTGTCTCTTTTCCATCATTTCCAAACCAGTAAACTGAAAGTTGCTCGATGACAAAGCATTTAAAAGGGATTTTTCTTCAACACATGTGCAGAAATAACTAATGACTTTGATTTAAAGAACATTGTTAATAAGTAAAAGAACAAAAAGAGGCACAAAATAAATATATTTGGATCCCTTTGATCCCCAGCAGTCAGTGGGAAATTCCATAATTCTGCCTGGTGTGGGGTGTTGATCAAGTGAGTACCTTGCCCATGAAGCCATATCAGGAGCTGGACAGAAGGCCTAGCTAGTGGAAGCAGTAGTTTCAATTGAAAAGATGGCATTCTTCCCTCACACCTACAAATGTCTCAGCTTTGTGCTGAGGAGGTCTTACTCCCTTCTTAAAGACAGGGAGAAACAAATTGTGATCATGTGTTAACCCCGCCAAGTAATCGTGATCAGCACTCTTCACCTTTGAGAATTACACTGATCGCGTTTCAGCAAGATGTGAAGCCTGTCTCTGAACATCCCCTCTGATGTCTATTCCCTGTCTTCAGACACCTCCTTCCTGCCCCTCATTTGCCATATTCTCAACTTGATGGTCTTCAAGCCATAAGCTTGTCTGCCTCATTATTTGCTTTGACTTCTCTTAGTTGTGAACTCCACTGATAGAGCTGCGTTTCCACTGAACTCTCTCCATCCTTATTTTCTGACTTCTGTAACACCAAATTTAAATGCTTTCTCCTTATCTGCAGTCACATCTTGAGGTGAATTGGTTCTCTACTGCAGTGATCTCATCTCCTATCTGGAACAGGGGGTTTGCATTTCACATACAGCTGAAAAGCCCCATGAGTAAAGTCACTCAGCTTGCAGCTATCTGGTGCAGGGTAAGATGAAGGAGAGCTTCAGCAAGCCGTTGTGGGGCAGCACAAGGAAAAGCATGAGGGAGATATGCTGGCAAAGCAGATACCCTTGTCAAAGTAAATGAAGCTCCTTCACAGAAATGAGAGGAAGGAGACATGGCAGTAGGCCAGCTGTGTGGAAGTCCCTCGTCTATGCAGCCAAATTAAACCCTGTAAGAAAGGTTTTCTAGAGCATAAAGTTTGCCTAGAGAGACTGCATGTCCCTCATCCCACAGCATTTCTGCAGCATTTACCAGCACTGGCTGGAGGTGACGGATCAGGAACTTTCACTGCTCCTGTCACAGCTGCTGCCACATTACAGAACACATCAGCAGCAAATGGAAGACAAAAATGATGTGCTGCTTTATGTAAAATTTGTTGCCTTTTGCTAGATGAGGGCATGCCTTTGATGTGCTCATCTTCTCTGTCTTCTTTAGCAACAGAAGAAACATGCTGCTGGAAACACTGTCATAAATCTTACTGCAGTTGTTGAGGAATGAGAGCTGATGTCATGTTGAGCTGAATTTTTACAGCCACATAAACAATAGGAGGCAAACATCTCACAGCAACCAGTTGAATTCATCCCTGACAAACATAGTGGCAACTCAATTAGTTAATGAGTTTTTAAGGCATTTAGGTAATGACAGATGGATAGACACAATTTATACTATACTCAGTAGCACTGAGCTGGATTCTTGAGAACCCTGTTTGACATGAGTCTACATATGTAGGCTGATGGAGAGACTACATCTGTGGACAGTGGGAGAGCTACAGACACCAAGTCTCTGGACTTCTGTAAGACCTTTGACAACATACCTTTGACAACATTCTTCCTCTCTAAATTGGAGGGACACGGATTTGATGGGAGGACTGTTTGGCAGGTGAGGGTAATGGTCACTCGGAGTCCCAATGGACATCAGTGATGAGTGGTGTCCCTGAAGGCTCTGTGCTGGGACCAGTCTTCAATATCTTCATCATTGACATTAACAGTGGGATCAAGTGTACCCTTAGCAAGTCTGCAGACAACACCAAGCTGAGTGGTGAGGCTGACGTGCCTGAGGGATGAGATATCATCCAGAGGGACCTGGACAAGCTCAAGACATGGACCCATGGGATCCTCATGAGGTTCAACATGGCAAATTGAGAGGTCTGGCACTCACTGGGCTGTCCTGAAATCAGCAGACTATGAAGTACACTGAAGCACAGGCTGGCTACCAGCTTTCATCACATCAGGTACACTGTGACTGGTACAATGATTAATGAGAATTAGGAGCAGGAGAAATGTTTTGCAGCTACAGGATGTTATCTGCAAAAGAGCTGGGGAAGCAGACGCAGTGCATGGCATGGTTCTGCAGCCCCAATCTTTGCACTTGGACCTTCTTTCTCATTTACCATTGCTTTGCTTTCCCAGCAGCTACCTGAAAGCATGGATAACCATAGATCCTGGACAAGAGACAGCTGATTCAGTTCATGTCCTGTGTGATACAAGTTTCTGGTGCTGTAATTCTGAGTCTGCTTTACAGGAGGAAGCTCAGGTAAACCATACACAAAGACCCCAAAAATAAAATTTGAGATTTCCATGCTGTCCTGGGCTTTGGCACTAGCACACTTATTTTTAATAAATTGGCAAGCCTACAAGTCAGATATTACTGGCTGATTTGCACCATGTATGGACAAGGAGTGTGTGCATGAAGGAAATGGGCAGAAATGGAGGCAGGGAGGCTATGAAGAGTTCAAGGGAAAACAAGTGCCTCTACTCCACCTGTGATGCCATCAAATTGCCTGACATCAGCAAAGTTGCTTAGACAGGAGGCACATCCTGGCCTCTAAAAAGAATTGAAATGTTGTCTTATCTTTCCTACTTTATTATTTAAAAAGCCAAAAACGTTCATTTCTTCCACCCTGGACGTGTCCGCAAGCCTTCCCTCAGCTGGTTTCTCAGTGCACTAAAGGATGCAAAATAACAGCTCAGAGAGCTGCTGGGAGGAGCTTCTTTCTCAATGGTTTTTGACTGTTCCAAAAATAGCAGCCACAAGCTGTGTATTCTCCCAGGAGGCATTTCTGCCAGCACACCACTCACTGCGGTAATACAGGGCAGCTCGGGAGTCTTAAAGTACATTTTCTAAAATAAAGCTTTTCCTGCAGTTTCCCCAGCACACCTTGGTGCCCACAAGGCGTGGGTGCAAGGTCAGCTCCCAGTGCCAGCAACCTCCACTTCCTCCTGTGCAAGAGGCAGGAAGGGCAGAGCCCTGACACCCTCTCTGGGAGACTTTGTCTTTCATTGGCCTCTTTCCTTTAACCAGACTAGAGATGCACATCACAAAAACCTGATTTTAAGCCTGACCAAGAAGACTCAGCCCATTTGAAGGGAAAGTAACAGAAAATGTGAAATCAGGGGGCTATTTATCTATAGTTTTTGATAGTCAATTTTGATCACAGAGTACACATCCCCACTGACATAGCTATTTCCCACTGTAGTTAAGATTCAGAGGACTCTGCCATAACCTTTAAGTTAAATGCAGTATTTTATACTGGAACACAGTTATCCTATTAAATGCATCCAATGAAAGAATAAACCAACCACATGCCACACACATCTGTTTAAACTCATCCATCAGTCACATCCAGGAGGCACAATGAGCTCTTTGCCAACTAATTAGAGACCAAATATCACTCTGGAATTACTCATCTATGGATTTTAAATACTGAACAAACTCTGAGAAAATGGTTAACAACCAGTACCACTGGTTAAAACCAGTGAAGTCCACTGAAAAATCATTCCCTATTAATTTCTTGTTCAGCATTATTATAGTGCCAGAGACAAGCAGTTGGAAAAGGGAGATAATTAGTAGAGGAACATTACGATAAAATATTTTTTACCTAAAACCCATTTTGGAATTTCTTAACCACAGGTCTATCCAAGGAGCAGAACTTGCTAAGTACACTCTGTGAGAACTTTGATTTTTATAGCATTCTAATGTGACTTTAAAGCTCATTAAAGCAGCTCCTTTTGTGCTGCCAGCAACAAAAGCCTTGATGTTAAGTGTCCCCTGGAGTCCACAGTTCAGATAAGTGCTGTTGTTTTTCACTAAGCTCAGCCTCTTAAGCTACCAGCTCACAGAATAAAACAGAAGCTTGCACCCAGCAGCAACTTGGAAGCCAGATTTCAAGATAATGTGCTTGCAGCAAAGACATAGTCCTTTTCTATCAAAAAGTCTTTAGAAATTAAGAAGCAGAAAATAAGCAGCTGTGTTGCATGCTGCCCAGAGTGTAACACAGAATATGTGCTGGGCATTTCTTGAAATCACTTCTTCTCTCTTTTATTTACCAAGAATTCAGGGGAGAAATATCCAAGTAGTTATAATTGCTTGTTTATTTGCAGTGCAGAGAGGATGACTGCAAGTTTAAAAAGCATTATTAAATTTGAAATATAATTCCTCTCTTTAACCAGCCCAAGTCTTGGAGTCTCTTGGAGTACTTGATCAATGACTCCACATCAAATCTGTCCAATTTGCAAGTAAAATCAATTTGGTCTTATTCCTAACTGACAGCATATTCAGCAGAGGATTGGGAAGGCAAGTTGGTTGGGTTTTATTGACTTGCAAAGCATCCACTAGTAAAAACAGATTTGTGATACAAAAGCTGAAGTAGATTGCAATGCATTCTCCTGTAGCATATGAGTTTTCCACGGATATTAACAGAATTAAACTTCAGGAGCTGCTTTACCAATTTAAAATATGCCAATATAGGCAGGCAGATCAGTCGAGTCAGCAAGGGTGTGAGTTAGGGTTTCTCTACCCAGAAGTGCACTAAAATGAATAACTGCAAATTTAATTATTGTATAAACTGTTGTGCAAATAATGATTTTGCATTTTAGTTAAAATACTGTGAGCGCCTGAAAATAAATTCAGCCAACAATTAAGGAGAAAATTTTCACAGGTCAAGCTGTAAATCCCTGCAGCTCTCACTCTCAGTGAAAATTAGATATCTGCACTGATTTATCCCATAATTCTGTAAAATATGTCATCCTGCCCTTACTATTAGATCTGGCAGCCAGTACTACTCTTAACCTTTGTAGGTGCAAAGAACTGCTTGAGTCAGCAAGAATCTTTAATGGGAGCAACAAGAGCTTTCATTGCACATGCTGCAAAATGGAAAAGGTGCCCTTACTCCAAAAGTGGGAGTTATTTTTGCTTTCACCTCGGGCAAACAGTGGTGGAAGCACCTCTGTGACATGCAGACAACTTGGCCACCCCAGCAGGGCTACTCAGTTTTGTGTGAGCTCTGGCGTGGTCCCAGAGTCAGGACAATTCTGCTCATCTTTAGGTGTTCTGCATAGGGGAAACCACATAGGCTGTGGACAATGCAATGATACCACCTGCACATGTTGGAACAGCTCTGGGCTTGCTTTTGACCATGGCCAGCTGGCCATGTTCCAAGAGATGTTCTCCTGCAGTTTCTTGATCATTTCATAGATGAGAAATCACTCTGGATTTCATCTTAGAAAGGGAGCACATAGGAGACAACACATTTGTCATATTCAAAAGGTACCTAGCTAAGGTATGGCCACTGGTGTGGAAAAATCCCTTTAGCAGCATTTCCCCTGAAAAGCTAGTGGACCTCTTCAGGAAATTAATAGCTGGAGAAAGCTGTGATGATTTATGGGCTGTGCACAGCAGTGAGAAGACATTTTAGTTTGAAGAATAGTTTTGGAGCATCCATTCCCACCCATCATAGCAGACTCCCTTAAGACTCTATAAATTACTTTAAAGACCATAATGCTGTGGGATCCTGGGCTTCTGACTGACTCCAGTCCATGCAAACATGTGTCAAAACAACCCTCAAATCCTATAACTGCATGCTGTGCTACCAGGCAATCCTCAGGAGCTGGATTTGGGAGCTCCCTGTCACCAGAGTCACCCCAAGGAAAATCCTTAGTGTAACACATAGTCTTTAACAGGCATCTGGAGCACAGTGCAACAGGAGGGATGTTTTCCCCTCTCAGGATTGCTCTTGACAACCCTGAAAATGTTTAGAGCAGACCAAGCCATACCTTTTTCCATCAGCTATTGGACAGTAAACCTGCTCTTGCTCTCTGGTTCACCCTTCAGAGTTATGTTCCTAGAGGCATTTAGATGTCACCCAAGCAGAGAACATTCCAGTTGAATTTCATGTATTCAAATGCCAATGTTCCTGCAGTGACCAATATTGCACAATGGCTATCCCCACTGTAAAGCTAAAATGAGAAACAGTTTACAACCAGCCTTAGTGCTGACTTAACCCAAAAACTATCTATCTTATAAATCTCAAGAGGGCAGTTCTTCTTATGGCTGAATTAGAGAGATGCAGCTCACCTGGTCTGTTTGGATTGCTAAGTTCCCCAGCTGCACAGAATTCTGCATATTTCCCCCTCTCATTACAGCGGTACCTGTTTCTTCTCAAATCAAGCACAGAAGCACACAAACCCTGAGAGGCCTGATCAGATCAGCATATGCTCCCACGGAGTGCCTAACAGGCCAAAAGCCTACTCATAAAATACAGGTATAAGTGCTTAAAGCACAGGCAGAAAGAGAGACCTATCAGCATGTCACAGAACATGCCGCAGCCGAGAGGGCCACCACACACAGAGTGCCATCACACAATATCAGAAGGCTTCAACCCATGCAGAGTAACCACACCACATCAGAAGGCTTCAGATATCTGCCCATATAGAGTAACATCATATCACATCAGAAGCTTCTAGCATCTGCCCTTCTTGTTCTTTAGCCCAGCCTTTTATATCCCTCATGGTCCATGCACTGCACCTGTGTGCCCTCTGTTCCCTTTGGTGACTGCTCAGTGCCCCTGGGCACTGCAGGTCTCATTGCCTTCAGTGCTGCTCACCTGCCCTGCACACCTGTACCCACTGGGGATGAGGCTCGGCCACAGCCCCACTCCCAGTCACCACAGACTGTGTGCCTACATCAGTGTATCACATTTTATACAGCAGCCTCGTGGTACTGTACTGGGTGGGAGATTGTAAAATGTTTGTCATGATTAGGCTGTGCAAACCATTCTCTCATGAGGTATGTTTTTGAATCCCTTTGGCTGACCTGAATACAGACCTCCTACATGCTTATTAACCCTTCACCTATGCTAAAAGCAATCATCACTATCTCTTCTATAAAAAGACTTGTTCTTTTCCCACTGCTGATTATGGGGGCATACATAGCATGCACAAAACTTCAGCAGAACAGAAATAAATGTAAGACCTTGAACATAAGGGCAGAATGAGAAAACATATATTTTTCTTAATTGAGTAATAGGGCCATTAGCATTAAAACAGCATTGCTGTAGACATTAATACATTAAGGTTTAAAATGTCTCTGTAATAAATCACAAGAATATTTTAGACAAAATGTGCTCACAGCCAGTAAATCTTACAACTACTTGCTCTTGTGACTGGTGCTATGGATTGCAAAAAAGGATGAATGTAAGTGTACTAATAGCTATTGCAATACACTAGTCAGAGAACAGACTACACCATGCAATACAGTATGTAACTATTGCCTGTAATCTGCAAACTTATATGGAAAATGTACGGTTCAGTGATAAAATCATTGTACTTAAAAGCTTAGAAAAAACGTAAGAACCTTAATTTTTGGGTGTTTATAAATCACAAACTACAAATCCTGCTCCTTGAAGGATGAGCTTGGAGCCCTGCCAAGTGGCCATTCATGCACTGGTGTGGGAAGGAGGGAGGGAGCATGGAGAAGGGGGAATTGCCAGAGGTCTGGGAGGGCATGGTTGACTAGAGAAGGACTAGAAGGCAGTGGGGTTGGCTTCTGTGGAAGGGGAGGAATGCTGAGTTCTTTCTGTCACTATAGCATATGCACAAAATGCCTGCTTCAAGCACTTCACCCTTCTTGTGCACTGGGTAGGCTTCAGCCCCATAGGCCTGGCTGGAGGAATATGCTGCTCACTCAAAAAAAAAAAAAAAAGGCACCAGGGAAGAAGGTTTGGATTGGATGTTAGGAAAAATTTATTTATTGAAAGACTGGTCAGGCGTTGGAATAGGCTGATCAGGGAAAGTGGTGGCATCACCATCCCTGCAAAAAGGTTAATGCTAGGACTCAACTATCTTAGATGTCTTTTCCAGCAATAGTGATTCTGGTTGTTGTTGCTGTACTTTTTTTTAATCCTTTTTTCTCCCTTCCGGTCTTCCTCCACCCCAGTTTCAAACTGAGTATACAATATCAACCATTTAGTGAGGCAAATTTGTTTCACGTCTATAAACTTTACCAAGAGTCAAGTAATAATTTGAATAGAAATGCAATGGTTATTTACAAAATAAATGCACTATCTGCCATTATGCCTAGCTCTATACTTGTGTAGGTATTTCAATTATGCAGCAATTATAATCTGAATCTCTTGTGTGTGAATATCAACTCAACAATTTAGTGGTCTTTAGCATAGATGATTCCAGTTTATGAGCAACATACAGTTGCAAATATACACTTGCAAGGGAATAGTTAGAACCACAATTAAAAGTTATGGATGGTAGATGAACCATAGTTACTCTTGCATTGGAATTCCCTGCATAAACTGTATTAGCAACATCTGCAAGTAGGAGAATATATAGGAATATATTATATATGTATAGGAATATATTCTTCTCTTCTTTATTTGCATTTAATCTGCATTCCTAAGGCTTACTTAAATCACATCACACTTACAACTTTATAATGTGGAGGGGAAGAATTCTAGATTCTATACTGAATGATAACACATTATTTTACAATCTTCCCCGCAAGGAGGAAGAAACATTCCTGTCAATGATTACAAAGGCTGCTGAGCTGCTCCTGCTGAAAACCACTGGATGAGCTAATGAGGAAATCAGCTGATCTGAAGAGCTGCTCCTTGAAAGCCCTTGATGCAATCAGTACATAGGCTTAAGCTGTGCTTCCCTCTGCATCATCCAGCTGTGCTGATGGCCACAAGCTGCACCTAGAGTCAATAAGCAGAAAGTATGAGTGTGCTGTCACTTCATCTCCACAGGCTCAAAGGAGGCAGAGGGAGCCTCCAGACTCAACCTTCACCTTCGTTCTGAGAGCACACCATGAAAATGGTATACATTTCTTTTTTGTAATCCTATAATTGTGGACCAGATGAGCACCCAGTTAATTTACTGAAGGCTGAAAATGCCTATAAATCACAGCACCCAGTAGCTCCAAAGAAGCTAAACCTTTGGAGTGAGTGCAGGGGTGCAGGGAGCACAACTGTGCAGCAGTAGCCAGGCTGTTGTGCTGGGATGTGAGGATAATCTGGCTAGCCTTTCTGAGCCAGACACATTGCTCCTGTGCTCAAGTCTTCTGAGCAGATTAATTCTACATTAAAAGGTATGGGTTACTATTTCCAGCTCTATTCAGAAATAATTCTAAGCCACCAAATATTCAAAATATCTGAGCCTGCCTGTCCCTCTTGAATTCCAAGAATTTTCATTTGGTTGTTTATCTTGATAAAAGTAGGTCTGAGCTCATGGCTCAGGGAAGAGCTCTTGTTTGGTAACACTTTGTTCCAATGGAAAGAATTAGATCTTCTGTTCAAGGTATTTTCTCCTCTTATATGCAGTGACACCTGGATTGGAACTCTTTGTGAACAGATATTACTGAGTTTTACCAAGTTTGCACTCATTTGTCACAGAGTGATGGCATTGAAAAAAGATGCAACCCATTCCCTACTGCAAAATGCCAGTCTTTCCCATTTCAGGAGCAGAAAACTGTTATGCTATAATTTATCTCATCAAGTGTGACTGAGTTCCATTCGTTCTAGACACCACCCATTTCACAGCCAGTTTGGAGCAGCAGCTGCCTGAGTTCAGACATCCCAAGAATGAGATGATTAATAGGTACCAGGATATCTTCACAGAAGAGCAATTGCATGCTTGTGTTAGGCTGTTAAAATTAGCTAGACTTAAGTCTTTTGAAGTCAGAACTCCCTGACTTTATTTGGTTGACCAGCTCAATGTAATTCTGTATCAAAGAGCACCAGAAACATCAGTCTCATCACACTGGTTTACATTCAATGAAAGCTTTTTTAAATTTTGCATCCTGTTTTTCCTGTCCATAGATTCATTGTTGCTTACTTACTGAAGTGGAGCTTACTGATTAGTTTTCACCCAAATTACACTTTTTTAGTAAATGCCTCTTGATTTTGTCCCCAAAAGAAACATCTTTGCAGCTCAAGGAACAAAAGGGAGAAGCAGAAACAACATCTCTTCGTGACTACCCACGTCATGAGGAAAGCACCAGGTTGCCAGTGCTCGTTCATCTTTTATAGGCCTGTCTCCTCTGTACTGCTGCTTCCACTTCCATGGAAATGTTCTTTTTTGTCATGTGAGGTGGAGGGATTGTTAAGCAGTCCCTGCTTTGACACACAGAAACCTGTCTCTGTGCAGCTTGTAGCTCCACTACAGATTTTCTTAAGCAGAGTGGCATGAAATGTTTTGATCAGATAGTTTGTCACAAATTACAAATTCAGATGCTCTCAGCAACTAAAAGTGTCAAATCCTGGTTCCGCATTTTCTTTTTTTTTAATGAAACACTTGAAATTTTTTTTAACAGAAACAAAGTTTCTTAGCCTATTCCTAAATGTATTTCCTCAACTGTTAAAAAAAATATTTAACTGTTCCAATTGATATGAAAGCTGTTTGCTTTTACTGTTAGGTTGTTGTTTGTCTTTTTGCTCTCGATCAAACCCAAAGAAATTAATTTTAGTGATTTTTCACTTAGGCTGTGAATACAAAAAAACAGCTGTTTCCACAATTCTGTCCCTCAGGACAACACAAACAGTTTCCTTCTATAGCAGGAATTGACCACCAAATTTTAACACTCCAGTTAACTCCCACCAGAGTTAAATGAAAATTGATTTTTCTCTTGCTCCACTGCCTTGCCATGTTACCTTCCTGGATTTGCCTGGCAGCATAAAGAAGCTGTTCAAATTTATATGCTATCGGTGACTTAGGAAATTGTTTTATGATGCAACACCTACAGTTCTCCAATTCAAACCAGTTATCTACCTGGACTTCATATCTGCCAAGCCAGAACACTCATAATTGTTTTTTGGTTGATATAAATTCAAATAACATTAGCTCTGTTTGTCAAGCATCAGGGCTCTGCTGATGTTCTCTTAGAGACCAGAAGCTACCAGGAACTCCTTGGCTAGGAAATACTTCCAAATTTTTTTCAGACAAATTCATAGGAAAATGGAAGTTTTTAACCAGTTTTGCCCTTGTTACATCTACTATTCCAACCTATCATCTATGCCTAACACAGGAGCGGATGAAGAAATGTTTGACTCCACAACAGCAGCAGGAAGTTTATCACATCCTTTTGAATTGCTCACTGCCTCCCAAAGTTGCCTCCTTGCTGCTGCTGATCCCAATCAGAACTAACCTGTCTGTGTGGCTGATTGCCCAAGGACAAGGCAGTGACCATCATGTCCAGCCTCACAAACTAGAAGCATTCCTAGAAACAACAATGTCCACATGCTTGACCTAGTGTCCCCAGTGTGAAAAGGCTTCCTGAAGAAGGCAGATGATAATTTCAGCCTACAAAAGGAGAGGCCTTTCACTTCCTCACAAAAAGAGAGAAAAAATACAGAAGGAGGAAGCTACAACTGTTTTTACTCTATGCTCCTTTGCATCACCAACCCAGTTTCAAGGAAACAAAAAATCATGGTTTTAAACTAATAAAAACTATGTAGCTTCAACTCATACACCTACCATTGAATAAAGTGATAGATTCTTGGCCCTGGTGAATAAAATCCCACTTATTCAAAAGGGAAATAGGATCTCTGGTTAAGATACTGGCACAGGTTTTAAGAACTGAGCCTTACTGATCACCTCGGCCCATGCTCTCCTTGAATCCAAATTGCTTCAATATGAAATTCACTTTCAGTTTGAGCATATTCCAAAAAAAAAAAAAAAAAAGCTTAGACTGGTCTACTTATGCATGAAGGTCCATGGTCATCCTTCCTCATCATTTAGGTGCCCATAAATGCCCCATGTTTTATGTGAGATGCTGGCTGTCAACCTATCCATATGCAAAGCAGACAGTATGGTGAGTAAGTGAGGATGTACCCTGTATTTTATCTTGCTCTCCAGGCACTTCTGAGGACAAAAGGAAGGCTGCAAGCCTAGTCTTTAGCTCCTCTATGGATAAAGTTGGCAGACAGGAAGAAAATATCCCATGTCCTGCCAGCTGGGTACAATTCTGATATAGGAATCACAGTCTTAGACCCAGATTAACCTTTTCCTACATATTTTGTCAGCTATAGGAAGTTTTGTAATGGAGATTCATTCCTGTCTCTCAGGAATATGAGAACAGCCAGTTTTAAAGTCTTTAAAAAACTTTTTTTTTTCAGCTGTATTATCCACACCCATCATCCTTTTCTGGTTTTCTAGGAAGCAACACACAAATAACTAAAGGTATTCCAAAGGCATTTAAAATAAGTAAAAAGTATTTTCCTATGTTGAAAGCAGGTTTATAGAATAGCCTGAAATACTCAGGAGTCTAGGACCTCTTCCTTTGCAAATGTGAGTGGTTCATATGAACATTTGGAGCTCATGTGAACCACTGAAGTTGAGAGTCCAACCTCTTTTTCAACTCATGATCATTTTGTTCAGAGTCAACAACAGGAGAGGCCCACCTTTTCTCCAGGAGGGTGATTTATAAAAGTAGACTCGCAAAAGTTTTTGTTATTTTTAATTGTTTTCTTCATGCTAAATTACATGACCCTGCAAAGAAGATAGAAACCATTAAAACTCTGAGATGGAGAAAAGGCATTAGATTTAATCCCTTCTCTTATCAACTTTCTTCACTGTATATTTCCTAAGTGATTCAGTGACAGGTGATAAGCTTTACTTGTCAGGTGGAGTCTCATCATCAGGAAATTTATTATGGAAGCTTCATTTTCCATTCCTTAGCTTAATCCTATTACTCTTTAATCCTATTACAACCAGGATTGTTGCTGCTAGCCATGTCCACATATCAGCACTGAGATGAAGAGTTACTTTAGAATGTGGAAACTCAAATGATTTTATTACAACGTTAAGAGCAGCACTATTTCTAGGTTGGGTCTGTTCCAGGGGATGATTCATCTCATGCATGGAGAGATTGGCACACTAATGCTAGTTTACCTATGCCTGTTAATTGGTATTCATCAATTAGAACTGTTTAAGTAATTTTTCTGAGCCTACAGGAGGGACCAGACCTGGCACAGAACATCTACAATCATTGCAAAATAAAGTAAAATTGCTTCTTTGCACTCCTTTTGAACATTTCAGAAATTCCCTATGGGCTTGCTTTAGCTCTGAGGTATGATCTTGGGTTAATAGTTTTGATTAAGGCAAAGGAAGAAAAGGAAAGAGAAATCAGAACAGAAATAACATCTCAGATCAAAACAATCCTTTCCACAGCTTTATTTCACTATTCTGTGTAATTCCCAGTTGCTACTGAAACAGAGGTTGGCTGCTTTTCCATAGCAAAGCCTAAACACATGTATTGTGTACATAGACGCAGACAGATAAATATATATTACACACAGGCTATTAAACCTGAAAATCCAACCATATGTAAGTACCATAATGCCAGATTTAAGGTTACCCTGCTCATGCTGTGCATGTGTTATGAGTCAGCTCCAAACAACAAGATCACATGGTATTTTCCTAAAGATCTGTGATCATTCAGTGCTTAGGTCTGTATCTCTGTGGTTCACAGAAGTGTGGGTTAACCCCTCCACTTGCAGAACTGTAATGAACTTGCAGATTCTTCTAAATTCCTTGTTATAAAATCTGAAGGTGAAAGCAAATTATTTGACCCAAGTAAACGCCCAGCCAAAATTTCTATGTTGTTTCAAGATGTGGGAGTACCAGAGCTGCCTGCTCAGAAAGATCTGAACCATTCTGCCTCAAGTTTTCAAATTCAGCCATGAACAGATTTTCCAACTTGGAATACTTCAGCCCAAATGATTAAACTGTAGTAAGGAAAAAGATGTTTTACCATGAAGTGACTAGACTCTGGCACAGGACCCAGAATGCCTCTGTGCTACTCTCATCTTTGCCGCAGAGCAACTACAGAGCTCTGGGCAGAGTCGTGCCCTTGTTTCCTCAGTTGTTCTCTCTGGGAATGGTACAAGCAGGCAGCATTTCCATTCCACTCCTGACAAAAGACCTCATCTGTTTCCCAGAACCATGCCAAAAACTCTGGTCCAGTAAAGGAGTCTGAACTCCACCTCAAGCCTGCCCCAAATCAGTTTTCTCTTGGCATCCCCTTATATGATCTTTTTCACTTTTGATCTTGAGCATCACATTCAGCTTGTACACTAGAACTGATGATCTACAAAACATTTATTCAGAAGCAATCCTCTTGGCACATCAAACCTGAGAGGTTTACCATTAAAACACAACATTATTTCAGTTGAAAGAGACCTTTAAAGATTACCTAGTCCAAATCCTCTGCCATGGGCACGGACACCTTTCATTAGACCAGGTTGCTCAAAGCCCCATCCAGCCTCAACTCCATTATTTCCAATGATGAACACTTTGAACATCTTATGTAAGTCTTAAATAGATTTGTCTATTGGGGTAGGAGAGATTTCAGTTTTGCACATTACCTGCAGATACTGAGAATTATTTCATTTTGTGGAAAAGAGAGTCTGAAACTTTGATGCAGCTCTGACCACTGGCGACTGAGAGGCCGTTTCTTCATGGCTGGATGTGTTCCTCATGTCCTTGGCCATATGTAGGTGGTGTTGATAGGAATTTGTTGTGCACCTCTCTCAGAATAACTTCTTCATGTATCCTGTAAATAGAGACAGCAGTTACTAGGTGCTTCATAGCTTCAAGCTCTTCCACAACTCCAAAACCTGTATTTTTTTCCGTTTTAGGAGGAGTTGACATTGCAAACTGGAAAGGGCAGATGACGGTACATTTGAATTTCTAATACCCAAATTTCCATTTGGCCTGGACAGGGAAGATGAAATAGCCAAAACATGGTTGCAAAAAAGAATTATAACTTGCTCCTATAAATCTTATCCTTTATTGGGACAAATCTATTGCCCTTAGTGTGAGAAACAGCATAACAACCTTGTCAAGGAAATGAATTCCATATCTGTTACCTAAAGTCAGCAAAACTATTGAAAAGGAGCATTATAGCTTTAAACTGGATTGATTAGCAATTGATTAGCAATCAGCATAACATTGGAGTGAGGAATTTCTGCTCCTTTAGTAGGATAAAATCCAAATCTTTAGCATTTGTTAATTCATCCCCATTTACAATCCCTGTAGCAAACCAAGCTGGAGGTCACCAGTGCAGAAAGTCTTTGTTCACCTGGTTTGTGAGCTTATGGCCAGGAATGAAAGAACTTTTATTCATGCATGGTACCAACAGAGGGGACAAATTTCTTGTCGGGGAAAACAATCAGAGCTTGAATGACATCAGCAGAGGTTTGATTTCAACTGAATTTCAACTAGCATAAAGCATTTTGGAGGTGAGTGCCAAACAAGTCTGACAGTGTTGCAGTAAACACACTCCTAATTCATAGCCATGACAATGGGAACCGAATTTACCTAAATGTGTGTGTGTGTGTGTGCGTGTGTGTTTTGTAAACTCAGAAACTCTGTCATTCAGCTATCTACTGAGCAAAAGTGCCTCCTGGGGACTGAAGGTCAGGTGTGGGCTCTATTACTCTGGCAGTTTAGACACTTCCTGTTTAATTAAGTTTTGGGTGAGCTGACAGAGCTCCTCAGTGCAAACTGCAGTACCTGGAACAGGGGAGAAAAATGACCTTATCTAACTCTGTTATGCAACGGCCCATATGACTCTGCATTCATTTCTGATGGTATGTGGCATTTAGCAGTTGGCTGTAGCATGTCTAAGCATCACAGAATTGCTGAGAAGACAAATGTCTTTACAGGCAAATGTAGTTAACAGCACAATGGGTTGCAGGGCAGATGGATGAAATGAGCATCTAGAAATGAGCAGCTGCTACGGTGACACATCTCCCTTGACACAACCTCGCCAAGCCAGGATGATGGTACCCTCTGCGTGTGAGGGAGCTCAAAGTGAAGATGTTGTCATGTCTCCACTTGTTTTAAAGCAAGCAGTGTACCTTTCTGAAGCTCATCTCTTAAATTTTTTAAGATCCCAGCTGGATTTACATTAACCTGCAAAGAAATATATTTGCTCTGTTTCCTGGCTCATAAGCACTTGATCGCTTTGCAAAAAGCTCTTAGTTCTTGTATAACCTATTCAAGCAAGAAGATCTGTGAAAACAATGGTCTGCAAGCTGTTCCCATGGTACAGAGCACTGGGGTTGAGCTGTTCATGCCTATGTGGCAATGCATCAATGTCTATGTGGTCTCAAAACACTAAAACCCCACGGTGCAATCTAAGTCAGAGCACTTTGGACTCCATCAGAATTTCTGAGCAACATCAGGAGATGTGAAAAACTCTCTGAGAGCTGTCAGCCATTTCCATAATAACTTGTAAATAAGATCACAGTGACTTGTATGAACTTGTTTATGAAGTTATTCCATCTTCTCCAGTACAACTTTGTCCTTCAGGACCTTTGTTAGACAAGTGTGCTGGGCCTGGCTGGGATGGAGTGACCTTTTTTTCCTAACAGCCTGTGTGGAGCGATGCTTTGAAGCTGTGGCTGAAATGGTGTTGGTAACACAACAGTGTTTTGACTGTTGCTGCACAGAGCTTACAAAGCATCTGTGGTTTTCTCTCTTTCCTCCTCTATCCACCTCATCCAGCAAGTTGGCTGGGGGGTGGCAAAGGGTTGAAAGGGGACCCAGTCAGGACAGTTGATTCTAGCTGACGAAAGGGATATTCTATGCCATATGACATCATGCTTAGCAGTAAAAGCTCAGAGGAAGGAGGAAGAACAGAGCAGGTTAAGAAGAAATTCTTCACTGTGAGGGTGGTGAGGCACTGGAACAGGTTGCCTCATGCCTGGAAGTGTTCAAGGCCAGGCTCAATGGGGCTCTGAGCAACCTGCTCTAGTGAAAGGTGTCCCTGCACATGGCAGGGGTTTGGAACTGGATGGTGTTTAAGGTCCCTCCCAACCCAAGCCAGACTGTGATTCTGTGATTCAGTGAAGCTATGTTTGTGGTCATGGCATTTGTCTTCTCAACTAAAGCTGATGTCCTCCTTGCCAAGAAGTAGCACAATATTTGCATGCCAGTGGGAAGTAGTAATAAATTCCTTTGTTTTCCCCTGCTTTGCCTGTGCATGCAGCTTTTGCTCTCCCCATTAAACTATCACTAGCTCAAACCACAAATCTCCTCACCTTCTTTCTGTTTTCTCCCCATCCCATGAGGGAGGGGAGTCAGGGAGCAGCTGGGTGGGTGTCTGTTAGCCAGGGTCAACCCACAACAGTCTGTTCCAAGCACAGCAAGGGGCCTGAGATAACGGGTTCCATTGGAGCATTCTATCAGCAGTTTGAGTTTTTAGCTGGCAGGTCCTGTGCTGGTCATGCAGCTTGTGTTCTTTACTGTATACTACAGTCCGAGGCCATTTCTGCTGTTTGCTGTGCTGCTTATTGCTTTACTTCACTGCGCCTGGACACCTTTTGAAAAAGGCAATGGCCGTGTGCCAGGGCTGGCGTACAGCCCTGGCATTGATGCTCCTCTTGTGCTGTGTGAGCTCCCTTGGGGAAGCACTAGGGATTACACCTCCCTCTGCTCCCCTGGGATGGATCCTCTGCTCCTCTGGGATGGATGTGTCCAGCTTTTTTTGCGTGGGCTGCCAAGTTCCCTGTACGTGATCATGCATGCTGATCATGTTCTCTAGCATTGTTGGATTGACCAACCTGGCTTGGTCCTGGCACAAGAGTAAACAAAGCATAAAGCATAATTGTCAGTGAGGTGACAAAGAGATGTGCACCAAGATGGCCAGTTGGTGCTGGCAGGGTTTGTGGGAGGACTTGGGAAGGTGCCTAGAGCAGTTATCACCTTCAATAGCCTGAGATTTTACACTTGAACAGGCACATAAACCTGTTGAACTGGCTCACCACTTGAAGGAAGGTGCTTTGCCTAACCCAATGAGACCCAGCAAATTTTGGCAATGTTTTTCAGCTTGGCCTGTGCCTACTGAGCCTCAGCCCAGCACCATCAGAGGAGGCAGGATGAGGGAGTGACAAAGAGACCAAGGAGGTGGAAATCACTCAGGCCATAAACCCCAAGTTTTAAAGGAGCTGCAAGATCTGTGGAAAAATTACAGCCACAAGCCAGGTGAGTAGATTGCTGCCTAGTTGCTCCAATGTCAGGATACTGGGGTCTGCTACCAGGAGTTAGCCAGCAAGCCAGGCAGCTGGGATCCCTAAGGAGAGACACCGGGACTGACAAAGGGAAGCCTTTGGACATAATTCCTGTTGACGATGAAAGTCAGTTACTCCCTCAAGGATGACTTGGTATGATGCCTGGGCAAGTGAACCAGCACTGTAAAAGGCATCCAATGCTTGAGGGAAGTAGAGGTGGTGGGACTGCACCCAGTCCATGTGCAGAAGGTGTACATAACTCACCAATGTTCTATGCCAACACCGTGGGGCTGATGCACTGGACAGCCCCCGAACCACTAACTGCAGAGTGACTGTTCCAACGGCTCCCAGGATTCAAAGAGAACTTCCCCTCCTCCCCCTGACCAAAGGCCTAGGTCTCAGCTGCCAGAGGTGTCCCACAGAGTTGTCTCTGTCCTGTCAGAGGGAAAGAGGGGTCCAGAACACACCATGCCAGCCTGTGGTTCCTCCTGCTCAATCAGGAGCATGAAGAAGTGGAACAATGTGCCCACCTCAAATCTAGAAGCCCACATGCACAGACTGCAAGGAAAACCACTGCTACAAAGGACCCATCCAAGAATGCTGGTTTGATGGCCTGGCACGTGATCCACAGAAGCAGAAGGCTTTGTTGAACACTGCTGCACAGTGTACCCTGACATCATCAGATTACAAGGGAGCAGAACCCATCTGGATTTCTGGAGTGACCTAGACTGGGAATGTCAGGGTCAGTTATCCATAGCTTAGTGAGCCCATGAAACATCACGGCATCTAGGGAAATATGCAATAGGTGGGTGGGCTTATGCTTGAGGGGTGCACCTGACCACCGAAGTATCACACAGGTGGTAGGTGGAAGTTCTGTGAAGGGCAGGGAGAGGGTAATTCAGAAAGATGGGCAAGAGGAGCATCAGGCAACAAGCACCAAAGTCTTTTTTCCCTAACTAATCTCCACACTGGAATTGTATTGACTTTGTCTGCATGCAGGACCTACATACTGAGATTTCACAATGGTGAGATGCTGATGCAGGGTTTGGGCTTCTCAGTACAACAAGATTACAAAGATGAAGCAGTAGCCTCTGCTGATACAAGTCAGCATGGTTCCATCGACTGCAGCCACCTCACTAACTTAGACAAGACTTAATCAAATACATCTGAGATCACTCTCCTATTATTCCTACCCACTGGGGCCTCAGTGTTATTCAAGACACCGACAAGGATGAAAATCAACATCATGTCAACCACAGCTTCAAAGTCTGTCTGTCCACAGCCCATACTCCATCTAAATTTAATTTAGTAAGATTTATCCGAGCCTGATGTAAGTAAATTAATCATGCAGTGCACTGACCTATCCTACCCCAGGCTACTATGCCCCACCCTGCATGTTTATTTGGAAGGTAATCTAATTTGCTGCAAATGTGCTTATCTAGATGGAAAGCAAACTGTGATAGGTACCTTAGGAGGAAGAAAGCTTTCCAGGATGCATGCCTCGGTGAATTCTTTTGTATGAGGAATACAGAATCAATTGTACTGTTGTTGTTGATCTGCACTGGCATGATTCACCTGCTCCCGCTCTTTGTGTCCATATGTTTGTGAAGCACAGTTAAGCTCCTAAGCTCCAGTCAGTTCAAAAGTGGGCATTCAAAAGAATGCACCAGCTCTTCTCTCTGGGTTTCCCATAAAGAGCTTAAGCAACTCTGGAGAGCTGCTGGGTAACAACCTCCTACCTGCAAGGTACCTTTAGCAAAGGAGAGTGAAATCCTGAGAGATGTTTGCTAGCACGATGCTGAAGCACAAGAGCCCACTGAGTAGCCAGCAGTGGCATAGCCCAGCTAGAGAGTCAGAGCACAACACACTGACCTGAGTAAGAGACACTGTGGAGGTCTCATGTTCCTAAATACATACAATCCCACCTAGTGCTGAAACAATTAGAGGACAAAATTATGATCAATAGCATCTTCTAGATGCAAGCTGTCTTCTGTCCCACTCCAGGCTGTAGAATCTTGCTCACCTTTGCCTCCCAAGCTGTATCATGCACTTTGGCTTTGTCTCACCAGTGTGGTAAGAGAGGGGGGATCCGATTCCCAGCAACACTCCCCTCTTACCCCCTGAGGTGAAGCAGAACAGAGCTGTGAGGGAGGTGTGCTGGTGGATGCTGAGGCAGGGATGATAGATGGATGGTCCCAACACCAGACAGAGGATGTGTCTTGTTATTTCCCCTCTTTCCAACCATCTCACTGGTTTCAACACTTTTCTCTTGGTGGTCCACATCCACTTGCCCTCCCTACTCTTGTCTGTTTCAGAGGAGAGCCTTCTAGCCTACAGCATCCTTGCAGAATATGCCAGCATGAAAGTAATCCCTGCCGCAGACCCTCACCCAGCAAATGGACTGATAATGTCGAGATGTGTGAGTTGTGTGCGTGCAAAAGCTGTAGAATAGCCAGCTGAGAGCATAGGAATGGCTGTCCTCCACTGAATGTGTACAAATGAGAATAAAACAGAGCAGAAGGGTGAACTGATCGGAGCAGACAGTCCCGTCGCCCACCGATCCGGCTGTAGGCTGCTGCCCTCCGATGGCAAACTGGGAGAGCAGTCCTGACGCCCGGAGCAGCTCCCTGTATTGCTGAAACGTACCGGGCTCAGCTGCTGGTTCCGGCAGACAGAAATCACAGCTTCCAAACACCCAGTTTGCCATCTCGCTGTTTGTCTGAAGTACAAAATCAGCACCCTGGGGCACTCAGCCTTTCTGCGCCGCCAGGGAAGCTTTTGTGGATGGCAAGAACTGTGTGCTGCTCAAGGAGCATTTGCTATCCTGAGCCTGCGTGTGACACTGTCAGCGTTGAACAAAAACATCCCTGCAGAGAAGGCGCCGATCTGCGGCTCTTCTCCCTTAGTGACAGCTCTTTGTTGCTGTTGTTGGGGTTTGTTTCTGATGCCTGTATCACGGCAACACAGGAGCTGTTGATTCGTGGGCCCATGAGAACCTCACGAAGTTCAACAAGTGCAGGGGGCTGCATCTGGTGGGGCAATCCCATATATGAGCACAGACTGGAAGAGGAACTCACTGAGAGCAGCTCTGAGGAGAATGACTTGGGGGCTCTCACGTACAAAAAGCTGAACATCACCTGGCAGCGTGTGCTCCCAGCCCAGAAAGCCAACTGTGTCCTGAGCGACAGCAAAAGCAGCGTGGGCAGCAGGGCGGGGGAAGGGGCTCTGCCCCTCTGCTCTGCTCTTGTGAGAGCCCACCCGGAGTGCTGTGACCAGCTCCTGGGACCGCAACACAAGAAGAAGGATGTGGGTCAAGTTGGAGCAAGTCCAGGGGAGGCCACAAAGATGATCAAATGGCTGGAGCACCTCTCCTACAAAGGCTGAGAGAGTTGGGTATGTTCAGCCAGGAAGAGGCTTCAAGGGAAACCTCAGTGCAGCCTCCCAGCACCTTGAGGGGGCTTATGAAAAGACAGAGACTTTTTAAACGAGCCGATAGTGAGGGGACCTTGAGGGGGCAAGGGTTTTAAACTAAAAGAGGACAGGTTTAGATTAGATGTTAGGAAGAAATTCTTTACCGTGAGGGGGGCCAGTCATTGGCACAGGTTGCCCAGAAAAGGTATCTCTGAGGTATTAGATACAAACATCATATCCCTATACTGCCCAGTTACTTTCCTGGTGAACCAAGAAATTAATTCATCATGAAAATTAGACTTGTATATATTTCTTAAAAAAAAAATAAATAAAAAGCTTTATATTCACACAAGCCACTGAGATTTGGATTAGATATAAGGAAGAAATTCTTTACTGTGAGGGTGGTGAGGCACTGGCACAGGTTGCCCACAGAAACTGTGGATGCCCCATCCCTGGAAGTGTTCAAGGCCAGGGATAGGGCTTTCAGCAAGCTGGTCCAGTGGAAGGTGTCTCTGCCCGTGGCAGAGGTTTGGAACTAGATGATCTTCAGGTCGCTTCCCTGGCGTCACAGAGCGGAGCAGCCCCCAGGGTGCGGCACTGCCTGAGGGTGGACACAACAGACATGGCGGCCAGACCGCTGGGCTCCTCCCATCCGCACGGGGGCGCTGCGCCACCGCCTCCGGCCGAGCCCTGCCTTGCGGTCGCGGACTACAGTACCCAGCACGCCCCGCGGGGCCGACCGGAAGCGGCAGTGTGCGGGCGGAAGCGGAGGGCTGGGGCGCCATGAGGGGCGTCGGGAGCAGCGGTGCCATCCGCGCCTGGGCCGGCCCGCTCCTGCTCCCGATGCCGGCCCGGCTGCCCCCGGCTCCTCGCAGAGGTGAGAGGCGCCGCAGCGCCATGCTGCGGCCCCTCGGGGTGGGTGGCTGCCGGTGTCGGTGTCGGGCCGCGTCTGTGAGCGGCGCTGGGGCTGCACAGGGCGCTGGCCGGACTCGGTGTGTGGGAGCGGCCGCGGGGCCCGTCCCTGAGGCGCCGCGTGAGGGAGCGCTGGGCGCCTTCCCTCGGGGCTGGAGCGAGGGGTGAGTTCCACGGGCGGGAGCGGCGTACGGGGCTGTCAGGTGGCGTTCGGGACGGGAGGAGTTCCCGGGGGGGAGGAAGGGAGTCCGTCACCCAGGGGTGTCTCAGGGACGGGTTTGTGGAGTGGCTTCCTCAGCTCCGGGCTGGGAGAGGAGCATCCACTCGAGACTGCAGGAGTGGAGCAGCGGGGCCAAGAGCAGCGTGGCGAGCGACCAGAACTGTAATACCAGCTTTCCTGAGACAGTGTCTGTGCAATGGAGCTGTTCGACCCAATGAAAAAAAACACCAATGCGGTTAGAAGACAAGAACTGACAGCTCCATAAAAAACTATATTTTTCAGTTGGTTTTCATTATTTGTGTGTAGCATTTGGTCTATCTTAACTCTTAATTTTGTCTTTAAAAATACAGTGCTGTGCCTGGTTTAGTTATAGCCAGATCTTTATAGTATTTGTAAGATAGCACCTAACTTGATTTATCTAGTAGCAGCACAAGATTATAAATTCCGTGTTGTTTAAATGGTACAAAGCTTTTGAGTAAAGATCTGGATAAGACACAGAATTTGGTTAGGGCAAAGAGCCAGCAGTGCATATAGTTTCAAGTACACAGACTAAGAAGTAACAGAGCTGCTTAGATAACAAAGAATTAATCAGAACAGAATCTGTAATATACAAAGCCACACAAACATAAGGTGAAGAGAAACATGCTTGAAGTAAAACTAGGAGAAGCAGTGAAACCTGCTTGTGGGAGGGCACATCATAAATGGAGTGGGTCTTTAACTAATATCTCTTTAGAGATTAGGTATTCCTAATCTCTGAGGTATTAGATACAAACATCTTATCCCTTTATTGCCCAGTTACTTTCCTGGTGAACCAAGAAATTCATTAATCATGAAAATAAGACTTGCATTTTTTTTTTTTTAATTGTAGCTTTATGTTCACACGAGCCACTGCAAATGAGATATTTGGATTAGATATAAGGAAGAAATTCTTTACTGTGAGGGTGGTGAGGCACTGGCACAGGCTGCCCAGGGAAGCTGTGGATGCCCCATCCCTGGAAGTGTTCAAAGCCAGGTTGGGTGTGGCTTTGACCATCCTGGTCTGGTGGAAGGTGTCCCTGCCCATGGCAGGGTGTTGGAACTAGTTGATCTTTAAGGTCCCTTCCAAACGAAACCATTCTGTGATGAAATAAAAAGCTGTTGGAATTGAGGCTCAGTGATTTAAATAAAATAGCAATGAGTGCTTAATTGCACAAAGTCATTCAGTGTTTTACGAGTACAAAAATTATTTAAGTGATGTTTCCCAAATATTATAAAACAATTGGCTGTGGGGTTTATTTGTGCTGTATCAGGATGCTTGTCTGTTGCACAGTTACATGAATGCACTTCAGACAGATCTGTCACTCCTATTTAGTGTAAGTTCCCTGTGGAAAAGGGTTGATGGTTTCTGGTGTGTGCTGTAACCCAGCTTTTTGTTGCAACATCCATGCAGCTTTTCTGTGATGAAATAAATTAAGATTAGTGTATTGCATGATAAACCAATCAAGGTAAGATTAAGGCTTGTTTGGTTATTTCCAGGTTTTGCTGCCACGTTCGTTAGGAAGTCATATGAAGTCAGAAGAGTTGATATCACTCCCCTGGAGCAGAGGAAGGTGACTTTTGATACCCATGCTTTAGTGCAGGATCTGGAAGCCCATGGTAAGTGATATCAGATAAATAATTCAAAGGAAAACTTCTAACATTAAGTAGTGTAACTTTGAGTGCTGTGAGTTTCCCCAGAGTGCCAGTACCTGGTGGTGTAAAATGTTTTGGCAGCCTCTTGAGGAGGCTGGTGAAGGAGAGGCATCTGATGGTGTGCCATACAAGTGACTAGGACATTAGATTTACTTCACATGTAGCTGTAGGCAGGTTTATGTGGTGTTTTCCAGCTGAGGAACATAACACAGGTAACAAATGTGAAGTAACAGTTAAAGACTTCTGTAGCAAAAATGAAGCTCTTCAAGAAATTCCTTCTACTAGCCTGCTAAAAATAACTGAAAGGTTTTTTCCTAATGAGAAATGTTTTCAGCAGCACAGTGCTCTGATACATTCTCAATGCCCACTCCTGCTGTGAGTGAGACTGGCTGAAGTCAGGTAAAGGGTCCATCCAGCCCTGGGCTCTGTCTCCTGGCAGCAGCTGAGAGTCAGAGCCTGCAGAGGAGTGTTATAACAGGGCAGATGTATGTCACACATCCCCTTGTACTTTCCAAGTTTCCAGTTTCTGTCACCCTGGAGTTGTTTTAAATCGGTTGAGAATTTTAGTAACCTTCAATGGAAACCTTTTCACAAGTTTATGCAGTCCCTGAGCCACTAGAAACTGATTACTATCCAGAACATCCTTCCTCATGGAACTTCAGACATCAGCATGTTCTGTTTATGCACATCTGGCATCTGGGAGGTGAATTTGATGCCCACTCAGCTCTTCTGTGGTAAGGAGTGAACATTTAATCTCTCATGTCACTCATGATTGTGCAAACTTCTGTCATATTGCCCCATCATTTTCCAAACAAGAATCCTAGCTTGTTGCATTTTTCCTGAAGCAGTAGATTTTCCATAGTTTTGATTATTCACTATGCCCTTCTGTTAATATTTTCTGCTTCTGTCACGTTCCATTCCATATTTTCAGGGAACAGTGCTGGCATTACTTGACAGCTGAATGTCCTATGGATATGCATAGTAAAGTAATGTGGTGTCTGTTGTGTTCCCTGTTCCTTTTCCTTGTAATTCAAAGGGTTTGGTTTGCTTTATTCATCCCTGCTGAGCTTTGAGCTGATCTCTTCATCAGACTAGCAGCTATCTTTTAAAACCCCAAGTGACAGCAGAAGCTTTATACAGTCAGAGGTTAGGATTGTTTCCACTATTTGGGTCTAATAATAATAATATGTGTTGGTAGTTAGAAGACTTGGAGTAGTCTGCCAACTATGTTTATTTTTATCATGCTTGTCAGACTAGACAGCCTGCACTTCCCTCGACCTCTCTAGATCTGCTTTTTAAAACTGGCACTTTTCTTTTCCAGTCCATGGGAAACCACGGTAGGCTTTGAAATGTTACTTGTCCCAGGGGCTGATTCAGCTATTTCTTCTTCAAGTTCCTTTAGAACTTGTGGGGTGAAGTCTGTCTGGTGCCAGTTGTTATTCAGTTTAATTTGTTCTATAACTTCTACAAATACTTCTACCACAGTGACAGGTGTGTATAGGTATAGGTAAAACCACAAAAGTAAGAGAGCCATTTTAGTTTTTTCCAAGGTTTAGGCAGTTTTCAGGCTTCAATCTCTTGCTTATATATATTTTTCCTCATTTTCTAAACTTTCACAAAACACAGTCATTCTTGCTGTGGAGGAAGAGAAAAACAAGGAATTGGCAAGAGCTTAAGTAACCCTGAAAATTCAGAGAAACTGAAGCAATACCATCACACTTCATAGTGAAGGAAGCTGTCATAAAGCACGTGCAGCTTTTTTAGACATGTAAACCAGTGGTGCACCAGGACATTACCAGTATTTTAGAAGGGTGTAGTGGCATAGTTCTCTAAATAATGTGCCTTGAAAGCACTTTTCAATGTTAATTTAGCCCACTTTATAAAATGGGGTAGCTGAAACACAACGTATCAGTCAGATTGCTGGAAATAAGTCTCTACAGCAAAAGCTCTCAGCACTTGACCAGATCCGGCTAAAATGAGAGCAATTTTTTTTCCCCATTATTCACCACACATCATTTTTAACACTTCAAATTTACACCAAGCTACAGACAAAGGGTACTTTTTATCATCAGAAAGCAAAAATCCCAGTTTGAGTTTATTCTGTAGGCAATGGATGCAGCAGTTTAAAAATCAGTTTTGCATATGTTCTATCTCTGCAGGACAGTTCCAATATATGCAGAATTACTTGTTATTATTCTATAGAATGCATGCTTTATAGCTCAAGGTAAGTTTGGTTTTAACAGATTTTGTGAAAGTTCATTATGAAGTGAAGTTTTGCTACATTATATTTTTATAATGAATGAACAGCTGTATCTTGAAGAAATTTGGTCTTTCTTTCAGCTGCATGTCTGGACTTTCAGTATATTAAAAGGTGCTGTGCTTCAGATTTTTGCAGCATTGTTTTTTCTAGCTGAAGTCACAGTGCCTGGCTCCTGGTTGTCAGTTCCCAGTCATTGTGTGAATTCCCATGTGCTGCTGTGGTTAGGTCTGGCACTTGAGCATCTCTTGCTCCTCATCCAGATTTTTAATGCCACCTTAACTTGTCATCCTTCAATTGTCCCCTAGGCTTTGGGAAGGAGCAAGCACAGACCATCGTGTCAGTGTTGATAACCCTGTCCAATGTCAGCTTAGACACCGTCTACAAGGACATGGTTACACAGGCCCAGCAGGTAAAAACTCATCTGTGCTCTGTAGCTATAAAGGCTCCTGTTTGCATCTTTAAAATACAAGTGAGCAGCTCTCTCTAGTACTATAAACACCTCCCTGTGCCAGGTTTTCCTAAGTTTCACTTGGGATTTTAACAGGTAGTTATAGGCCCTGACCAGCTTCCACTGAAGTCTGACTATTTCATTGAACACAATGAAGGTTTTACAATTCCTGGGAAAACTTCTGTTGCATTTGCACTGAGGAGCTAATATGCCTCATACCATCTTAAAATACTCATTATCAATACTGACTACACTATAAAACCAGTGTTTCTGCCTAATGCAATTCCATGCCAATTCTGTTTAGGATGCTTTGCATATAATAGGATTTTCAAAAAGAAGTGTTTTCATTCTGATGAAAGAAAATCACAGAGACAGAAGTTCTTGTTTTCTTCTGAGATTTAGAAGGGAAAACAAAATGTTAGACAACTTCTATTACAAGTAAATGCCAGTAAGATAAAAGTCTGTTAGAAGAAAGGCTCAGCAGTACAAATAAAATAGCAATGAATGCTTAATTACATTAAGTAATTGAAGAAGAATAGCACATAATTTCAGCCTGCACAGCCTTCTGGAGCAATGATCAAAACCATCACTGCATCAGAGAATCCCACAGTAATGTGTCTTTTTCCATGCTAAATAGTAGGGTAACTTCCATGTGCTGGATGAAGGAGTATTGCTTTCAGCATTTTAAAATACTGAGTTTCTTCCTTTATTTTCTGGTTTGGGTTTATTCCTGTGTTTATATGTAGTGGTTGAATTCTGAACTTGTTAGTTCAAACCCCAGGAAGGCTTTTCTCAGTGCTTTTTAGCAGTGTTTCACTTCTGTCCATCAGATTTGAAGCTGGCAGTATGATACTCATATCATTAAGTCTTTGGCTTTCAATGAGTTTGTAGGCAAGAAATGGAAGTGCTTAGTAAGAGCTGCATTCATCTCAACAGTTAATGCTTCTGAGGCTACTGAATGTTCATTGAAGAGGTAGAGACTGCAGGACTGACCTGTAGTTTCAGGTCTATTTCATTTCATCCCTACTTGGACTAACACCTCTGGCATTTTTGCTTAAGTTCAGAGTTGATATACTAAAGCTACAGAAAAAAAGCTCAAAACTCTTGAGTCTTTCAAACAAATTGCTGGTATTAAATTGTCTATTTCTGTCACATTCTTGTTAGAGAGACTCCCCACTTTTGTGCTTTGCAGTAGCTAATTTCAACATTTCAGACCTAAATTTTTTTTCTTTACTTATCAGAAAGAGTGCACCTTAATCAATGGCATGTTTTATTTTTCAAAGGAAATAACTTTACAGCAGATAATGGCACATTTGGACTCCATTCGAAAAGATATGGTCATCCTGGAGAAAAGTGAATTTGCAAACTTGAGAGCAGAGAATGAGGTACTACTGTATTTATTTTCATTAAGCAGTTTAATTGCAGTATTTGTTGTGTTTTGCATGATGTACAGTTTTGTGGAACAAAATATAAATGTAAAAGTAATTCTGGATACTTTAATTAGAATTGAAATCTGTATGTTACAACTTCAGAAATCACATAAAAATATATTTCACGTGCTGTGACCTGCTCAGATCTTCTGTAAAGGATTCTAAGATGTAAACATTTTTTTCATCTTCTGTAATTTTATTTAAGGGTAACTGCTAGTTTCTGGCCCTTAACCATATAGTGCAGGTAGAGGAATGAGCCATTCCTTTGCAACAATTTAATTAATTTGGTGATTGAGACACATTTTGCTTTTACTTCATGGTATTTTGGTATTTCTCTGCTGTCTTTAGACTCCGAATAACAAAATCATCATTGTTACAAAATAATTCCTTGATTTTGAACAAAATTCCCAGCAGATTATATATGCCTGTACACCCAAACATGTTAGCTAGGATATTTAATCAAGAACAAATTGTCCCATTGGGAGGAAAAATGGGGAAAGAATAATTGCATGGACACAGTGATAACACATCAGTAATTCATTTGGTTAAGTTTCCTGGATTTTAAAAAAACTTTTTTTTTTCTCCTCTACACTTAGAAAATGAAAATTGAATTAGATCAAGTTAAACAGCAGCTAATGGTAAGTAAACAGCAAGTACCTACACACTCCCATTAGGGAGAATAAGTAGCTATTTTCATAATCTTAATTTGTTTTATAGACTGAAACGGGTAAAATCCGAGCTGACAGCAAGCTAGACATAAACCTGGAGAGGAGCAGGGTGACAGATATGGTAAGTTGGTCTGGGAGATGCCCTTACTAGCTTTGTGTTGTGTTTCTGTTGTATAGCTGTGATTTATCTTTTATCCACAGTTTACAGATCAGGAGAGGAAACTGATGGAAGCAACTACAGAGTTTCATAAAAAAGTAAGTACTGAACAAAGCAGGATGTAGTGATGCATTGCATGTTATGTCAGCCCCAAACTTTGGTGAAAGCTAATACGTTTATGGGTGTGGTAAAGCAAAAGGCCAGGCTCTGTCACTCAGGGCTGTTGCAGGTGTTTCTTGCCTGTGGGATTCATGCTAAACTCCAGTCAGCACAGGGAGGCATTCCAGCCTTGTCCCTTGCTTCCCAAGTACCTTGTTGCAGTCTGGCACAGCTGGGATGTGAGCTATCATGCTTCCTTTTTCCCAGTGTTAACTGACAAGCTGTATCACAGAGATGGTGCAGGTGCCTACAGCTGAGCAATTCAAGGGCTGCAGTCCCAAAGCTGCTAGAAGACACCAAAGTCTAAGGGGCTGAAGAGGGACCATGTCCCATCTTGAGCATATTTTGCGATATGCCTTGTGGATGCTTAAACCTTTGTTTTTCAAAAATGCAGGAATTCTGTTCTGTGTGCTGTAGAATATCTCCTTTAGGAGGCACTGGCACATCAGAGACAAAAGTCTGTCATGAGGGTGGCGAGACAATGGCACAGGTTGCCCAGAGAGGTTGGGGACTCCCCACCCTCTCTGGGCAACCTGCAGTGTTTGCAGCCAGACAGGAAGGGGCCCTGAGTAACCTGGTCTAGTGAAAGCTGTCCCTGCCCATGGCAGGGGAACAAGATGGTCTTTAAGGTCCCTTCCAACCCAAGCTAGTCTGTGATTCTGTGATCATTGAAGTTTTCTCTTTTTCTGTCTCTATCCCTTCAGCAATCTTCCTGGATTGTATGAAGCAAGTTTCTCTGTCTTCTAATGTCTCTTACCAGTGATAGGTTGGAAATGTTCTTGTTTCTGGTAGCATGATATTTTAGTTCAGCTTTGGAAAGCTGAAGGGGCTAGAGACCATTGTCAAATAGATGCTGTCTTTTAATCTTTCAGGATGCAAATACCAACAGCATTATCTCAGAAATCAGTAATAAAATTGACACTGAAATAGCTTCCTTAAAAACACTCATGGAATCTAATAAACTTGAGACCATTCGCTATTTGGCAGGTATGTGACAGGCAAGGAGGTGAGTACTGGTACTGGATTGTGGCTGTATGAAATGCTGTTCAGGAGTATATGCTAAATGAGGTCAGCTGTAGCAGCAGACAGCTGGGATTAGGTAGAGGAGATCTCCCTTTCACCCTCCAGCTGGAAGAAATGTGACAGAGAACACAGAAGAGCTGGGAGCATGCCACCATGGGACTAGGATTGTGCCCAGAACTGGGATTAGGACAAACATGGACATGGTTTAAAAACAATTTAAAAGCCTAAATGCCTTACCCAGTTTGACAGTAAGGGAGCTGCTGCTCCTTGCTGCAGCAGCCATTGATGTGATGGAGTTGCTACAGAAGTTTTGCTGAGGTCATTTACATTAGCCCGAAGGTTTGCTGTCATTCAGGAGTGGTCTGAGTGACCAGTTCTGCCTCCCATTGAGTCTCCACAGACACACAGTTTCTGTGTGGCAGGACTGGTACTTTCCCCTGCCAAGCAGAACAATTTTCTGCTTGTTCAAAAACATAATTTGAGATTAGTCTTCTCAATATGTACATAACCAGTGAAGTTTTTATTGTGTAGGAGCTGGATAAAAAGAGAGTAATGCATTATATTTGGAAGTGAGAATAAGTTCAAAGGCAAATGTAATTAGCTTTATTCTAACACTAACTGAAACAGCAGCATAACAAGTCCAAAAGACAACTCGTCAGGCTTCAGGACTGCTGCCGTGTTTGACAGCTCATTGACAAATTCATTGTCATTGTGGTTCCATGGGAAATCTGGGATGTCTGCTGTGAGTCCTGGTGCAGCCAGCTCTCCTGTAGTGCAGTTTCCAGTAGCTGAGTGACAATAGTACAGGCCCATGTAGCCTGTGGTGCTCTGAGGTGTCCAGCATAGTTGTTGGGATGTGTCCCTGCAAACGTGGCTCCTCAGGCTGCTGCACTGGGCCTCCCATCTCAGCACTGCTGCTGTGCAGGGGACAGCATCTGAGGCCAGCCATTGGCTTCTGGAATTGTTCTGTTGCACTGCAGCATTCTGGGGGTTTAGGAGGCTCTGCTCTAAAGGTGTTAATTCTTCCATCTGTTTGCAGCTGATTTCCTCTATGGATAAAGTGGTACAACAGTGTTCAGCTAATTATCTCCTTTCTTTGTTGTTTTGTCTTTCTTTTTTTAACAGCTTCAGTGTTCACTTGCCTAGCAATAGCACTGGGGTTTTACAGGTTCTGGAAATAGATCTACATGGAATGACTGCACTACATACTGACAGAAAAGGCCACCCAGGCAACACCACTTTGACAATAACCTTTGCACCTTTTGGTTTTGATATTCTAACTGTATAACAAAAATGTTTTCTGAATATGTAAAACTAAAGATCAAAATAATTGGGGGGAAGTAGCCAAATAGTAATATTTCATTGCCTCCTATTCAATACTGTATTTATTTCAAAGTATTTCTTATGCTATACCAGAAAGTTTCCTAATATCTTTTACAATTAAATTTTTCTTTCTGAAAATTCTCACTCTTAGCTCATTTCAAACTGGAAATATTAAACATTTTATATACCCTTGAAATGGGAATACAATTCCCAAATTAGAGCTCCCAGTATGGGGATGCTAATACCAGACTTCAACCTACCTAATCTGTTCCAAGTAAATTAATCTTGAACATAGATTCAAGATTTTGCCTCCAGTCTATTCCTCACTTTTTTGAGGAAGTGAAGCTTGGCCCTTTGTTTTTTTTATCTACATATGTAAAAACACACTCCAGGGCCTTTACTAAAAAACCCTTTTTTTTCTTTTTTTTTTTCCTTGAAAACTGATTTACATTAATTCAAAATCTCATGTACAGAATGTCTCTATAGATTTTCTTTAGTATCTCCTGCAATTTCTGTAAGCCCAGAGGTCCAAAGAATACGAAAACTTCTCTGTCTTTGCCATTCCAAAGGGAAGTGCCTCCACTCCCAGCAGCTCTGTGCAGCCCCGGGGCAGATAAGTGCTCTTAACTTCCCCCCTCAAGTAGTGCAGAGTATTTCCAAGAGACCTGCACGTATTTTCTGGGCATAGTATCTGGCTTTTAATGTGGAAATACTCAGAATCTCAGTGGTGGCAGGGTGGTGGTGGTGGTGATCCTCCTCCCCATTCCTCCAGGCTCTTTTGTAGTCCCGTGGGACACACTGACCCTCCTGACCCCTCTGCCTTCTGCAAAGACTTGACAACTCCTGTTGCAGAGTTGCAACACAGGTGGATGCCTTCCAAAAGTGAAGCAGTTCCATCTTGTTGAGTACAAATGCATATGCTTGGTTTGATTCTTTTAGTATAATAATAATTTTTTTAAGTCTTTCTGTATTAACATTGAAGTAAGAATAGGCCTTTTATGGGCTAAGGACTATTGTAGTATTGACTACTGCCATTTTTTTTATTTCTGTTTCATTCTGTTTACAGTTGAACTTGCTAGTATTCTGCCAATTCTTAAAAGTCTCTGCATTAAATTATTTGTCATCTTCATTCAAGAAAATAAAATTAATTTCTTATATTTGCTGTCTGGCTATCTGAGAACTTCTGCATGAAAGTTTAGCACCAATGGTGATGCAGGAAATAGCTCATCTGGTGCACACAAAAACATGGATTTTTATTTTTCAGTATCTTTGAAATTCTCAGAGATTAAGTTTTCTTTGGTACTAAGCAGAAGACAGATCAGGACTGACACACTATGAAAATTATCTTTTAAGTCTCAAAATTAGAGTTCCAGAGGGAAGATAATTTCACAATAGCACACAGCTGACAGAAAAGCTTTTATATGTGTAGTCATTAAATGGTTTTTAGGTGTGGAGGAGAGGTCAGGGATGCCATTTCTAACCACAAGCTGCCCCATAACTTACTAAACCCTTCAGCCCTGAGTTAGACTCAGAGACCAACTGCTGCAGGTCATCTGGTACTTCACAAAGGAGTCGCTTCCTGCCTTCTTCAGGAATGACTAAAGATGGAAATCAAGGGGCCTGGCACCTCTCTGCAGATGAGAAGTAATTCTCCTATCCACTATTCAGCTTCCACACTGAATATGCTAGGAGGTAATGTGCACTTTTTCCATCCTAAGGTGGCAGTACAAAACACACCAGTGAATGGAGATACTTTCCTCAGAATTATGAGGGCCTGTGACTTTCCTGTTGTTAGGCCAGAGAACTAGAGAACTACAGACACTTCAGTGAAAGGTAGAGACTCACAGCTCTTCTGTGGAGCTGGGCTGTGCAAACACTTTGCATTATCTGGACTATTGCTTTTGTACCTCCAGTCTGCTGCCCCTCCTGTGAGGTTCGTTCCTCAGTGTGGTCGCACTCCTCCTGGGCTGCAGGCTGACCGCTTCTTTATTTTCGTCTTTGCAAGACTTGGCCATTGTCTCAGCTTCCTGAAACAAAGATTACTGCAGCCATTAAACAGGAACCCCTGAAAGGATATAAAAATCTACATCTGGGAGTAACCGTGGAGTACTGTGTTCAGACTGAAGCTGAGGGTAGAGCACAGTCCTGGGACATGGGATGGCAGCACAGCAGTGTGAGACTTGAAGGTCCCTTGGCTGTAGCAGTCACTCAGCCAGAAAGACAGCTTGGTTAGAGGGGGAAAATTACAAAAAAAAAATTAAAAAACCCTGCCTAATGAAAAATACTGACAGAGAAAATGTTTGCCAGCCTGGCAATCACAATGCTGAGAGGCAGAAACATCCTTGAAAAAGTGCAGGTGGCCTCTCTGAAATACAGCAAATACAGCTGCGACACCTAGCATGCAGAGCCTGAGATTCCACCAAAAAGCACAAGAACAAGGGACTGCAGAGGCAATTGACTGAAAAGGTGGAAAGGTAGTCTGGGAAATAAAAAATGCTCTGAAAGAATAGAAGCACCATCATCTATTGTCTGTACAGGTGAAAAGTAAAAAATTAGAAACATCATCATCTACTGGCTGCTTGCAGTGTTGGTGTCCTCTTCCCTCTTATGTCTCTTATCATATAAAAAGAGTTTATTTTTTAATTCAAAATAGAACATCTCTGTCTGAGAGCTTCTAGTGCTGCACATACTGTTCCTTTCCCAAACAGACTGAATTCTCTCAGTGAATTTTCTATGTGATCTTGGGCTCTCATTCAGTATGCCTGACTGACTCCAGACACTGTGACATGGATTAAGTCCCTGTTACTGAATTTGTGCCCCTCTGGGGACCCATGGTAGGGATCTCTACACCCGTGCAGGCTGGGTAGCCCTTTAGGTGGTCACTAAAGCACCATTCGAGCCTCAGACAGCAGGGCTCAGCCAAGGGGCTCAGCCAGTCCCTGGATATGCAGTATGGCAGTACTCGGGATCAGCCCGCTCCTTTGGTGAACGTTACCATGAAGAACAGCAGTGCTTCTCTGCCAGGGCACAGGAAGAAACCGATACCTTTTCCCAGCAGAGACACTGTCAAGGCCAGACTAGGGCTCCTGCTCACTTCAGCATCCCGAGCTGAAAGCTGTAGCACATTTTCTCTAGACTGTGCCCTCTCACAGAAGGAACAAACACACAGAAGCAACAGGCGGTGGCCTCTGTGCCACACCCGGGGAGCTGGTGTGGCACTCACCGCGGAGGCAGCGCGGGTTTTCCCCCGGCCCTCTCGGAGCTGGTTTATCTCAGCACGGTAATCATCCAGCTGGCTCTCCAGCTTCTCCCGCCTGACTCGCTCATATTCCAGCTGGGCCTCCAGCTCCCTCACAGCCCTGCCAAAAGCAAAGGAGACAAGCAGAGCCTGAAGTACATCCAAACCTGCCGCGGCTGCTCCACGTGGCGCAGTGCCTTTGCCAGGGAGCGGGTCAGTCACGCAGAAAGCAGCGCGGCACGCCTCACGCCAGCTGTGCTCCGGCTCCGGCCCCTTGGTGACAGCGCTGAGCAGCAGCTTTCCTTCCTCGGCTGCCAGCGGTGCTCAGCGCGACGGGACCACGAGATGGAGCCGTCTGCCCGCACACCGAGCCCGGGCCGCGCTGCCTGTAGCCAGGCCAAGCTCCAGCTGCGGGGGAGGGAGAAGCGCTCAAGCAGCAGCGAAGTTATTATGAAACAGAGAAAAAGCACAAAGCCGGCAGCATTCTGGAAAGGTCAGGGGCAGCCTTCTCATTCACATCTGGTGCTTCTACATCCTTCCTACTGATTGGCGTAGGCACGGATGAGGAATACTCAGATGACAGCTTGCATGACTGGCTTATACACAGTTGCACAAGATCTCATGGTCACACCCTCAACGGCTCCTAAATTATTGGAGATTCCTGGAACTGTTTAGCTGACACATAATTCACACATAAACTGAGTCTCTGGAGTTGAGCTGCCTCTCTCATATATCTGGATGAATTTTCACAGCTACAACGATGGAAGATCAGTGAAAGGAAAGGGGAGATATCTGCCCTTCAAACAGCACAGGAGGAAAGCACTCAGCAAGACCTACCATGTTTCCCTGTTTCCCAGAGTGGAGAATTCATGACTCAGGCCCTTTGAGCTACAAACCAGCCTTACTGACACCGCAAGAATGGCCTGTGCTCAGGGGACAGCTGACTTCTTCCATGCTTCCAATTCAAGAGGCACAGCTCCCAAACTGTGTGGCACACCCATGGTGACAATTCCCTGGAGCGAACCCTGGTTAAAGCACTGTGAAGTGATTCACACTTTCTGCTTTAGTCCAGGTTTTTTGGCTGAAAGGCCTCTTTCAGCCAAAAAACCTGGACTAAAGCAGAAATCTTCAAAATCTGCTACAGTGCCCTTCCCAAGTGGCAACTGCTGCTTTATCATCTAGCAAAACGGTGTTGTCATTAAGCATTTTATCAATAATGAGGTTTTCTGGCCTATGATACAAGTGCCCTGGGGTTTATCTACAGATAAATACAGAGAAGGGTAGGCAGGTATTCTGAGAAGCCCCATTTCTTTTCAAAAGAAGAGTTTGGGGCTAGGGATGCTTTCTAGCCTTCACAGGTGGGAGAAACCCTTCAGAGAACCTCACAATTTTTCTAGTTTAGCCACACATGCCACAGAAAGCAACATCCCTTTAAGAGCCCCAGCAGAGCCTTCTAATAGACATTGCTAGCTTTTGAGCAGCTGCTCTATCCAAAATGAACTTTCCTGTCTGTCATTAATCAACAGTGACTTTTCCATCATTAAAATCAGATTGCTCTGACCTTTCAACATGGGCATCAACACCTAAGCTGGTCACCCTACTCTAAAACCATGAGAGACACTTGTAGAAGTGACGAATCTCACCCTGAAGTACATGTCTAATTATGGCCTGGAAGTGCCTACACCTCTCCAAGAAGTTGAAAAAGGAGCTCATGATAACTAACTTGGACAGAGGTGTCTGTTACCTATTGTACACATATGAAGTTAAGCATGATGGACTTTCAGCATAAGCTGAGTCAAAGAGTGACCTGGAACCAGATGAAATCCTGTCCTCAGGATTTCCTGGCTCAGATATGGCTGTCAAACAAAGTACTTGATTGCAATCTGTGACACCTATTATCTGCTCCCAATCCACACACACTGCTAAGTCTGCTGTCTTCTTGATGGCATATAAGCCCCCCAGACAGTTTCCTCTCAGTGACCAAATAAAGACAGTGGTTTGGGTTGGCCCAAACACATGATGGAGGTGGTTATCTACAGAGACTGAGAACAGAGGGTAGCCAAATCTTTGACAGGCAGAGGTGGAGATAGGCCTGTCTTTGGAGGCTGCAGTATTGTTAAATCTCTAAATCTTTGATAGACTTTTCTTTGAAATGTAGACAGTCAGTCCATCAAATCACCTGACCAACCTAACAGAACCACTTGATTTAATGGAGACATTGAGAATTGGATCTTATGAACAATGCTTCACATGCAAGGGCAGGTTTGCTGATAGTTTTTTTCCTGTGGTCTGGATACAAGCTAATCCTTTCTTGAGCACAGAAACATATTGCCAATGAACAGAAATGTTAGCAGGTCACTGAATAATCTCTGCTGTATATGCACTTCCATCCAAGACATGCTAAGACTATTGCCTGTTTTCAGATTTCCTGAAGGGCATACATCTTTGGCATCCTCAGTGGAAACAAAACAGCCAGAACTTATCAGACCTACTGCACACATCTGCAGAAAAAAAACCTGAAGACCGAACAGATAATCTCACACAAGAATCATGGACCTATTAAGCAGTTGTGTTGTGAGGCTGATCCTGGTGATAGAAATGGCCAAATTGCTGCAGTTCATTTTGTTTGGCCTGGTTGAAGTTGGTAAGTGGAAAAGACAGAATGGCCAATGCAAATTTGACTGTAAATCAGCTTTAAAGAAAGATTTAAAATGGGCTCTACAGAGTTAAACATTAGCAGGGCAGAATGACCTTACTTCTCAACTTTCCTTTCTTCTTTTTTGACCTTCCTCTCCTCTTCAGTTATTCCCCCCAGCTGTCTGTAGTTGCTGTAGGCAATTTCTAGAAGTCGCTGAAGTTCTTTAATCTTGTGATAGGCCCTTACTGTAAGACAGAGTTCTCCAGGTAGGTAAAATGCAAGGAGAAGACAGTCATGCTGAAATCCAATAGTCTGGAAAATAGTCTCACAAATAAGAGCAGAAATCACACTGCTCAGCAAACACGGAGATACACCTGACACCCACACAGCAAGCAGATGTCAAAAACAAATAGCAATCCAACACTGTTGCACCAACATGGATTAAAATGGTGTAACAATGATGATCTGATTGCCTTCTGCTTGCTTTCTAATATTCCACAGCAGTTGGCTGGGACTGTCCTAGTCAGGACTATAATGTCTTGATAACAACTTTTGCAAACAAGGAGTGATGGAAATAGAGTGCTTACCGCGTGCATTCCTTTTCTCTGCTTTATCCAGGGTTAAATCTTCTTTGCTATCTGTACTCCCTTCCACACCATGTGTTTCAAAAAACTTGATGTTGTTTGCATCTAGTTCTTCATCACTAGAGTTACTGTTTCCAGTTCTTGGTGTCAAAAGTTCTACAGCTGCCAGATGGCCAAATCTGCACAGACAACAGTTAAAATCTGGAGAAACACATGTGGTAGAAACTCTCAAACTGTCCATGCTCCCATTTATCAGAGGGGTTTCAGGACTAAAGGAAGCACTGTACACACACTACATCTATCTACTTTTTGTGGTATTTTTATGACATAAGCCTTCTATGGAACCTTATGGCAATGGCTCCTACATCAGAGTCATCTCTTTCCATTGCAGGGTTTCTTAATTGAGAATCTCATCAGAATCTGCATTATTTTTATTAATGCAAAAATCAGCTGGCCTCTGCTACTTCTCATTTACTTTGTACAGCAAACTGTGAGCATACTCAAAACTGTCCTCTTGCAAGTGAGCTAGTTTTCCTCTTTTGTGTCGGAGCTCACTAAAAAGAAAATTAAATTAAGTGAAAATTAAAAGCTTTTATAGTTACAAGATTATAGCTACAATAAAGTCTTGCTTATCACTCAGAGCTGGAATTCATGGGCTTGATCTGTTTTTTCTCCATCACTGAAAATCAGGATTAATTCCAACAAAGCTGACATGATATTGGTACACAAAAGTAAGTAAATAAATATGTAAAGAAATACAGAATATGTACTGCTACCTCTTGGCTACATCCTTTGGAGTCTCTCCAGCATCATTTGTAATGTCACAGTCAGCTCCCATTTCAACCAACCACTGTAAGCAATGGATATGCCCCTGTTCAGCAGCTAAGGGAAGGAAGGCATACACAAGTCAATTATACACAACTGAAGTGCTTCAAACCTAAAATGTCCTCCTCTTGCCATTATTTGACACGTCAGAGATGGGGTTCACTAAGGCACCCCAAGGGAGATACTATTTCAAGAGGAGCCTGTGTCAAGACACTGACAATCACTTGGGTACACAGAGTTTTGGGGAAGAGCATGAAGTAGGATTGGTGACTCTTTCTAGTTCTAGAAATGTACTGGCAGCTCTTGCTGAACACAAGCTAAACTAGCCCAGTCTCATGCAGGGAGCACAAGACACACAAAGAACTGCTGCCCTAGTAAGAAAGGCCTGCATGGCACAGTTTGGCAGCCTGGCTTTGGGCTCCCAGGTGTCAGACACAGCTGGCTGCCCCAGCCTGTGGTGTGTGCTGCTGTCTCAGGAGAGAGAAGCAGGGCTTTGTGCTGGAGCTATAGGTACAGCATTCCTTGGGCAGACACTCAAGGCAGCACCTCTCAGCAGCATCCTAACACAACCCTACTCATGTGATGTGCCATGGCCACTGCTCCCACCACGTGGTGCCAGGAACAATGTCTCACTTATGGAAGATGGTGATTGGCAAGACTAGATGAAACTGTACACTGATTTTCTCAAGGAAGAATAAATCCATTTCTTGACAGCACTCCCTGTTGGATATTTTTTATATTTGTTTTCTTATTGAGATAAAGAAATGAAGTTACAACAACAGCATGTAAACACTGGGGATGAAACAACTGTAGGTCAGCATCATTCCAAGAAGAAAAAGTGGAATTTTAAAATCACTACATGTCAGTTATTTTAATAAGAACTTCAATTATGCTTTTTAAAAATCTACTGTATACCTAATGAAAAAGAAATATAGGAAATGTGTTAAAAGCATATTAAAAAAATGCTTCTCTCTTTCTTTCATCTTTTGTTTCTTCTTTCAGACAATACTGTGAAGCCCCCAAACACAACAGAACCGTTTTTTCTGTAATGCCAGCAGTCCACTACATGTCAAAGTGTCAACCAGAAGTTTACCTTTCTTCACAGCATCCTACCAAATGACTTTGTTGTGGTTTTTACAACATATCCCCACAATACTGATGTGTTCAGTAAATAAAGGCCCAGGCCACAGTACAGATCATTCTTATACTTAGCCAGCCAGATGTTTCTAAAAGCCACATCTTGCCTGATTAAAAAAAACCCAGAACTATTCAGTTACATTAAATTAAGGGAAAATTAAAAACTTTTATAGCTAGAATACAGCCTTGCTTATCACTCATAAGCAAGGAATTCATGTGCTTGATCTGTTCTTTCTCCGTCATTGAAAATCAGGATTAATTCCAACAAACCTGACATGATGTGGATATACAAATAGTAAATAAATATCAGAGTTACTTAGTTTTCAGTTTAGATGCTGATTTCTCTTCATTGTAAGCTCTTTTTCCTTGACTTGAGCTTGGTTATATTGTTTTCAAAGTGACCCATGCACAGATGCATTACAAAATACGGGGTTTGGGGTTGCCTTTTCCAAGCCCTCAAGAAATGAGATGCTGTTTATCATTAATTTTATCAGATAAACATCGGATAAAACACTTGAAAAACAAAGTAAATAAATCAGCAACAAAGAGTAACAAGCTGATTATATTTACAGATCATATTTACCGACCTTTATGCAGGAGAGTGGATCCCTTATCATTCCTCTCATTAATATTGACTACTCCACTTCTCACCAGTCTTCTAACCAGTAACAAGTCCCCGTTGAAAGCAGCATCATGAGCTGGGAAAGCTAAAGCTGAAAATGAAAGGCACATTTTTCCAAGCAGATGCTAGTAGTTCTACTGAACATGCTGGTATTTGTCTCACAGCTCACCTCTCTCATAGCAACTTAGGTATGGACACTTCAGAGGTAGCAAGGATAATGCTTCTTAATCAGCTAAAATACAGCTGTGTAACCAGCAATGCTCACCAGACACTTGACTAAACAAGTCTTAGTTATGGCTACAAGCATCTCATACAGTTAAGAGATTAATTTCACAGACCTCAAATAACAAGTACACCTTTGTGCACTTGTACAGAATTACACATAATGGCTTTTTTAAGTGTATTTTGCTCCATACTCACCTTCCTGTGTCTCTGGATGTTCCTCCTCTTTTTCCACACCATCAATATATTGCAGAATATTATCTTTGTAGAAGCGTTCAGCCAAGTCCCTTGGAGTCTCTCCATGGTCATTCCTGGCTTTCAGAGTGTGCATAACACTGGCCATTTTCCCAACCAAGAACTTAAAGCAATGCAAGTGTCCTTCCACTGCTGCCAGATGTGCTACAGCACAAATGAAACAAAGGGTGCTAGAGCTGAGCCCTGCTGCCCACTGAGAAAGCAATGCTCTCACCACTGCTTACAGCTGGCTCCTCTAGCAGCACTGGAGCAGCCAACACTGCACGAGGGGAAGAGCAGCCTCAGCTGAACTGCGGGTGTTCAGCTCCCACCCAGGACAGAGTCCAGCTCTAGGCAAAGGAGGTAAAGCTGCCAAGGATGGGATCTGCAAAGATGATTCCCTGGTGGAGCTGACTGCAGGAGACAAAACAGACTCCCAACAGAGCACTGAGGCCTAGCTCAGAGAGTGCTGGGCCCTCACTTCCCAGGAACACGGATCTCGCTGACCCTGCTGTCCCAGGGATACTCCTTATAGGGGACAGCAAGCAGTGTCCCTGATTAGGAGCTAAGGCCATTTCTGCTTTAGGCTCTACTGTGCCTCCACAGACAAGTTGCAACACACCCTCAGTTACCCCATTTATAAAATGAGGACAGTGACAGGTGCTTTACTGGACAAAATATTTGAAGGTACATTCCTCACCTGACCTTTAGGCTATGCAGAGGTTTACTTATTTAATATTGCTACAGTGCTGGGCCTACAACACAGTAAGAGGTACCAAACACATGCTGACTCATTTGACATAAGTAATACCCTCTAATCCCATTAATGAGAAGAACTTGCCAAATAAATGCTTATTATGCTCTATCACTCCATGAAAATGCTCTGTAACAGCTGGCTGATGTTCTAGAGGCAGAAGGATTTGTTTGTCTCCAGGTAAGAATCTATCTTCATAATCAACAAACAATGTACCCAGGACCCAAAAAGCCTGTGTCACTTCATTTTTGGTACACACAAGTCCTCTATAGCAAACCAAACTATCCACAGCTTTCCAGAGCATAACTGCTCTCAAAGGTCATGGACATTGTTTTTACAGCAAGATGACAATACCCCTGTACAGATGATTGTTTAAAATCAGAGCTTCACTGAAATAAGGGCAGTTTTTGCCATTGTCTGAATTTTAGTGAGTGAGTTAGGTTCTCAGGGAGAAGGGAAAAGAAGGGTAGTATGCTAAAGGTAAGTCAGCTAGTGAAAAACTGACTCAACCCTTATGAATCCATTTTCAGATACCTAAAATCTGTTGGTATCCCAAACTTCTGTGTTTCATCTTGTCTTTTATAAAATCAGACTAACAATATTCACAAGTCAAAAAATTGTGAAAAATATTTAGAATAGGTTTGACTAGTGAGCAATAGAAGAAGTATGGACATAGCCCAAAAATGAATACAGAAAGAAAGAAAATTGAAATGTTCAGTTAATAAGCACAGCCCATTCTGTTCATTGAACGAGCCACAGACTTTTTTTTTTTTCTTCCAAAATATTAGCAAGGAAATTAGCAATGATGGTTAGACCCTTTGCTGTAACACACATATACAAAAGATGCAGCCAGTTTTTAAGTTTCAGGTGCCTGGCACTGCAACATCAAAAAATTTCTTCCAGTATTCTCTTAGGAAAAATTATTGCATGATTCAGCTAATCTCAAAGCTGAAGCATGCAAAGATAATTTAAGTTCACTTCTGCTACACAAGCAGACAACAAGCTGGTTTGCACAGTACTTTTACTAATTTGTTACTAGCCATGTTCCAAAATATCCTCTTTCCTTTGGAAGATAACATGATCAAATGAAACAGAACAAAGGTTAGACGATCAAGCTTGTGTAGATGTCAAAACAGAACAAAACCAGTTTTCTACTAACCATTTTATACAGAGCATTTAAGTAGAACTGTGCTGGCATCTGCTTTCTATCCACAGAAGTCTGTTATCAGGGAAGTGTTCCCAAATGCAAATACAGCATGGAATGCCTTCCAGGCTGCCCCCAGGATACCTCACATCGTGACCCCTTATTGCTAGTGCACCAGATCTCCTGCTGCTCTGCAGGAGCCTTTAACAAGACCCAGGTTTGCAAAACTCAGCATGGCTATTTGTTTCCTAGGTAAGTAGTCCTTAGTAGAGGGTAAAAGATTTTAAGAAGGGATTTATAAAGATAACTCTGTACAAGTTATAGAGAAAAATATATGCTCTTTGGGACAAATAATGTGACAAACCATAAGAAGGAAAATGCTAAAAGGAAAAGGATGCAAGGAGAATCCAGAACAGGAACAATACCATTGAGCTTACAGAGGATATTGAGGCAGTGGTATGTTAGGGAGAAGAATACTGGAGAAAATACAAAAAGCAAGGAACAATCACTGGCAAGTTTTTTATGCTGAAGTGAATACACTGATAATTATGAAAAGAAATTACAGATAATCCAGAAAAAGCAGTATTGCAGAAATCAAGATGAAGAAATCACAGGAAAATGAGAACAACTGTTCTACAAAATCAGTTAAGAAACAGTGGGATACAAAAACTTGCATGCAAACACACCAGAACCTCATCACACTGGCACTTCTCCCTCCACCTTGCCTTCAACCTGGCCTTCACCTGTGACCTCCACTGTGACCTCCACCTGGCCTTCTCCTGTGACCTCCACTGGCACACAAGCTCCATCACACACACAGGAGATGCTGCTCACCTGCTCCCAGTCAGGCTCAGCCTGCTCCCCATCCCAGCATTTGTGAGCTCTCATCCTTGCTAGCAGCAGCAGGAAGTGAATGGGATACTGTCACCAACACAGTAACACTCTGGATTTTATAAATCCTCCCATCATTAGAAAAATGCACTGTCTGTGTGGATTGCAAGCAATCAAATAGCAAATGCTGCTGCTGTGCCTTAGTTATAATTTGCTCAATCATCACATTTCACAACAACTGTAAACCAAAGTTTAAAAGCATGTGATTTATCCTGACATACCTGGAAGGTTTCCATTGTTATCCACATCATCTACACGTGCTCCCCATCGAACAAGGAGCTGCAAACACCCCAAGCGACCATGAAAAGCAGCGTAATGAACAGGTTTCCAGTCATTCCTGTCTGAAGCATTTACATCCTAAAATGAAAGTAGCAGGTTAATTCATTCACTTCTGAATCTTAAGACACAAGACAAATTTTATATATGGGAATCCGCTGTTCATTGTGTTCAATTATTTAAATCAAATCAAATAACGTTTTTCAAAGTTCATGCATTATATGCAGTTCCAGTTTCAAGACAGGTGCTTTTCACAGGTTCTTGCTTTTACTTAATACACTTAGAAAAAGTGCATTTTTAGACATGTTTTTATCAACATAATGACCTGCATTGGTCATTATTCTTTAAATATGCATCTGGACTAATTTTCTCTTTTTTTAAGTTTATGTCTCCTTTACTATAGAAGATTTTTAGAACTGCAAAAAATTACCATCACCCCAGTACCTGATGTTCATTTAATGACATCCTCAGCAGAAGGTGATTTACCCACATTATTGATTCTCTCTACATTTTTTCATCGTGTCCCTAAATGTATATCACAATCTAAAAAAAAACCGGAAATTTACCCAGGGAATAAATTCCCCCACAGTAATTAATCTACAGCCCTAAATCTCAGTTTAAGCGAGGGAGAGTTTTGCTCGGTGGAAGCCGCCGGGCTGCGGCAGTGCGGCAGGGCTGCCGGCAGGAGGCTCACTGGCCGGAGGCTCACTGGCAGGAGTCTCTCTCACTGGCAGGAGGCTCACTGGCCGGAGGCTCTCTCACTGGCAGGAGGCTCTCTCACTGGCAGGAGGCTCACTGGCAGGAGTCTCTCTCACTGGC
>VZRH01004459.1:29097-50790 GCA_013397555.1 Urocynchramus pylzowi | reverse complement strand
GGGGCGGGAGAGGCGCGGGCCCGGCCCCGCCGCACGGGCTGCGCCCTCAGGCAGCCCGGGGCTACAGCCTCCACGGCATTTCCCAGGAGAAATGTAACGAGGACCGGCTCTCATCTCGGAACCCCCCAGTGGCGCTCTGAGCAAGAGGTATTGAACCAGCTTGTGCTCTGGATGATCGGACTCCGGTCACGTTGTGGGAATCTTTAACCCTCTTTCCTGAAGTGACATGATCCTGCTCCTCAATTCCCTTAGTCAAAACCAGCTGGTACCCTGGGGGTAAGCCGGGTTCCTTTGATGGGGGGGGGGAAAAAGGACGCTGTATTTCCAGAATCCTGCTTCTAGGCAGAATGAGCCCTTCCCAGTCAGATTTACAGGTGCGCAGTGATAATTACACGGACCAAGCGAGCTTAATGAACCATTTAGGGTTTAATTATCCTTGTCATTAAAGAGCTGTCATAAAGCCTATTTCTGCAACTTATAGGTCTCATTTTTGTTCTATCTCCAGTAGACAGAGTAATTTGTTCCCTTTTCTGAACAGCCTTCTACATATTTAAAGACATCACGTCTCTGCTCAGTCTCCTCTGAACTTCAGTTGTTGTGATTTAGACGTTCACAGTATTCCAGGACACAAAGCGTCATATTTGGGCCAGGGGACCAGGCCACATCCCTGCTCCAGGAAGAGGTTGCAATAACTAACACAGGAGTACCCTCCTCAACACCACCAGCAGCCATACACACCACTGTATGGACTGATACCACCCTGATCCATTGTATTTTTGTTCCTCTGGACTGTCACTAATCAAACAGCATTTTAAAGTCTGATATCTAGAACAGGGCAAGCTCGCAACTACAACTCCAACCTTAATAGAAGAATCAAAGTATTACTCACATCTTAAAAACTGCATGAAGCCTGGGTGTCAACATGGGAAGGAGTTTCTGCAGCTAACATCTGCACTGCTGATTATTTCTACTTATACACTAAGGGGGAATTCTGACTCCTAAGTACTCCCACTGCAAGAGTAACAAGCAAGGACTGTGACACTGCTTTCTGAGTTTTAGTGCTTCTGTTGCTCCCAGCAAGTTAAAAACACACACTGTAACAAGCAGAGCGAATAAAACATCCAATGCATACTGAAACACACAACTTTATTTCAATTCCCACAAACGTACCAGCCACACAGACCCATCACTGAAAGGAAGAGACTCACACTCAAATATATGCTTAGTTTTATTTATAACATTTAAGAAATATTAACATCTCAGGATATCTGGTTTACCATCTAAGTCCAGTCATAAGCAACAAAAAAGAAAATGTTAACCATCTTTCAAATGAGCATTCTTACATTCATTCCCCCCTGTAACGTAAAGAAAATTCAGCTTTATTAAATTTGTGTTTGACTAATGGAAAAAAAAAAAATCATTAAAAACATCTTAACTACCAGGCATCCTGGTTTGTTAACTTTTTTTGTTGGCACTTGTGTTCACCACAATCAAGCACTCCGGTTGGTTTGTTAAATTTTCCCCTTCTAACCAAAACTGTCTTTTTGTGAGTTTTTCTGTGTATTTTTTAATATTTTGTTGTTGTAATTGGTTTTTTTAAACATCTGGATATGTAAGCTTGTTCAAATAACTTTAAAAAGACAAGGAATCTAGGCCTGTCTGAGAAGCTCCTTCCCTTGATAACCCACCTTTTGGGATAACTGAAGGAAGAGACTTACTTTCATTTTTCTGAATCTTATTAAGCAAAAATTTGTTTTAATTAATTTTAAACTGAAAAAAAGTACAGAAACACTGTATTTATTTGATGGTGTGCATAAACATTACACTCCATACATAGCAAAAATATTTTTTATTTATAATTTACATTTCAACAAGTGAAAATTTTACATTTTTACATATACCATTAAATTTTCACGCATCTACAGAACTTTCACACAATGACACCTGAAACTGTGCAGGCAATAAGAAATTTCAAATACAAAAATGTATTTATTAACCAAACAGTAGTTGAGGCCCTGCCTCAATTGGACATTTTATTCATATAAAAAGTATTCGCCTTCCAGAATTAACACAGCAGCTCTTCTGTAAAAAAAAAAATCATACCGCAGTTTATTTAAACAGACTCCTCAGGTTCTGTTTTGATTTCTGTAGATGCAGGTGTGCTCTCTTCTGCACAGGCAGGAGGGGTGTCATCAGGTTCTTCTTTGATTTTAGGTGAGTCACAGGACTCTTCTGTTTCTTGTTTAACAATGTCCAACATTATATTTAGTGGATTTTCTGAAGGAGTCTTGCTGGGAGACGGTGTGCAATCAAATGATGATGTCTGCAAAGTGAAAGTTAACGTAGCTTTAGCACACTAAAATAATCATTTTTAGCCTCTTATTCTTTCTGGCTTTTTTCAAAATGCAAAATATGTTGATGGTCAGGCACTCAAAATCCGAACTTCTACTTTGTCAAACTTTTAAGAAAACAAATTCTTTTTTTTAATAGCATTACTTTTTTTTCCAATTCCTTTGAAAAGTATCACCAAGCAGTGACGCAATGCTTAACACGTTACCATGAACTGTTCCCTGCTATCCACCCTCAGGATAATTGTAACTCCCAAAGCATTAGAAATGCCACACACACCAATACCCACCTATTCCATTGTTACAAATTCCTAAGGTTACACATGTTACTCCACAATAAATCCATCAAAGCATGGCTTTGCTTTATGGCACACAAGCTGTCATGGTACATCACAACCAGAAATGCATTTCAGTTAATTCTGTATTACAAACTTGCCATGCCCAAGGCCTCCAAGTCTTAGGCTTCAGAAATGGACAGCACATTCTGAACACATCTGCTCCCTGCAAAGTCAAGAGATGAAGCAAACAAACTGAAAGCAAAATGCTTCCAAAAATATGAAGGATTCACTTACATTCTGGTAATCTTCATAACAAGATGGATGGTAAATCTGAAAAAAAAATTGTTATACAATTAAATACATAAATTATAGCAGGATCACTGATAATGAACTCAACAATGTCTATTACACACTATCACATAATTCATCCAGCGAAACTATGGTCTGAGCAGGCTAAGTATGGTGTCAACTACACCTGAGAAAAGATTTTGTGATGTTTATTTAGGAAATGTTATCATACAGAAGGCTGGTAAGTGCTGGGAATTATCTGTGCACAGCTGCATGCAGGAAGAATTGAACCCATACCTACACCCATACACAGAGACATCCATTTTTCTTTGAGCACTGCACTGTAAGGGAGAGCTAGTGAGCCCATACCAGTGACACCAGGATTTCAGGCACTTCCAAAGACAGAGATATTTATTTCTGGTATTTGGAAGCCAGAAAAACTACAATAGGAATCCTTCAAGAGAAAAAGAGCACTTGCCACCTCCTCCTGGTTTGGTTTTTTTTTTTTCCCCAGGGTAATTCTATTCTTCAGGGGTTTTACTATAAATTAGCATCACATTTAATAAGATCAGATTACCTTTTCATCTACCCTGATAGCATTCTTCAGGTGCCACTCTTCCTCTTCCTCATCCCAATACTGTTCAAATTGTTCTTGGCAAATTTCACAGCTCTGAAAATTTATTGGAGTAACAGAGATAAATCATGTTATTGCAATTTGCTGAACGCATGAAATTCAATAACCTAGTAAGAGTCAAATAAGGTTCTTTTAAATTAAGTATATTAAGCCTACAACATGATCTTTCCTCACACTTTAAAAATCCCTTTAATAATTAGTAAACCTTAATTAAAAATTGAGTATGATTTGCAGACAGAGAAAGGATCACCCTCTGGCCCTGAATGCTCTTTGTCACTTGAGAAAGGTAAACTTTACCCCTATAGCTAGTTAGTCTGCAAAGCATTTTGTAACAGTGTAATGCTGTCTTACTATCATGTAAGACAATCCATTACAGCGATTTAACTAGTTTTACTTATGGCAATATCTTAATTCTTCCCCCTTAACCTGCAATTTCAAGTCAAACAAGGCAGAAGTTCTTTAGTACTTTTGTGAAAAAATATCAACCCAGAGAATAAAGCACAAAAGGTGCTTTTTAAAATTAAAAAAAAAGGCCTTTCTGGTCTCATAGCTAATTTCTCAGAGACTTAGCACATAAAACTAAATTGTAATTCTAACATTTGTATTTGATTACGACACCATTTCATCTACCAAAATACAGCTCTACCGGTTACTTTCAAATTGTGGTATTTCTTTCTTTTAACGCCTATCTGCTACCAAAAAATAAATTTTTGTGTTTGCAAGTACCAAAAACCCAGTAAATCCTGTAGTTACTTAAATGACAAACAACCATCAAAGGACAAATTGCTTACGCTATTTTCTCTACATGAACATTCAGCAAATTAACACACTTTGCCCATTTCAATTTTGCTAAAACCACACAATGCCAATGGCTGTAGATTTTTTTTAACTACAGGTTTCTACTACTCCTGCCCCTGGGAATCAACCATTACATACACAAATACACAACCTATGGAGGGGCTACACAATGCCAGGTACAATATTCCAGTCTACATTTAGTAACAAGAATACAGTACAAGTCTTTGAAAGACCAGATTCTTGCTATCTGGCAAGCTGAAAACTTACCTCCACTGCTCCAGCTGGTCCAGCTGGGACACTCTGAAACTCCTTCTCTTTCGCAGCTTCCTGCGTCTTCAACACAACCTCTTCATGAGCTTTTTCAAAGAACTGGCTTTTAGCACGCTCCTCTAGATCTGCTATTTCTTCAAATTCAATCCAGTCCTAAGGAAAGTAAGTATCATATTTAACCAATGTTACTTTGTTAAAACTAAAGTATTTCCCACAAGCAGCATTAGCACAGTGTACTCTTTCTCACAATGCAGCACTTCAAAAACTCTTCTACCAGAAAAATCACTATCCTTCAAATTCCACTCGCAGTGGAATGAAAACAGTGCAATAAGCAGCTTTAAACTGTTTATTGTTCATCACACAATTGCCTTCTGTATTCTGACAGGCATTTGCAGACTACTTGAAGCATCTAGGACATCACTGTTTATCAAAGCCAACTCCTGTGATGATGCAAATTTCAGCTGCAATCCTACAGCACATGCAGGAGTAAAACACAGAATCCAGTCTGTAGTTCACCCACACAAATACTGCATTACTTACTGTTAAACTGTAGTACCATCTCCTGTGTGTAATTTTTCTGCTAACATCTTTTTCTGTCCGGTTCTGGCGATAATGCCAATCTAAATGATCTGCATAAACATCTGTCTGTGAAGTAGTGAATCTCATTCCACAGGAGTAACACTGAATTCCAGTGTACAGTCGATTTATAACACTATCATAACGCCTACAAAAAGAGAGAAAAATCTTAGCACTTCTTTAAAAAGAGACAGTAAGAAGTTTCTCGGTAAATTGCTTCATTTGCCTACAGTAGTAGGGGAAAAAGCATGGATCTGTTCCAAGTTAAAAGTACACAATATGACTACATTTCATCCTGATTTTCATAGCACAATCAACTTAAACATTCAAAAAACAATGGGCTCTTATTAGCGATTCATGAGAAACATATAAGTGCTGTGTCTCATTCCTACTAGCTTTTCTCACCTAATAATGCACAAATAGCAATGCCTTAATTTGGCACAGCTTTACAAGGCACCACCAAAGTGGTAAAAGTAAAATCATAGAATGGTTTGGGTTGGAATGGATCTTAGAAGACCATTTAGTTCCTGCCATGGGCAGGGACACCTTCCACCAGGTTGCTCAGGGCCCCATCCAATCTGGCCTTGAACACTTCCAGGGCTGGGACATCCACAGCTCCTCTGGGCAATCTATTCCAGTGCCTCATCATCCTCTCAAGTAAAGAATTTCTTTCTACTATTTGCAGTAAATCTATTCTTCAGCCTGAAGAATAGATTTACTGTAAATCTATTTTGAGGCCATTTGCCCTTGCCCTATCACTACATGGCCTTGTGAAAAGCCCCTCTCCAGCTTTTCTTGTAGTCCCCTTTAGATACTGGAACACTTCAGTAAGGCCTCCCTGGAGCCCTTTCTTCTCCAGCCTGAACCACCCCGACTCTAAGCCTATCTCATAGCAGAGGTGCTCCAGCCCCCTCATCATCTTTATGGCCTCCTCTGGAGTCACTCCCAACAGGTCCATGTCCTCCTTGTGTTGGGGCCCCAGAGGAGCACAGCAGGTGGGGTGTCACTAGAGCAGATGGGGAGAATCGCCTCCCTTGACCTCCCTGTCACACAGCTTCTGATGCAGCCCAGGCCTGGGCTTCCCTGCCTATCACACCCTTAGTGCTGAAGTAACAACGTACACCTTTGTGTAAAGCCAAGTTTTCCCACGTTAAATTTCTACCTTTTTCCCTTCTCAACTTCAGCAAGGCTGACATCAAACAATGTAGGCTTAACCTCCTCGGCACCACAAAGTGGCAGATAATCTTTTAAAAGCTTTTAGCTGTGTTGGATGAACTATCTAGCTACCGCCATGATGTTATTCCTACTGTAAGCCCATTCTACCATACGCACTGTCTAAGTTCTTCGACTATGAAGTTAGTGAGGTCTGGAACATTCTGATCTTCATTCTGATCATCATCTTCTTCTTCAGCATTCGGCTGGGCTGATGTTTCATTCGCTTCTGGAAACCATGAAGATATTGTTTTATCAAAATTTCAGTAAATCATCAGAAAGAAATTATGTGCTCCTAAAAGTTTTTTCTTTTCAAACATTATTAACACAATCTGACTATGGTCAAACACAAGTGTGTAACACCTAAATCAGTTATCTTCTGACACCATTTAAAAAAGCATAAAAGAAAATAAGCCAGAATTTCAATTGAGGAAAACAATGCTTCACCTCAGTGTTTGGCATTGAAATTCAGTCTTCATGGATACAGAAATATTTCAGAAGATGAAAAGACCCTGATTATAATCAAGAACAAGTTATAAAAGCACAGCACCAAAGACAAAACTGACTGCTCTGGATAGCTGAAATGTAAATTAAACAAGATATTAAGAATTTACTCAATCACATGCACTAAATTCCTTCCCAAAAACAGAGTTCAGTTAAAAAAAAAAACTATACAGGAGTTCACAGTAGTTTGTATACTCAGATTTACACTAGAGCTATGCATAGACTTGACAGTTAGAACATAATAAATCTACATACGTGCTGAAGTGGAATCAGTTTTAGACAATTTGAGGATCCCTGTTTTCAGCAGTTTAGCAAACAATTCATTCACATCAACCTGTCCAAGGTGGTTATCAGGATATGAATGGGAAAGGGCTCCTGGGGAAGAACATAGACATCAAGGTGGCAAAAAGTTAGCATCAGAAATCGACTTCACTTTTATCTGTATATTTCACAACACAATTTTCCTTTTGCCTCCCATTTCTTGCAGTTTTTTTTTACAAATTATTTAGCAGTTCTCTGCTTTATCTAGTGTTTGGCTATTTTTTTCCCTTAAAAAAGGGAATCTTTGTAACAAGACTTTCCCTTCCTTCATAATGTATTCTGAAGTGCTATCTAAGCTGGTTGCCCATACACAGATCTCTACTGGATGGTGGCTTTTGAAATGCAGTATTATCCTGGATTCATACTTCGATATTTCCCCACACTCAATCTACTTCAGCACTTAGTTTAACCTTTTATGATGGTATTAAAGTTTTTCACTACTAACCACTCATACAGTGGAAATGTTTGCACACCCTGCACAGCAAGCTAGACCTACAGACTGATGCCTTCCAGAAAAACAGATCGAAACTATTTTTCTGGTTTTTTCAGCACAACTTTATACCCAAACCACATGGTTAATGAAAACTAACAGAAGTCTCCAGTGTTTGAGAAAAGCTCCTTAAGAGATGAAGGTGCTACAGACACCACAACACATCTACAGGCACCTCACTGAGGAGTCTTCCTTTAATCCACACAGACCCAGTAAATCAGGGCATTAAAAAAGGTCCTTTTTGTGGCCACCACCAAACAAAAAAACCAAAAGAAATAAAAGGAATTCTGTTGTTACAAACCTGCAGGGTTCTGGACAAAACTTCCAGGATTTGGCAAATACTGCTGACCTTGGCCATAAGGTCCTGGTTGAGCAGACATGAGAGAAACCTGTGAAAGTAAACATTTATGTATTCTTTGTAGAATAATGTGACTATAAACTTATTTTTATTATTAACTTCCAGATGTCTCTCAATCATTTCACATATATTGAACTCCTTCCAGGAATGAACCCTGTCAGTTTGGTATTGAAAAGGACCACAAATAACTATATGATCTTTCCCCCATTTTCATTTTCCACTAGGAAAGACTACATCCTTGTTCTGCCTAATATCTAAACAAACAGACAAAACCCTACCACAACACCTTCAACACCTTTCCTTCTACTTAACAATCACATTTTCCAAACACAGTACTTCCTTTTAAATTGCTCAAGTTCACCAAAATAGAGCTCCTCAAGAAATTCAAGGAACCTGTAAATGTCTCTTAATAAATGCCCCAATTAATTCTTATCAGGAATTGAACCAGTATTTAGTACAGACACACATCTTGAAAGCAAGACTTTTCAGCACATCAACTACAGTAAGCTGTAGGTAGAAAAACAAGTGTTTAAAATGCATTTGTAATAAAAATGTTTGGAGTTTTTTTCCTAACTGGCTGTTTTCTGGATTTACACACTGTTTAAGATTTTACCCCATTAGAGGTCTGCAGGACGCATTACCTGCTTTTGTACAGTCAGTTAACTCTTGACATTCACTTTTTATCCCCCGAAATTAAAAATGCTTTTCAAAATCTCTAATGTACTGTAAGAAATTACATCAGTTTCACCACCGTAAAGTATCATTTACTCCTTTTGAAGAGACCACTTCCAAGAGGCAACAGCAAGGACAACTAAACTGACAAAGCAAGATGGTGCCAAGAGAATTTTAGAAGACAACAATGCCACTGAGCAAGAAAGTTCAGCAATGGCCTTATCTTCCTCAATTCCCCCGAGTTATGGGTATCTCTTTAAAACTGGCTTGTAACCAGTACTAACAGCTGCAAAAAGACAATTATTATTTTTGGTCCAGTCTAACTTCACACCTCTTAGAAAAATTAATCATGTATCATGTAATCACTTACAACATCTTTCATGCTTTATATAGAATTTGCTTTTGTTGAAATTTAATGAGAATACCAAAGGCTTCCAATTACCTGGTTTTGTTCTAATGTTGAAAATAATGATTTCAAAAACATATTCTGAACTATGAAGTGATTGCAAAGATCCAGTATTTCATCTAATACTTAGAAAAAGATTCTTGAAACACAGCAATGCACATCCTTCTTAAATTATTTAGTGACTTTTTTAGTTTAAAAGTGACTCTCAGCCTGCCAACCCTTCAGAAAAATATTCCACTTTTACAGGAAGAAATCCTGCTAATGCTCTAACAAAACCACTTCTGCAAGCCAAGTATTTGATGCAATTAGCTCTTACCTGATTACTTCCCATTGGCATATTACTGAAATTTCCATACTGAGGACCCTGGAGACCTTTTTCTTCGAAGTAATGTCCAGCTGCTCTCAGTGGGAAGCTCTGTGCTCCTGGGCCAGCTGGCCCATTGAAATTTGGTCCAGGTGAACCATCAAATATATCAGGTCTCTGGAACTGCATTCCATGAGCTGGTCCATTGTAGCCCTGGCCAGGATGTTCCACAAACGGACCACCTTGTCCATATGGTGACATTTCTAGTCTTGAGGCAGGATGATTAGCTACATTTTCAAAACGTGCACCCTGAAGGCCAAGGGGCAAGTCGAACCTAGAGGCTGGCTGGTGAGGTCCATCAAATCTTTGAGGTATGGCTGTTTCAAATCTCGCTTGTGCCTGTTGGCCAGGTGCCAACCTTGGACCAGGCTGTCCGTGAATTCCATCAAATCTTTGCAGGAGAGACAGCTGTCCAGGCTGACCATCAAATCCAGCTCCATGACAGCCATCAAATCTCGGACCAGCCCGACCAAGAGGACCATCAAATCTAAGTCCACCAGCTCCCTGGTGTACTGGTCCATCAATCAACCTAGGACCTAGACCCGGCTGACCACGTGGTCCGTCCAGTCTCAGCCCACCACCCGATGGTCCATGTGGCCCCTCAAACCTGAGACCACCACTTGATGGCCCATGTGGCCCCATGGGCTGACCATGTGGCCCCTCAAATCTGAGGCCACCTCCAAGTTGTCCATGGGGCCCCAATGGCTGTAAGTGTGGCCCCTCAAACCTGAGGCTACCCCCTGGTTGACCATGAGGCCCCAAGGGCTGACCATGGGGTCCCTCAAACCTGAGACCACCCCCTGGTTGACCCCGAGGTCCCATAGGTTGACCATGAGGTCCCTCAAACCTGAGACCACCTGAAGGCTGACCATGAGGACCCTCAAACCTGAGACCAACTCCAGGGCCTTCAAACCTAGCACCACCGACAGGCTGCCCTGCGGGCCCCTCAAACCGCAAAGGCCCGAGAGGTCCCTCAAAGCGCAGCGGGCCTCCTCCACCAACCTGGCCTGGGGGTCCTTCAAATCTCAGGGACCCTGCCAGCTGTCCTGGTGGCCCATCAAATCTTAGGGCTCCAGCTCCCCCTGCTCCTGCCAGTGGTCCATCAAACTGAGATGTACCTGTCCCCACCAAAGGCCCCTCAAATCTCATAGCAGCCTGTCCAGCTGGCCCATCAATTCTGGAACTTGAACCAGCAGCAGGACCATCAACAAAAGGACTTCCTTGTCCATCTACCCCAACCCTTGCAGCAGTCGGTCTAGGTGAGCCATCAAACAGAGGTCTGTCTTCCATCAGTGCACTTATCCTCTGCTTTGCTTCAATACCTCCAAATCTTGATCCTGGACTTTCTGGAAATGGTGCTTTCTCTGGATCTTCGTACCTAGCTCTTTTGAAACGTTCAGTGAATGGTGACCTTGGTTCCTCTCGAACACCTAAAAAAACCAGAACAAATCACATAACCACTGGCTAATACGTTGTCATACATACTTAACAGACATAAAATAAAGTATTATCACATACCAGCTTGTCCAAGAAGCTGTCTTTCTTCACGATTATCAAATCTACAGAGTGCATCTCCATCTGTTTTCTGGAACTCTGCTGTGCTTTTCCCCTGTTGTCTGAGAGCATCTCTAAATTCATCTGATTCTCCCCAGCTGTCATAGGGATCAGAACCTCTTGCTCCTTTAGTAGCACGCTGGTCCTCAAGTCTTCGTCGACTCTCAAGCGGTGACAGGTTTTCAGCAAACGGTCTTGTAGTGCCACTTACAGGAGAGTGTCTCCTTGATCTTTCTGCAAATGGTTCTTTTCTGTCAAACTGTACCCCCCGCTTGGCTTTTGCCTGCTCACATTCTATTCCAGAAAGCAATGCATCAGGTATATGATAATCCAAAATATCATCAGGATCCAACAGATCAAGCCTTGACAATGAATGCTGAACTTGTGTCCTTTTCAGTTTAGCTTTATGTTCATAATATGTTAATTCTGCATCCGATAGAAGAGGTTTCTTTTTCAAACCACATTTTTCCTCTGTAGGGCTATCCCAGACATTACATCTGTGCTTTCCTTCCTGATACTGGAATAGCTGTCGGATCTGATGAGCTACCATGAGAAACTCATCTTGCGTTATTTCACCAGATGTTAAGCGGTCATTAGCCTGTAATATAAAGTTAAAATTTAGACTTCCAAAAAGAGAAGAAAAAAAACCCACGCCTGGGACATTTCTATGAAGTTATTAGTATTACCTTCTTAAGTAATTCTCTTTTACTTGCAGATGTCAATTCTTTGGGAATTTGTAAATTGGCATCCACACTTAACCGGTGCTGCTGCTTTGGTGCTCGGGGTGATAGAATTCCTTTACCAGCAGGCCAGTTTTCCCGATGTCTTTGGTGAGGAGATTTAACAAGTGCTTGGTGTTCATCATTCTGCTGTGAGCTGAAAACAAGAATATATGTAAAATGTAGATTACTTCATTATTCAGGATGTAAGGATTCATACTAGAACTAATCATGGCAAAACATTTCTATCACCTTAGAATCTAAGTATGCATCACCTCTGTATTTCACTAGTAGAAACAAGTTAAACCTATCAATTTTAACAATCTGAACATTGCCTCTCAAAGCCAACTATACTGAAGCCAACAGGAGAATTTCCACTGACATCACACAGAAGTTGTTTAAGAGATAGTAACTTACTTTTTACTTTCTTCCCAACCAGATTTCCACCTCTTGCCTGATTTGGATCCCTGCCAGTTTTCTGCATTCTCCTTTGGATCTGGAGAAGCTTTTGCAGAATGCTGGGTGGCTGTCTCTTGGGGCCTTTCTTCTTGGGCTTTTTTCAATCTCCTTGGATCACGCACCTCTTGTTTAACATTTCTCTTATTAGAATTTCTTTCATCTCTTGCTGCTTGTGTGCCTTCTTCAGCATGAGACTGCTTAGGGCCTATCTGACGTATCTTTCCAATTTTAGGAGTCGATGAAGTAGGAGATAAACTCCGAAGTCTTCTTTTAGGTGATCTCCTCTCTCGTCTTTTTGGAGAGTGTGTAGAAGGTGATCTTGCCTTAGGAGAGCGTGATCGTGACCGTTTTCTACTACTTGATCTTCCTTGTTTCCCACCCTGTTTTTCTGACTCCTCTGTAGTCGTGTCTTGTTTCTGAACAGCACCATTAATCACTTTATTTCTGCTCCCCACTGGTCTATGTTCACATGTCTTATGCTCCTCTTTTTCCTTCTTCTCTGTACTTCTCCTCTTTTCTTTGACCTCCTCTTCCTTCCCCTCTGACTTATCTTGAAGATGTCTTTTCAGTCTTGGATCCCGTTTACTCATGTCAGAAACCTTAGTGCTTTCACATTCCTGGCTTTTACTGTCTTTAGTATCAGGCAGCTTATTTTTCAAAGGGGATGGCGATTTAGATTTTGCTTTGGACTGCTCAAGTTCTTTCTTCTGTGTTTTTTCACTTGCTTTTGATTTTTCTGACTTCGCTGCGTTCTGTTTTTCAGCCTGTGCTGTTTTGTTTCCCTTGGTCTCAGACTGACCGGTCGCACCTGGTGAAAATTCTTTCCTGTGAGATTGATCTTTAGTATGAGAAGAATGTTGACCCATCCTATTAAGCCGAGGATCCCTGTTCACTATTTTGATATCATGAAGTGGAGGGCTTGGGGATGGTTTGTTTTTTTCAGATTGCACAGTAGTTTGATGAGGTGGTTTAACTGGCATATGAGGTGTGGGAGACATGTGTTGCTTGGAAGGTGCTGGAACTGAAGCTATACTAGATGATCCCTGCTGAACACTAAGAGACACAGCCTGAAATTGGAAAAAAAACCAGCATTAGTATGTATGCCACAACTCCTACCCAGAAGTGCTAATTTTTCTGTTTCAAAACCAAAACTGCAATAGTCATGTCTTGAAAGTTATGAGCTTCAGCCATTTAACAGAAATTGACCCACTAATTGCTAATTATAAGCACTAAAGTAATGCAGTACCACTACAAATCAAATTCAAATACAGTGCAAGATCAACATATAAAGTAAATACTGCAAAATATGTAAATTTGGCATACATTCCAATTACATTGCCAGCTTTCCTATATATTCCACATGCTCTAGGCAACTCAGCTGCCAAGTATCCTATTTTCACACTTCTGTTCAAAGGTGCTTTATTTTGTGTTGTCAATTGCCAACATAGCAAGACTTCCAACTACTGCTGACCAAGGAACTAACTTTGCTTACAAACAATCAGATTCCCTTGTTCCTTAGGAACAAACATATTTGAAATAGCCCAGCTCACTGTCAGTTGTAAGAGGTGAAAGATGGAAGATCACAGTCAGGTATCATTTTGAAGAGAGATTAAAACCAAACCACAAGGATTTCACTCTTTTTTTTTTNTTTTTTTTTTTTTTTACATTAAAGTGTAATGCATAAGGTTTCAAGACAACAAAAACTGTTCAGGAACCCCAGATAACCTTGCATTGCTCTAGTAGTCCTAAAATAGCTACACTTGCTAACATGAGGGAAAACAATGCACTGTACTTACCAGTACAGTCAAGTACTCTCCAGAAGAGAGACCCCAACTATGAAAGTTCCATCAACTATCCTACTCACCAACTGTGCTTTAGTCTGTTCCAGCTCCAGCTCTAGTTTTTTTTGCTGAAGTTCTAACAACTGTTTTTGCTTTGCAAGCAATTGCTGCCTTATCAGTTGCTCCTGTGTCAAATTCTTTTGTATTTCAGGAACAGCTGGAGGAGTAGAGGCACCAGAAGTGACAGCAGAGGTAGGTGCATTAGATTCCTCTGGCTAAAAAAAAAAAAAAAAGAGAAGTTACATTTAAAATCCTAATGAAATCAACTAAATCCATCTCCTTTCAGTGTCATCATGATCCAGTACCGGGACTTAGTTCACACAGCAGTTATAAACTGCAATTTTTTTGCCCCACTATGATTTACCTGCTTTGACAGGTGTAGGGAATTTAATACCAATTCCTCAATGTTCCAAAACCTAGAATTCAATTAGTAAATAAAAAAACCAAACCCTTCAAATATTCTGAATTTGTAAATTTCTCTTACCTGTTTTACAAAGGTCAGACAATTCATTCTTAATATTCTAAATTGTCAAAAAGCAGGACACAAACAATAAAAACTACACGTATTACCATCTGTTCTTCCAGAAAGCAGAAAAACTTACCGATTTATTTAAAAACTTAGGATTCACATGGATGCTAGAAGTATTCACATTTGGGGGCAGAGGTTTAATTGGCCAGGCAGGATCTAATGAGTTGACTCTGACATCAAGTGCATATAGTTTCTTCAAAGGAAAAATATCATCCCATGTGGAGCGTAATTTAAATAAACTTTTCCTAGTATTTTCATCCACCTAAAACAATAAAACAATTCTATGGCTTGTTAAGTTAATATAGAACAATTTCTTAAACTTTTCTGTAGAACTTAAGATTTCATTCATTTCCTATTTCTATCTTGCCATTTCAACATACTGAACTTGCTACACAAAACTTATAAGCAGTGCAGACAACACATCTCTATCAATGGGATCAGTAACAGAAGCTCAAATGTGCAATTGTTGTTTCAAGGCCATTTGAAGACTTTATTGTGTATTACCATGCTCTGAGAATTTTCTTTCAACTTTTCCATTAGCAAAATTCTCATTTTACTGGCCCAACTTCTGTGGAAAAAAATACAGTAACAAAAGCATTGAAAGGCAACCGCCTCTGAGACAATACATCATTGAAGTGTTTGTGCCGGAGTATAACAATGAGAAACAAATAAAAAAAAAACCCAAACTGAATGGAAAAAAAGGTGTTTTGCTCAGCTGTTTAGTCACTGAAGGATTTTTTCCAACAAATGCAATAAAACGAGTATTAGCTAAAATGAAGTCAATTACTCTTTCAGTTCAGCTGCAGAATTAGACCCATCTATGGATGAGTCACAGATCAAATGTACTTGTAGGACCAGAGGCCCATTTTATCTCTTTACAAACTGGATTATCTCATGGCAGCTAAATTAGAAATTTACAATAAAGCAAAATTTAGTTAATCTTGTAACTTGAATGGTTCAATTAAACAATAAATAAAAAACATTAAAGGACAAAACACACGCAGCTGTCAAATTTCAAAATCCCAATTCAATCATTAAGCATTGCCCATGTAGATGATTTTTGCTGCCATTTTCAGATGTTACACCTAGACACAGAATATTCTGGAAAGTTTGGAGGTTCTTTTTGGGTAAGAGCAGGAATTTCAATAAAAATCATTCATACTTAGTAATTGGGGGATGATGCCTCTATACAATTTTCCATGAGAGGCTTCACTGAAGTTCAGTGCAAAATGTGCAGGAATGACTAAGCAAACAGTTCTGACTTCAAGTGCCTAAAGATACCTTAGTGACCATTTACTGATAAAACCCAAATCTGTAATAATGCCTGTGCTGGAATTCTACTCACATTTTTTAACATGACCAAGTAAGCTATTAGAAATGACTGACACCTTACACATCTAATTAGTACACATAAATAGTTCTAATTAGCTTACTAGCAAGTTAACATATAAAACTCTGAAGATGAGTTTTTATCCAGAGGTTCATTCAGCTGCAACTTTAAACACAACTCAGTAGAAGAGCATTCACAATTTAACACCAAAAAACCAAGTAAATCTATCTCTATCTGCTCTACACACAGGAGTTTAAGTCTTTTACAGTCACGATCACAATCTATTCCTTACTGCATCATGCACTTTACATCTGAAAACCATATATAAAGCATACTGGGATTTCAGATCCTCACTGATATGTAATGATAAATATGCAAAAGCTTCATTCATTTCATTCTTATGGAACACCACCTTCTTCTGACATACAGGAAACCACAGAAGTTAACCCTTCTTTTCTGATCCAACTTAAACCCATTCAAATCCGGCCTTTCAAAACCTGAACTTTGATATGCTTTTCTCACTGAGGAGTATGCACAATTACTTCACTGAGCTTCAAGATTAAGAGCCAGAATTAAAAGATATGGCAGCAGCTTTCAGTGTTGAATGAAACTAAAACTCACAAATTTATAATAGTCACACATTTTAAGGTCCTTCTCTCACACAGTTGCAGCATTTTTTTCAGCTGACAGACCACCAAGAGAGAACCAGGTGTCAGTGCTACTCCCTCTCGAGTTTAAGTACTCATTCTGCACAATGTGAATTACCTAAATCAAACACATCTAACTACAGGAGTGAGGCCTTGAGAAATCCACAAGAAACCAATTCTCATTCTATTCTTGGCATAAGGACTATTATCTATCTTAAAAATAAACCAATGATTTGTAATTAATTGGTCTACACATTACAAAAAGTCCATGCAGCTAAGCCATCAACAATCAAAATCGTGTTAGTAAAATCTTGCCTGGACAGGAAAGCTACTGATGTTTACACACCAAATTAAGTAATACTTTGCATCCTTCAGCTAACTTACATGCTAGACAGCAGAAGGAATAATCTTTCAGAGTACAGATACTGAGATTTACAAAAAACAATCAATTTGTATAGTTCACCACACAAGAAAACCCAAACCTGAAATCACGTACTTATTTTACCAGGAACAAATTTTGCTTAGAATACAGTACTTTTCTGAAAGAGTATATACCTTTTCAAATACACAAATAAATGTTGCAACTAGGTTTTTAGTAAATGCTGTGAGATACTCTCTTCCCACATTCTTGACAATGGAATCCATTAGGTACATAACGGGCAGCTTCTCTGATGCAGGAGCCTGGAGTAATAAGAAGAAACTGAGAAGTTTAGTACAACAAAAACACACTTTAACTTTTCCAAATAAAGGGATTACCAATCCCAGAAATACAGACCTCTCTTTTTGGTTGCCACTATAAATACCAAAAGATTTGGTTTGGGATTTTTGTTTATACAAAAACTTAATCTGAAAAATGGACACTCAGTTCAAAGTATAATGCAGTGGGTTTATCAAAAAAAAAAAAAAAAAAAGAACACCTTAAGTTAATTTGTTTGTTTATCAAAGCTTTGGAAAAAGGGGGGGGAAAAAAAGAGGAAAAAAGAAGCCCCTGAGACAGTATTGCCACTAGTGTACCGAGTGTAACCTTTCCCTTGAGGAAGCAACTTAGCAGGAAACCATCGTCAGCACTTCAAGGAACTTCTAAAAATCGTTTATAATTCAAACCTCCTGGATGGATTTTTCTGGATTTCACAGAACACAAATTAGACTTCTGGCAAATAGCCCAAGTCAGTGAACTTCTGTAGCTGTAAATTGCATGTTGATTATCACAGTTTTTCGTAAATTACACGTAGAAAAGGTTGCAACTATTTCACTGTAATCCAACTGGATATAGCAGAGAGTCCCATTCTCTCTTGGCACTTGCAGATGGTGATGGTTCTGATTTCCAAAATGCATGCAAAAACAGTCAGAATAGAGTTCAAAATCCAGTCAAAACTCAATCATCTGGGCAACTGGGTAAACGCACAGACAAGCTCAGGAACTGCAACCGCCATTTTCATAGAAGGTTGTCTTCAAACTCTGGACACAGCTTTGCTACAGGAGGCGTGGGGGTTTTTTTGTTTGGTTTTGGTTGGGTTTTTTTTAAATCCTTTTTCAAAACTCATACCAAGTTTGTGCAATAAAAGTGTGGTGACCCTGGACCGCTATAGCAACTTCCAATTTACAGAAAGCAGTACTGGACCAATAAAAGTGATTTTAATGCTTGCCAGTGGCTTTCACAAAGCAGAAGGCACAGCAAAGTTCCCAAAAACATCAGCAAGTACACAGACTCGTTGAAGAGGACATGAAAGACAACACAACAGTGTGTGTTGAACATGAACCCCTTGGAAGAGCATCAGTTTGTAATACTTTTAAGTTCCATTCACCCACTTCACTCACTGCTCATTTTAAACAGAACAGGCTACTGGATTAATTAACCACACCTTACTTCGCAGGCCCATTACCCAGACAAGTGTGTGAAGTGCTACTGCTTCACCATTTCAAATTCAATTCCTTCCCCTTTAAGGTGGTTCACAGAAGGTCACCCACTGAGCAGTACTTTTACATGGGCAATCGGGCTTCCTCACCCTGACAAGTGTACCAATTTATCATGACCTGAAACTTATTATTGAAGAGGGCAGAATTCCTTGTTAGTTGGGGCAGGAGAGTAGAGGGTGGGGTGTCACTGCCTTCGAACATATTGGAAAAAGCAGAAACAGGCAGGTGATGCATTTTGCACATAAAAAGACAAAAAACCCAGCTACGTTAGATAAAACTAATTGCAGCACATTAGAAGCCAATTTCACGCTGTGATGCAATACTGAACTGTAAACAACCTAATGTGCGAGTGTTAGAAAAAAGCATCACTTAAGTCTCAGACATAAAAGACGGTGGATCTGCAGCTATTTAAAATGTCTGTGGAATACTGGCTTCTTCTTTGAAGCAGTCTGCACAATGGCACATTAAAAACACTCCAGTTCTGAGTGCCTTCCTTTGTAACAAAATGACAGTGCACCATTTCTGACTTTTAGTCAGCTGTGTTAGAGACACAAAGGGCTGTCCCAGAAGTACCTATGCCCAAGAGCTACTCCCCAAGTTGAAGTCTTCCATTTCACCAATGCAGGAAAGTAGCTCACTGCACTCGGCTAAGCTGGAACTTTGAGATGCTGGGGAAGCATTAGTAGCAAAAGCACTGAAAAAAGTTGAACTGTCCCTTTCATCATGCATCAGACTGTTACAGCAATCATACACGGACACACCATCACCTAGGTAAGGAAGCCGACTTCCAACTATGGAGCACAACGAGCAGCTCAGCAGCGTGCCCTGCTTCAAACATAAGCTACTCAGGTGTCACATTTTAAGGAAATGCGCGACTTAAATATGGTTGGAATATTTAAGTCTTCTCTTCTGGAAGTGTTTATTATTATGTCAAGGTACCTAGCACGTATTTCAAGAACCACAAAAGGGAATCCCACACCGGAATGCATTTTGTTTTCAGGAGGTCTCTGCAACACCCCCAAGCAAGAAAGATGCCCGCACGACACTAATCAAAAGGCAGGGAGGCGCCGCATAACCACCAGAACGCAGAAGAACACTAACTCTGAGCTCATCAGCATCATATTAAAGACTTCTTAACAGAACTCCCACTGTTCCTTCAAATAACGTAGGAAAGCTATTGTTGGAAATGTGTGGCTCTTTTTTATTAGTTTCCTAAAAGATTTCAAGTTTAAAATAATATCTGGCAATTCAACCCCAAGTCACAAACTTGTGAAAAAATTTGTTAAAAAAAAAAAAAAGGCAACTTTGTATACAAAATGGGTCTTGGAAACAAATTCTGCACTATACAATGGTAAATAAAAAGACAAATACATATTTCACACTTTTTATTTACAAACTTTATAATACCAGTCACACATTTCAGAACCATTTATTAAATCGTAAAGCAGACCACTCAAGTTTTACACTAAACAAACTGTCTCCAGGCAACACTTTTTAAAAGTGGCTTAGTAAAGGAGATCACTTTCCCAGAAACAACTAAAAGCTTGCCTTGAATAAACTACAGTCATAAACAGTAACTAGGCAGAACTAACCATTGATACAGGTTTTAAGACATCTTTTAAAAAAACCCCACACTTCAGGGCAGGTTCTAAATCACCCAGAAATGAAAAAAAAAAAAATTGACAGCATTGTTATTCATCACAAATCATTTTATACACAACCACTGCCCTTTAGGAGATATAATGGTGAGAGCTATTCGATTATGAGGTCACCTCCCCAAGGAATGGCAAAACTCAGCCACTGGCAGCATTTAAAACTAGAGTGGAAGAGATCTGTAGCACACTAAAAAGACATCCTGCATTGATAGAAAGATAGATTAAGTATCTTAAAAAATGTTTCCCACCCCCATCATTAGATAGTACAATTCTCACCATTATAAACCACGATTAAAGCCAAAGAAAAAAAAAGCCTTTTAACACCTGAGATCAGAGGGAGCAAGGGAAACAACGGGGGAGGGGTGGCTGGCACGAATACGAGGGATGGGGGATTGAAAGAAGAACCCTCTTCTTCTAAAATGCTCGCTAAAAAGGTGCTGCAAACCCCCATGCATGTACAGTGGCTGACTGATGTCAGCAACTGCCTGGGCTGGGCTCAGAGGGAGCCTCCTCTTTCCCTTTTTATATCATGTGCCTTTCAGACGCCATGTTAGGATCCTACAGGCTGCTGTAATTTCTACAGTGAGGGTGAATTTCTTCTACCACATCCTCAACCAAAAAACTTCTCTAGCCAAAATAAATTAAATACGCACACAACACTATTGCTACTCGGGTGATCACCTGAAATCCAAACAGATTATCCCAAGCCCACAGAATTTTCTCTAGCGAGGCAGAGCAAAACAACCCCCATCACCACCACACACACTTCTCTAACCGAAAGAGATGATCACCTTTCACCCACAAACTTTTTTACGATATAAGGGAGCCTCCACCCCCTCAGTTAGTCTCTCACAGGGACCGCACTGGGGAAATAGTTTTAACTTATCGTTAAAGGTCACTATACTTAGCCCTTCAGTGGCGAACAATTTGCGTTCTAGAAATTTAACCTTATTTTCCTTTTAGACCACCCCCCAAGAAAAACCCAACCCTCCACGAGATCTCCCCACTCGCGTCCTCTCTAATGATTGCAGTATCCACCTACTGTAGAAATCGCCTAGATGCAAGGGTTTAGTCACCAGATTCGGACACCGAATGCTGGCTGCATGTCGGGGGAAAGCCCCGCTCCAAGGGCGAGGAAGTGCAGCTGCCCAGTCACTGCCGGGCCGCCATGTTGTGCCTGCTATTTACGCGGGGCTCCCAGCGCGAGCCACGCTGCCCTCCTCCCTCAGCTCTTCCTGGGGCGAGTCCCAAAGCCTTCCCTACTCCCAACAGGGTGGTGTGGGGGCTGCTCCCCTCCCTCGAGTCCCCTGCTCCCTATGCGATGGGGGAGTAGAAGCAGCAGCAGCACCCTTAAGCTTCGCGACGGAAGGAGGAGCCGCCGCCCGCCGCCTCGCCCCGTTGCTCCCTGATCCCAGCTGAGACACGCTTCCCTCCTCCGCCTATTTCCCCCACGGCGACCCCCGGCTCCACACACCCCCGTCCTCCCCCAACTCCGTCCAGATCTTGCTCGCTCTATTCGGCCC
>VZRH01004459.1:0-27811 GCA_013397555.1 Urocynchramus pylzowi | reverse complement strand
TGCAGCCCCGCCCCCCGCCCCGCCCGCCATTGGCTCAGCCCCCACAGCCCCCACACGGCCGCGGGCACTCCCAGGGCGCTGGGTTTGCCCGGCTGCGTGGGAAGCGACTGGGCGAGGAGCAGTGGTCATAAATAAAACCACAAGAAGTTCCACCTCAGCATGAGGAGCAACTTTTTTTACGTTGAGGGTGGCAGGCTGCCCTGGGAGGTCTGTGGAACCTCCCTCTCTGGAGACATTCCAAGCGCACCTGGACGCGTTCCTGTGTCACTTGCTCCGAGTGAGCCAGCCTGGGTGCGGGGGTTGGAATTGGGTCTCCGGAGGTCCCGTCCATCCCTGACAACCCCGTGATTCTGTGGCTCGTTCGCCTCGGCAAGCGGCCCTGCCCTCCGTGTTTCTCTGGTGCAGTTTCTCCCTTTAAGCAGTCCCCCCTCGCACCAGTGTTTCCAGGTCTGCACAGAGCCGGGAGCCGCAGGAGAGAGCTAGGAGCAGGGAGAGTGAGAGCAAAGTAACACAGCCTGCCTTTCCTTGGTCATTAGGTTTGCCCAAAGGTATCTCTTGGAAGTGAAGTTGCTTGCAAAGCATTTTCTGGTAGCCGTTCCTTCCCCCCCACACTTCCTATTCCTTGGTAACTGGAGAGCTGTCAGCATTTGAAACCAGGCAAGGGGAGACTGCTTCATTAAAATACACTGCATGAAACACATCATGTGGGACCGTGTTTAAAGTGCAAGTTGTATGTATGTGTGTGTATATATATATATATACACATACAGATGTAAATATATTCTGCAAATATAGTAAAAACATAACCATGCTACATTTCTAACAAGAACTGCTGCTTGTTGTTTTATACGGCAAAAAAAATTAGTTTGCGTGTTCATGTTTGTATCCCTTTATGAAAACCAGAGAAGGAGGGAACAGGAAATGCAACGGCATCTTCTATTTGCCTGTTGAATTGCATGTTCACGTTTGTTCCTGTAAGCCCCAAAACGCTGTACTTTGAACACACCACTTTGCCTTTACAGTGTGTCACCAGAAGATAAGAGAACAAAACTGAAGTTTCCGTCCCTGGCTGACCAAAGTGAGATCGCAAGACCTTTCCTCAGAGTGAATATTAGCCAGCTGTTTGAAGACACACTTTCTATGAAGAATATTAATTATGTACCAGGAATCAAGCCATAATGTATTCCCAGTTTATTTGGCAAAGCTAGAACACACTGTTCTGCTGCTAGGGGAAAAATGTGGGGGTGGGGAAACGTAGCTCCTCCTCCAAAGTCCGTGTTTGTAAGTTAGAATGCTCGTTCCTAGTAATTACAGGAGCAAAACCAATAATAGAAACAAAGCAGCTTGATGAGGATACCGTGTGGTCCAAGGCCACCCTCAAAACCAGGTTTGCTGTTCACTGTTCAGGAAAGGACCGAGCCTGATGTGAGGCGAAGCACTTTGCTGCCTCCTGAACGCAGAGCCTTCCTGAGACCGAGCACACCCAACGTGCCTGAGCAGATCTCGTGTTTCAGTGCAATGTTAGTTTGCTTTTTGTAATTACAAAGTTTGCCTTTACCAGCCTTCACGTGAAGCCGGTGGCACCTCACCAGGCTGGTGGTGAGAAGAGCCCGTGAGGCCCCCCTGAGAACGCGATCTGTGAAACAGCTCATTAGGAGTGGCACAGGAATACCCATTGAGTTTATCCTCGGGCTCTTTAGTGAAAAGTTGCTCATTATTACGGAATTGTTTATTATTTGTCTTATTTGTGTTGTTAATTACAGGAATTGTGTTGTACCAGCAGTGTGCGCAGAGTGTGAATTTCTCTATGCCTACAAAAGCACACTTCATACGTGTGTTCTTGAACCTCCTATCAAAAGCAGAGCTTTGCTGAAAGCATCACCTAGAAATGCCTCTGGTGCAGCTGTATTCCACTGCTTCTTATCACAGTTGACATAGCTGTCAGATAAAGTTTGGATATTTGGGTCATTTGAGGGTTTTTTATAGATGCAGCTGTGGGTTTTACTGGCATAAAACCTGCTAAAAAGCCTCTAAAAGCCACATATAGCATATATGACTTGAGAATCACCAGCAGTTGGTGATTAAGGAAGTTTTGTTGGGTAGCCATGAAATTATTGTACTACATAAGAAAACATATCCAGGTAAAACAGCTTCCAAGAATTTATTACATTCCAAGACATTTATATTTGAGAATAGTCATGCTTGTGTTTATGTGTTTATGCTTTTATGCTGTGAGATGAATTTTCTTAGGAAGTTTTATAAAATTCCTTTAAACTATTTTATAGCTATACAAGGACTGGGGGGAGTGAGGAGGGGGGGAAGGATCTCTAGGCATCCAGAAATGTTCTTACTGCTTTTCATTCTGGAAAAGTGAAAAAAACCCCACCTAATTGAAAATTCATCCTTTTTGACATGTCTGGAAGAGGAAAACACAGACACTAGAGAAACAAACACAGTGTCGATTTTTAAATATTGGTTTAATGAGATGCAAATTACCCCTCCGTGTGTGAGCTGAAGTCCTTTGTTCTCCAGCCGAGATCCTCTGAGGGAAGCAGGCTGTGTTTCTCGTGCTTCTCGGTGGGCTTCCCACAGGGTGGGGGTGCAAAGCTTTATACTCCCCTCAAGCTTCCAAAAGAAAGTTTGCCGATGTAGCTGCAGTAGAAGACCTGGTAAACCCTCCTAGGGACAGGATCCAATTTAAATTGCTTTAATTATTATCTCTTGCTTATACCAGAACTGCAAAGGGTGTTTTGCTGTTGAAACCACACCTGTGGGTTTTTGCTGGCAAAGCTGTATTGATTGGTGAGTGTTGTTACGTCCTGCTGTTGCTAAATCAGCAAAACTTTTAAATATAAACTAAATCCCTGTCATCTGCCAGCCAGATTACTCCTTGCCCGGGTTACATAGGTGTCAGGCAGCCTCCCTCACTTTTATTCACCTTTAGATTTGTACCTTGGTGACCTCTGTCTGAATAACCACAAGCTTTTTCTAACTGGATTATCTCCTGTTTAGAGCTAAGCACCTGGGTTGTTCTGAATGTGGAGAGCCTAGTTTTGTTCATGAGGTCAAAATGTAGGAAATGCTGGAATTACAGATCTGTGGAAGCACAAAAAATTGCATTTACTGTTCCAATGAGTACAGCTGAGTTGGAGATGCATGATGAGGGAGCCACCTACTAACATTTCTTTACTTTTAAAATTCTGGGTGTTGTAACTTTTCTAGTATGTTTTGGGTTGCATAGTCTCAGAAGGTCTATATTTAGTAAAAGATAATTTGCTGGGTTGATAATTGGGAAAAATTCAAATACAGACATAGTGAAAAATATGTTTAGTATGTCTAGACAAATGCACCAGCCTGTATTGCCTTTCAAAGCTCTGCATGATAGTCCTGGCAGCTTGTAATCTCTGTAAGATTTTCAATGTGATGGGTTCATCTTTACAGGAAGGCAGACAGACCTCAAACAGCAATGAGCCAAGATCAAAGACTAAGGAAAGACAGGAATGAAGCTCTTGAATCTATGTATTCCTGTCTTTGTCAATCTATACTAAATATCCTGGCAATTTAAAGGTCTCTGAAATATTTTGGACAGTATTATCAAACTCAGTATTTGGTATGTGTACATAGTGCCCAAAGATGTGACAGTAAGTCTTGTGAAGCACATCCTTATTTACACTGACTTTAACTGTGCGGGCTACCACTAAAAGCCTGAGCACAGCACCTTTTTTCCTTGGGTTTCTTGTGCTAAAGACTTGCTAAAAGACCTCCCCAGGGAGATTTCTGTAATCTTTGGAAACCCCAATTTGTCACAGATTGTTACTGGTTTGTTGTTACTAGATTGTTACTGGTACCGAAGTTGACATGCCACCAGCTCACCTTCTGGAATGACATCTTCGTGGGTCTTGGGAGACTGGAGGACTCAAAACCCAGATATATTTTACTCTGGCACATCTGTGTCATCTTCAGCTACTCAGAGAGATATTTATTACTGTTCTGTGTTAGCTAGGTGACATTTTGCTGGGCAAGGTTCTGGGTTGCTACAGAAACTGTCTCTGCAGATCCATTCAATCAAGCAAGGCTCTAGTGACAAGACTCATGCTTTCAGCAAGAACATAAATAATTCACATTTTTGCTGGCCAGCTCTCCATGCTTCCCTACAAACAGGCTGGCAGCTCCAAGCGAAGAAGCTGCAATTAGCTGGAAGTAATATCTAGAGATTTAAAGGCTAGTTTACTAAAGTAGACTATATATATTTTGGAAACATTTTGCTTTAGAGACTAATGTGGGGGGTTTTTTTGGTGGTTTGGTTTTTTTGTTTTGTTTTGTTTTTTTAGTTTGGTTTGGCTTTTTTTGTGAGAAGGGCAACTCCAGCATGCCTCTCTGTCAACTGTTTTTCAGAAAGATAATGAGAAGGACTCCTGGTTTAACCAAACCTGCTCCTGTCACATGGCATGACACTCCCCCATCCATCCCTCGTGCAGTGCAGCCGCCAAGGGGGCAGCTGGCTTTCTCACAGGTACAGCACAGTCCTGGAACACCGTGGGGTTAACATGGGAAGGATTCCCTGGCGTTTCAGATCTGCCTGGCTCCCTCTGCCCAGGAGCAGCCGTTGGCACAGCAGCGCTGGGTCCCCACAGCAGGGAGGGACTCACGGTGTTAAGGCTCTGTTTACGCAGGGCACTGCCAGTGCTCCTTAAAACTTGGCATTACGCTGGGGAACTGAAATGCTGTTTCTACACACAAATTCAAGAGGATTCCCTCTGCACATCTTGGAAACCCTTGTCACTCCGACTTCTTCCATCTATGCAAACTATCTGTCCAGTATTTCATCCATCCCCTTCTCAGCCACACTTCTGCTGTTCAGTTCTGAGAGTTTAACTCTTCCTCCTTCTACAACAACATCTCAACAACTCTTCCTCCTTTTACAACTATTTTCAATGAATGTCAGCCAATACAGGACAGATGTTGAGGAGTACGGCATAAATATCACTGAATATTGGATAGATGGAGTCTACAGCAGTGTTTGGATGAGCCAAAGTCTGGTCCATGTTTAGCAAGAACATTTGCCCAAGAATGTTGTGAGTAAATTCTACATAGTTAAACAGTATTTGGGTTGTTTTAGTGTTTAATGTGGCTGCAGCTAGCCCAGCCTCTGCTCAAGTCATGGACTTTTTTTTTTTTTTCTGTGTTACAGTGTGGTCTGATATAAAGTCCTTTTCAGTGTGTGCTGGTTTTGGCAGCAGTAGAGTTGGTTTTTCTCACAGTGGCTGGTATGGGGCAGTGTTTTGGATTTGTGCTGGAAGCAGTGCTAGTAACACAGGTTTAGTTTTGATATCCCTTAGGGGCAGGTACACAGAGCCAAGGCCTTTTCTGCTCCTCACCCCACCAGCGAGGGGGCTGGGGGTGCACAGGGGTGGGACACAGTCAGGAAGCTGACCCCAACTGGCCCAAGGGATATTCCAGGCCATAAGGTGTCATGCTCAGCATGTGGAGCTGGGAGAAGAAGGAAGGAAGCGGGGATGTTTGGAGTGATGATATTTGTCTTCCCAAGTCACCATTACCTGTGATGGAGCCCTGCTGTCTTAGGGATGGCTGAAGACCTGCCTGCCCATGGGAAGTGGGGAATGAATTCCTAGTTTTGCTTTGCTTGTGTGTGAAGCTTGTACTTCACCTGTTGAACTGTCTGTATCCTGACCCAGAAGATTTCTCACTTTTACCCTTGTGATTCTCTCCCCCTCCCACAGTGCAGGAGCGTGAGTGAGGGGCTGTGCAGGGCTTAGTTGCCATCTGGGATCAAACAGACAACAATGTCACATGTCCTCGGTGTCACCTGCGTCTGCTGGAGGCTGTAGGTACCAGATCATTGTGCTGGAGCTGCCACATGAATTACAGCCCCTCCTGCCTCCCCTGTTCTTCTCATCACAGCTGTTTCTGGCTGTGGGATATTCTGGGAGCGTTTTGAGGCTTCTGGGCATTGCACCAGCTTAATAAATGTTTGAAGTTGGTATGGGAGAGTGCATCTGATTTTCCTAGGTACTTTTTTAGAAATATTCCTAGTCTTCTAATTCTGTGGGATAAGGAGACTGGAGAGCTATGGACTTCTGATTGTGATTTCAACTCCAAACAGTGACAGCACACAGATCCACAGGAGAGAAAAGACATAATCCAGTCATATTCATGCAACTGATATTTCTTGCAAAGTATGGCAGGTGATGGAAGGTGTGTTGTGTTTCTTTTTACTTCACAGATCCTATTGGGAAAACCAGCTGTCCACAGCTCCTACTCAGCGTGTGTGTCTGATTGTTCATGCCTTAGTGTCTGACTTTGTGCTGGTCCCCATTGAGTTGCAGTCCTGAAAAAGTTGCTCTGGTTGTCAGGTTTCGTTTGAAATTGAATCCCATCCTTCGTTATAACTGTGGCTTCCCAGTTTTGCACTATCAGTAAACTTCAGACATGTATTTTTTATTCCATTATCTGCATTGTTAGTGAAACATTGAAAAAACTTGGATAGAGCCATGTAGCCACCTTTCTGTGCTGACAATATAAGAAACTAAATTTGTACTGGGCCTGTATGGGTTTCAGTTAGTTTGTTTATGAACATTCATGATGACAAAAATCTCACTGAAGTCTACATGTCTGATGATATCTACAACTTCTTGCTTATTTATGAGTCTTGTTAGTCTACCACAGAAATAAATTTGATTGCAATTTCTACTAGATATAATTTATACCTGATCAATCCATGGTAGCTGCTACTCCTCTCCTTGTTATTTTCCAAATGCTTACAAGTAACTGTTTATCTACTCCAAATTGAAGGAACTGGAAGTGGCTGGTCTTTAATTTGCTAGTTTCAAAGACCAAAGCCATCAGATCCTACTTCTTATTGATGGTATTGAAGTTGCACATCTTACAGTAACCCACTAGAAATGCTGAAATAGATTTATATAATGAATTTACAGCCTGCACCACTGCATGCTCACAGTGAGCAAGGATTTGACTAGCAGAGGAGCATCTGATCTTTGCACTAACACTGTGAAAATCAATTGGGAATAAAAGGAACAGTGTAAACATCAAGCTCTGAAGAGGAAGAGCTATTCCCTCATGTCTTTATGGGAGCAGACCTGAGATGAATGCCTGCAGGTGCACATCACTCTGCTCTGACAGTGAATCACTGATAAATATGTTCTGAGAGCAGTTACACAACCAGTTTTGCACTGGTTAGAAGTTGTAGCTGCTTTGTTTATGGGACAGTTATGTGAGGCAAAAGCCCAGCTCAAGTGGACATTTTCAGTGCTTTTTTCCTCTCCAAGAATCTGTTTACCCATGCAAGGTTTGCTATTGTTTTGAAAATATTTTTTTCAGATAGATCGACGGTGTCGATTACTAATGTCTTTGTTTTCTATTGTATATAAAAAAAAAAAATAAAAATTGGCAAAGATTTCCAAGACATTTTAAAAAATGTATATTTGTGGGGTTTTTGTTTGGTTGGTGTTTACTAATTAAAAGCAAAGCTCCCATTTCTCTTTTAATAAAAGAACCCTGTCCATCAGAAAAGGCTCAGTTTTGCAATGAGGTGCAAAGTAGTTTTCCCAAAATCAATAGATAAGGTAGGTGGTGTCTTTCTTTTTAGCTCTTTGTTTTGATTCGAAGGAAGCACCTTCTAATTGAATTTAATTTTATACTGCTCTCCGGGGCATTTTTCTGGGAAGAACTGTTGTGATTCTCGGCTAAAAATCTCCCATTTTCCTGAAGGTGTCCATTTTTGGGGTTCAGCTTACATTACTAGCCCAACAATAGCTTTGTATAGCGGTGAAAAATCTTTTTGTGTGTATTATATTGCAGAAAGTTTCCAGCCTTTCTCTTGAGAAGAGCAAATCTGGTCTTGGGATGGTGCTTTGACTCTTACTTAACACAGCTGTGGTTCCAGCAACATGAACACCCACGAGTAGGAGTAGGACACATTAAGCCCCAGGGAGAAGGGTGTGATGTTCCAGGAACATTAACACCCATTGAGTAGGAGACAAAGCCGGCACCCTCCCTCTCTTCCCACTCCCATGCTGGATGGCTTGGAACGTTATGCATCTCCCTACTAACACATCTCTTCGCTCTCTAATTTTCTACCCGGACACGAAAACCCATGCATGAATCAGAAAACTAATTATTCTTGCAGTGCCCCCAAGCTCGTGTGTTCATTAAAATACAATTGTTGCCAGCTTAACTGCAGAAACACTTCCTAGAACCTCTTCTCTCCTTCTCCCACCCTGGACGGACCCTGAAAAATCTCAAACCACAGGGGGCTGGACTCCGCTAGCGCTAGCGGGATAACCACATAGAGGCTAGGGAGGCTGCAGCATTATCAGCACTTTATCTCTTGTTATCCAGAAAAGGCTCTTCCCTGATTGTTCAAACAGGATTTTCCTGTTACTGTGTGTGGGCTGGGAGGTTTAACATTCTGACTCTTCCTTTGCAATTGTCTCCCAGAAATCTTTATGGAAACCTTTATGCAAGGAGGCATAAACCTGCTCGGGAGAGTAGTCTCAGTGCTCGACAAACCCAATCCTTCTAGCTGTCACCATCACAACACAGCCGAGCGAGCAACCAGCCCCCTCAACCCTTTACACTAAGGAACAGTTTTTGACTTAAGCCTATTTTGTATCTTGTAAGAAGATTAAAAGAATTAAAGAGAAACCTGTTCAGTTCATTTAATATTAAGCATATGACACATAGCTTCATCTTCTACAGGGCCAGAATAAACAGAAGGACATAAGGATTATACACATTTTATGCTGCTCTTGAGGACTTCTAAACTGGAATACCCTGCCTGCATCCATCTCCAGAGGATCCCCAGAGCTTTGTAGTTACATACAGACACCACCAGCCACAGTTCTTGGAAAAACCATCCTGAATGAGCAGAGTAATCACTTCAGTATACTGAAAAGGAAAGCTCCCTTGGCTGTGCTGCAAAGGTTTTGAGGAGGTGGAAAGTGGCTGGCAGTGGGTGGGATGGGGCTAAAGTCACAGCATCCCTGCAGACCCTGCCCTAGGGGTCCCACACAAGGGATATTAGGCAGCTGTATGTTCCTACACCATGCAAATAAACTGTAGCTGGAGCTTCTTTCCTTGTGTGTGAACCACACAAGGTTCACATGAATCAGCACTTCTTTCATCAAAGGTGTGAGCAGACCCTGCTCATCGACCACATCAGTGCAATGGTGACACATTGGTGTGGGGGACATGGAGAGGACAGAAATTTTGGCTTTCAAGGAAGGGCCCTTTAGCAGATCTGTGCCTGCCAGCCCATTCCCCAGGACTGCAAGACAAAAGTGATATGAGCACAATGGTTTCTTGCCATACTGGCCATGCCTAAAGCCCTTGCCTGTCCCTCAGTAAATGCCAAACTAAGTGCAGCCATTTTGAGGACTCTGTACAGTAAAACAATTCACTGGCTGACCTAAATGGAATAATTACAGAAGTACTGACAATGTACTTCTTCACAACCATCATAAAAGTCCTGGGCTAATTCCCAACTGCTTTTACAATCTGTTTGCCTGAGTTGCTAGCAGGAAGGAAGCTCCAGCTACAGTTTATTTGCATGGTGTAGGAACATACAGCTGCCTAATATCCCTGTTTATTTACAGCACTGTGTTTATCAAAATGTACATACAGTAAATACTGTCAATCATAAACAATCCATAATGAACTAACAAACTGTTGTCTTTGTACTGGGAGCAGCTGGTATATTGGGATATACCATGAGAATCAGCATTTGGAGATGTGCCAAGTGAGATAGAATTGGGATGGGTTTCTGACCACATCACAGCCAGTTATTGCTTTGAGCTGGGTTTGTATGTGACAATACTGTGCTTGGGCAGCATATTTTTAAACATATGTAGACAAAGGTAAATGTTATGTGTTTCTGTCTGGAGAGGCAGTCTAGCCCCATAGTAAAACCAACCCACAATAATCCATATATATATATTAACTCCACATTTTATATGATGTAGGCTGCAATTTCAGTTAAATCAATAAACTTGCAGATTTGAATTATCCAGTCACTGAGTAAATACAAAATACATACATAAGCAGAGTAAATAAGTATATACTAAATAAATAAGCAGAATATATACATACTGATGAGCTAGTGATTTAAAGCAGAACTCATTAGCAAGCAGGCACATTAGTAGGTTGCTCAAATAAAATCTTAGATTTTCTCTACCTCCATTTTCTTCCTGATAGCAGAAATTCTGGCTTCTCCTTTTGCCCTTTCCCCCTTGCTGCTTCCATCAGGAATAAGGAAGTATAAAGGTACTTGTTTCACTCACACCATGTGAAACACTGCAAAGTGTACACACCAGCTCATAAATAGGTAGAGGAGCTGCAAATATGCTTTGTTCAAGCTCTGCATCTGTTATAAAGGGCCCCATGGTGCAAAGTGTGCAAAGGCACAAGTATTTAAAAGGGCAAAACTCAGAGCCATTGATACAGGCCAACAGGGTAGCTCTGCTGAGGTGCTTTATGAGTTCTTCTCTTTTGCCTTGCCCTTTTATTGCTCTTTACCTCTGTACTCACCTTTTGTACGTGCAAATGCTCAGAAGAACAACTTGATGCTTCCAGGACAAAGTTTAGCAATGAGTTTACATTCAAATCTTTATGTTTGGCACTTGGCTCTTGTCATGTACACATGCAAATCCACTAAGCACGGGGCAGAGGAACAGCATCTCTGGAAATGAACTAGGAAATTCACTTTATAATCCTGCAAGACACCTTAAAGCAGGCACCTCCTCATTTTGGGGGTACTAAACATTTATAATTATAATAGCACTCTGGTGGAGTCAGCAGATCTTTGAGGTAGATCTACCTCCAGTTTTCCCTTGAAATACACATCCCAAAACACAAAACTCTTAACTTCAGAAATCAGATTTTGTTAAACATAAAGGAGTACTTTTTACAAAACCCCAACAACAACAGAGAACTCTCCAAGTTAGGCAGAACAGAAACAGAAAGTTTCTAAATTAACTCATTAGTTTAAGTTCTTTCTTCCAAACACTTTTCTCTGTCCATCCTATTCTTAAAGTGGTTCACACAACTGATCATGCTCAACAGCACCAAAGAAAAGCATCTTCTCCCCTTTCCAGGGTTCCAACCACAGCTGCAGCATCCGAGACAGAGGCAGCATCTTCCCTGGTGCCGAAACAACAGCCTGTATGTTGTGTTGCACACCATGTTCCAGGGAACACAATAGCTAGTGAACACGAAGAGGGCAGGTACTCCTCCTGCAAGCTGCAGAAGGAGGCCCAAGGCTGTGGCTGCTTTGCCCTGTGGCACTCGGGTTGGATGCCCTGTAACTGCCTGCTTTGTCCTGTTCCAAACCAGCTGTGTGGCCGGGTAGGTGCTCATTAGAGGCGAAGTCATCTGGCAATTTGGTGCCTTGTGTTGACTTATGTGGGTAAATGAAGGCATGTTAGTGCATGCAGAGCGCACATGCACGTTTATACTCTACATAAACAATACATGGTCAGTATTGCAAGACAGCAATCTCTTGTGGTCACTTTATTGGGGATGTAGAACCTGTGTGATGGAAGGGATGTAGGCAGTCACTGTGGAGATGGGTGCAAGAGGCTGGTGATTTCACCCCACAGCTGTATGCCCTCACAGACTGTGACCCAGCTTGTGAGCTGACGAAGTAAGCACATCTCACGTCCCATGTATGCATGAATCTGACAAAGCACATTTACATAGTTCACTTAAAATTTCAGCAGACTGATGACAAACAAAGCAATGATCTATATTTTATAATATAATCATTATAATCATTATAATCATTATAATCTAATGATTTATATTTTAGATTATTTAGGCTGTGCTTTCAGTGAAGTCAATAAATTAGCAGATCCAAATTGTCCAGTCACCAAGTTACCACACAGCAGATAGCCAGGTCACATAATGAAAAAATAAGTTTTTTTAAGCTTATCTTGGAATATAATTTTTTTTTTTAACCAGAAAAACCCAGCTACTATTTAGCTAATATTTTATTGACACAGTTAATATGTCACTGCAGGACCCTGTCATTACTGGGCATAGGTGTCTGTGGAATATTAAAGGTATATTTTGGTCTTTGGCCAGTTAAATGATCCAAGCAGACAAGAACTGTACCTGAGTTCAGTTCAACAAGTGTAGCTATACAAATGCTTGCAACACATCCTTAAATCTCCCTGCTTTTACATGCTAGCAGTTTCACATTATTTTTGCCATTTCTATGCAGTTACAGAGTATTTTTAAATTTAAGATGCAGACAAATGATGGTTGAACCATCTCCAACAGCAGTTTTCGCATAGCACTGGCTTTTTCTCTGAGAACATACCAGTGGCAGTGTTCTCCTTTTTCAGCAACTGTAAGAGACACAGTTCACCCTCCTCCTCTGGCCATGGCTTAATGACACAATAAACCCAACATTAGGGCTCTTGGCACCGGACCAGATATACTATAACCTGCTACCCAAGGTGCAGATCCACCTTCCACTCACATTGTTAGTTAAAATTTCTCTAAAATTTTGCTGATTTCTTACTGACACACTTAATGTGATTAAAATTACTGCCCTCTCTGTGCCATTGTCACTTCATGTCAGATTAGGTATCACCTACCAACTGTTAAAAACTCACATGAGCTCTATACCAGACATACTTAATTCAATGGCAAGGTGGTCACGTGCCCACACCGAACTGGAACCAAACCCATATGCGTGGAGATCCATCACTGCACACATCCAGTAAAAATGATGGAAAGAGCCTCACACATGCACTGCAGACACTAAAATTAAAACATGCGTTCAGAGAAAAAGTTAAAACATGAATGGTTCAAGGAGCTGTTTAACTTCTTAGGATCTCTCTCCTTAAAGTTACTCTGGGATTTTACCAAATTTGGTGTTCCTACACAAGGGTGCAAGGCGGTGTGTAAGGGTCATGGTTGAGAAAACAGCCCGGGCTCCTGGCTCAGACTGCAAATGCAGGATCTCCATCACTATGAATTTGGTTTCACAAAAATAATTAAAATTTTAAAAAGCACAATATGTCCTTACAGTCCTTCTTTTCTTGTCAATCACTGTCATGCTCTCAGCATTTTTAAAGCACTCCAGATTCTTACTGTGGAGGAACAGAACAAGTAATAAGAGCTCACAGTTCAACTTGTTAGCTTTTGGCCTAAAAAACACTAGGCTGTTTGGCATTTCATAAGAGGACATTCCACTCATAGCTAAACAGTTTTCTTGTACCAGTTGTCAAGGAGATTTTAAAAAGTTTTGCATGTTCTTTATGTGTGAGTAAATATTGAGGCTTGGGAAGACATGGTGTGCTGTTGGTTTTGGTTGTAGTGTTTCAGGGAAGGGTGAGGAGAAGAATGGTGAGAGAAGTGGCATAATCTCTGTTTTAAGTTAGTTCTTGAACTCCTGGCTACTTGTGTTTAGTTACATTTCTGAAAGACAGAACTGCTCTGGGCACTGCCGCACATTTTCCGCTACTTGAAGTTCGACCTTTCAGTATTAAAAAATGGCAGTTTGCAACCACCCAAGTTTTGCACTGTTGATTTCTCTCAGAAGATTGACATGTCTGCTCCACATCAGCCATGACCAGGCAGCAGGGTGATATTTTTCTGTACTGTTGTACCAATATGTACTTCTTTCCTTTGTCATAGAAGCTGCAGCATGTCAGTAGAAAAAGGGACCCTGTAATAACTGCAAAGACTTCTAATCCTTACAGTCTCAGCTTCCTTTAATACTTGCCTTAGCTCAACTCAATACAATGACTGGAGTTGCAATAACATGTGCAAGGTTGTTCTTTAGGAAATGTCTTTCCCTTGGCTTCTCACAAGATGAAGCACCCCAGTAGCATTGCTGCAAGGCAGAGACAAGATACATGCAGGAAAGAGTAGAGCTTGTTTTGCTGATGGGAAACTGCTTTTTGAAAGAGAAGCAGACCCTCCTCTGAGCATGCGTTTTCAAACATGTCACAACTTCCCTGTTTCTAAAGACTGTCCTGTCAATTCCTCTCTTGTTGATTTTGGCAGAAAGTTCAGACAAATCAATTAACTGGTGACAAATCTCTGCTCTAAGAAAGTAAGATCCCACTGGGAAAACCAAGAATAGCCATTAAAAATGTTCCACAAGAAAGTGCCTCATGTTGCATCTGTATTTAACTTGTCAAAGGCTTTTCAAAATTCTGTGCCTTGATGAAACAACTGTCAGTTGTCAATATCTAAAGGCATTGCAATTCAAACCTGGAAAACTGTTGGCTCTTTTACCCCATCGATGTAGTTTGGTTTGTTCCACCTTCTTTCCTCCTTCTTTGTAGGACAACAGCTAAAATGAGCTGCTTCTAGGAAGGCACAGTGGCTTTAAACTGGCATGTACATTATGCTTGAGTTCACACCGGGTCCAGCAACGGGCAGGATCAATAAGTGACTGTCTTAGATTGCAATGCAAGATGTAACTGCAAAAATGTATTCTGTTACCATCTGTTAAAAGCAGGTGGGGCAGTTATTTTCTGTTAATGGGCCAGCTGTTAAAAACAGGTCGTTTAACCTTTTCCCACTCAATTCCCAGAGGAAGACTGGACCTTCAGAGGAGAACTGCACTCTTCTGCANGGTTTTTTTTTTTTTTTTTTTGGTACTACTGCATTTTTATTTTAATTTTTCTAGTAAAGAACTGTTATTCCTATTTCCCATATTTGCATGAGAGCCCCTTAATTTCAAAATTATAATAATTCAGCAGGAGGGGGTTTACATTTTCCATTTCAAGGGAGGCGCCTGCCTTCCTTAGCAGACACCTGTCTTTTCAAACCAAGACAGTGACTTATCATGTTGTCCCAGAGATGAACAGGAATGTCTCTCTGGCAGAAACAAATTAACAACATCACTCTGCAATCTCCACTATTTGGCAGCACACCCAGCAGTCTGCACAGCCACCAGAAATGCAGCTCTTCAGCCAAGACATTATGTTGAAGTTAAACTAAACTTAACCACTCTAAGTTAGGGCCATCCAACCTGCTCTACCTAAGCCTTTGCTATATTCTGTAGAGAAAAGATAAAAATACCCAACAAAATATCTCACAAAAGATTTTGTGTTATGTTTTCAGGCACCTACTCCATTTCATCCCTTGAAGGGTCAGATGTCATATTGCTGAGATTTCACTGGCATTAGGGCCTCTCTCCAAAAGGCAGTGAAATATAATCTGCTGGAGCATTACAGTATGTACTTTCCATCTGAATCCAGAACTTTGTGGACCCCTGGACTCGTTGCGCTGTGGGAGGACAGCAAGGTACATACAGTAAATACAAGTAATTCATCCCCAAATCAAGAATTCATTAATTTAAACCTAACTATACACAGGTGATTTTTCAGCAAGTTACTATAATTCAAATCAGCAGTGATGTGGATCAAACCTTTTCCCTAGGAAAGAGCAGTAATCCATCCAAAACTGGTAAAACTGGGACCAGTTCAAGTGAAAACAGTTGTCCAGTATCATCAATCCAAATCCCAGGGAACAGGTCGCAAACAACAAAGAGCTTGTACAGGGAAGGCTCAAGGGTTAGAGATGACTCAATACCTCACTGCATCATTGCAAACAGGAAGAGGCTATTTCATAAGTCATGGGTCATTTCCATAACTTGAAAGCCCATCTGTATACAAACAGGTCATTACAGCAAGGAATCACACACAGGATTTTCCATATTAACCTCAAGCGGAGCACAAGTGCTGGGCACGTTTACATCCTGCAGAAAGTTCTGTATAGTCTGGTGTAGACTGGAAACTTCCAGAAGAACCACAGTGCATGCTGGTGTCATGAATACACCCTTGTGTCTGCAATAATCTTCTCTTATCCTCCTGACCCTCTTCCTCTAATCCCTTAATCATTGTTGGGGCATGTCTCTGTGTGTTGGGGCATGTCCATTTGCCCTATGGACATGGTTTTGGAAACAAATTCAAAAGGCTTGATACCTGCCAATCAGGCAGGAAGGAGGAAGTGAATCCTATTCATATTTGGTATTGCCTGTCTTTTGTGGAAGAGAAAGCCAGATGTCATCTGCTGTTTGAAGCCTTTGTAAAGATGCCTCTTCAATTTTTTGCTTGAGTTGGTCCCTCAGTTGCTCTATTTCTGCAAACAGAGAAGAATTTTACCTACTCTAGTAAATACTAAGGCTGCATATGTGCTATACTTCTGCAATTGTTCAAAACTGCTGGTACTCAGGTGTTTGGGCTTTTTAATTGAAGAACTTTAGACAGAAATTCCATTTTGAAAATAATTTCTAAGGGGTAGATAAACTGAAATCAAGAACAGAAATGTTTGAATTTTAGTTCAAACCTTTTAAAGCTACTTAAAAATATGTAGGAAAGTTTTGAACAGAGCATCTAATTCAGAATATAAGTCACTATATGTTAGAACATTAAACATTTTCCATCATTTACTACTGCCTTTTATTTTGTAAAGCTTCTCAACAGGTCTCCAGTCAACAACAGCCTGAACTACTTATTCACGCACACACGGTCCCATGTGGAATTCCACTGATTTCAGAAAAGTTAACGTCTGTCTGCTAATTACGTGGCTTTAACTGTTACACTTTAGTTCCTTAGATGTGAAATCTATAAAATCTACTCAGTGTGTGCAGGCCTTCAAGATGAAGCAGAGCATTACCCAACGTTAGCAGCAGCAGCCTGCAGGCACAGCGGCTGAGCTGTATCTCAGCTAGATGTGGAGGTCAGATACCTAACTTTGAGCTAGTCTAACCTCTGCTTCCTCTGTGGTCAACGAACAAACATCTCAAGAGACAAATTAGTCTCTCTGAAACACAGACACAAGAACTGAGCCCATTCCTACATAAACTACTCACATAATTAACTATCTAGTCATTAACTGTCGCACATAGTGGGACTCCACGTGAGAATAATTATACACGCACAAGTGCTGTTTGGGCTGAGACTCCTGCTAGCTTGTGTTCTCAAAACTGAGATCCTGAATTAGGGTAAGAGGTGCTGAAATCAATCTTGGGATGTGTGCAGTGCTCTCCACAGAGTGCAAGGAAACCCAAGCACACACTGGGCACCTTAGGTGTCTGAAGTTCAGGCAAATTACTTCCATTCACTATTAGTGTCTTATGTTTCAATCCCTAATAAATGCTAGAGCACTGACAACTTATGCAATTATTTATTTCAAATACCTTGATCCTGGGCAGTAATCTCCTAATCAATACCAACATTATTTCAAACCTGTCTTCCTAAACTTAACTATATTTGGTTTTTCTTACCTGGAAGAATAATGCCAGAGGAGAAAAAAAACCAAAAACAAATCAGCGAGGGAAAGCTGAAACAAAAATCTTCGCTAGATACTTCTTGTAATTACTAACTAAAGCTGAAGTATTAGGCACTAAAGGAAGCACTGAGGCCGTCACGCTCAATATTCACGCTGTAGTGTTTAAACATTACCGGAATACATAAACGGTCTTAGAGCCACCCTCTGCTGGTGGACACCCCCCGGTACAGTGGGCCAGCAGCTAAGGCAGCTACAGAAGCCTCTCCAGTTTCAGAGGCCGCAGATGTCAACGCCCCTGACGTGCATTTTGCAGCACCACGCAGAATTCAGCTACCCCAAAGCCTTGAGCAGCGTGACCCCAGGGGAGCCGGCAGGGACAGGGACCGAGGTGGGCCCCTCTCTGTGCCCGTCTGCGTTACAGGATGCCTCGGGCTCTGCAAGGGGACGCTGCTATTCCCTTTCTCCCCTCACAGCTGCATCCAGCCCGGGTTTCACCTTACAGCCGTGTCCCTAGGAGTCTGCCAGGAGAAAAGATATGAACAGGATTTATGATTGCACAAACCGTGCTCTCTTTGCTGCTCTGCAGGCAAAACAGGTGGGCTAGGAAACCACAAACCCTGCCTGAACAAACCCTGTACCGACTCGCGCAACCACCTGCATGCATTCATTTCATTTTAAATAAAATACAAATGTAATGTTTCTCTTTTGAAAATTAGGCCTTCTTTTATGATTTCTACTGTTTTCTAAAGAAGTAACATAAAGAAAGCTACCTTGCATTTTGGACTCAGAAATGTGAACATACCTGTTGATGTCAAAAGCAGGCCATATGAAAATGGGTGAATAGTTAAAACTGTATCAAGAAGTTATTTATCTAAAGATGGCTTCCAATATAATCTTTACTAAAGAGAGAGCAGTAGGACTATGATTGACTATTATTAGGAATGCACTACAAATTAGGGGAACCCTAGAGAGGTACTGCTAAGTCTTTGATTCTCCTTGTTACAATGTGTTTTCCAAGGGAAGTAGCAAGTCTTCCAAGGGAAAATAGCTTTCACATAGAACACTACAGACACAACGTGTATGAAGGGCTGGGTTTGCTCAGCCTGCTGACAGGTTTTTGCACTATTGTATTTTAGCTGTGACAGGTCGGTTCCCAGCAATACTGTGGGTCTGAATCTTCCCTGGGCATCTGCAAAACACCATTTCTGTATTAGAGGTATTTGAAGCAACTGGCTACAGAGATATGGTTTTCCTCAGGTGTCATCAGTTTAGGAAATAGAAGGTACAACTTGAAGATTTTAAAATGCAAACATTAAATATATGAAACTTGGCACACGAAGAGCATATTTGGTCTACTTTTTAAGTGTTATTACATCTGTTTCCCCACACAGATTCAAGGAGGGCTCTTTCTTCCAAGTTTACTTTTTTCTTTATAATGATGGGATACTATAGGTGGAATTCTGCAGCCACCAGAATCACCATCTCCACAGAGTTAAAATTTATTACTATATGGAATTATCCTAGGGTATCTCACACACTAAACACTGAGTGCAATGTACTACTTATGGGTGACAAGGAAATAGTAGAAAAAGAAAAAAAAAAAAAAAAAGAGTTTGGAAAACCTGTGTGTTGGCAGACACATTAGCTAGAAACAAAATGGTAATGAAAACCAAATGCCATTTGTGGATGGTGGACATGAGCAAAATAATGCCTTGTTTTTCTTGCTGAGTCACTGACTGCTGAGCAGTAAATTCAGGAAAGACTGGGATAGCTATTCCCTTACATCCATGGAGGTGAACATTACCTGAAGGTTGCACACATAAAGTACTGCCAGAGCACAGGGGAAGTTCAGGGCGCATGTTTCCTTTGGAAGAAATAAGATGGTAAATCGACAGTATCCAAAAAAAAGAGCCACTCGTACCAGAAAGACTGAGTGAGGCAGACATGTTCCAAAAGCAAGATCTTGGCTGATGTGATTTGTACCTAAATTTAACTTCAGGTAACAGAGAACCAAATATAGCAAAAGTATGGGACGTCTGAGGTACCATCTAACCCATGCGAATGAGGCTGCAATGCCACCCATCCCAGAGAGCCACATCACTGAAGTGTTGACAGAAACTTGTGAGACCCCTCACATCCTTGCTTTCATGGCCAAGCATGTCACATGCCTCAGTACTCATGACAAGGTTAATCCACCCTCTCAAGGTTAAGAGTTTAAAAGACAGACTTGAGAAGACGTTTTAACGAAACAATTCATGCCAACTGTATTTGCTGGGGACCAGACATTTGTGTTCTACTTGTTCTCAAGGATTAGCTTCTCTATCCCATGAGTTTGTCAACACAAAGCTCCTATCCTTTTCTATGATTCTCCCAACTTACTAATTTGTATTTTAATGTGTTAAATTACATATACAAATGTATTTAAATACATACATTTTATATGCAGACATATATGCCTAGATTTCCAGATATGTACTTAGAAACAATTTACACTATAAAAATATTTATGAAATATTGTATAAATAAACATATAAATAACATATNTATATGCAGACATATATGCCTAGATTTCCAGATATGTACTTAGAAACAATTTACACTATAAAAATATTTATGAAATATTGTATAAATATTTATAATGAATAACATTCATTTATTCTCTTTGGACCTACTAAAATAAACTCCATTTCATCATCCCCTTGTTTCCAGGAGGTAGCACTGGGACAGCAGTTCCTTCAGTCACAATCTACCTTGGAGATGAGAGCTTTCAGTGGGCAAGAATTTTCAGGAGGCCAAATGGACCTCACTGCTGCGAGTTAGTAAAGTGTGACTGCCTGTCATCCCCGGTGACACACAGCACCCACCTGGCTGCCAGCTCATGAAGTAGAGGCACGTTCAATCCTCACGTTTGTTTCTCCAGAAAGGTCAACAGCAGCAAGTCTAACTCTTGGGGGATGCAATTACTCTCTTAGCTGACATCCACTGAGGCAGAGCATGTACAGTGAAGCCACTGCAGGTCTCTCTGCCAACAGCTGTCACCTCACTGTCCTCATCAGAGGGCAACGTTCACCATTACCAGAACGGAGAAAGGAAATCACAATTGCATAGTAAGAGCTCACAGCAGGGCATCCTTCACTTGAAGCAGGAGCATTGCAAAAATGACTACAGGGATTAGCTTTTTACCTATCATATGTGCAACATTTTAGTACCCAACTCTCTCTTTTGCATATCTACTCTGCCATTGAATATATAACTGTATTTAGCTATGTGTGCAGGGGTATATACAACTCCCTATATGTAAGAATTAGTTCCAACAAAGGAAAAAATATTGGTAATCTCAGTAATAAAAAGAACCCCCAAACTTAGGAGAAAAGTGTTCCACATCTTACTCCAGCTGTTTGCACAAGGATTTGTCTGGAGTACATTGGACAATCTCTAGTGCTGCTTACAGACAACAGGGTCACTTGAGCTGGTCAGGCTACACACAGCAAAACCACAAGAAGACTGTTATGAGACCTAACACAGAAAAACACAGTTAACAAAACCACCCATGTGCACAAGGGACACTACTGCTCCTCCCCCACAAAATTAACAGCATCCTTAGAGGCATGATTTAATGAGTCAGAGACTTCAGCAACCAGGCAACAGCTTTGGACTTCTGGCATGCACTCGGCCACCTGGTTTTTGTGCCATGGTGAAAACGCTCTAAACCAGCTCACAAACCTAATTCAAGTTCTAGAAAGCCACAGAACTGCAAACCTCCTCCTCCAGACATCTGCAATGACCCACAGAAAAGCATAGCCAGGGCAGGGAGTGTGTGTTAACACCCTGATTAAGGCACTGATAGCTCTGTATGCTGCTCCAGGTTGTTGCATTAGCGTGAAAGGGAATGGTGCACTGCAGCATGGGAAGGCAAGGGCGGAAGGTAGCACCGAACTCCTCAAACTACCAATGCCACTGCTGCCTCTGCTTCATGCAACTGCATTTTTTCAAGAGCTCAAAAACAGGGAATTCAAGTAATTACACCACCTGGGAATGCATGCCCAAAGAGGCTCTACGAGAAACAAAACAATGCTGATACACTTGAAACCAGAACATGAGGGTTAAGACTACCTTGAGCAAGGTTGCTTAAGTCATCAACTACACATCTCTATGCTATCTTTCCTGTATTGTGGCACATCAGACCTATTAAGACATGAAGAACATATCCTCACTTTGTGAGCCCTAGGTGTTGTGCATGCAGAACAAGGTTCAGAAATCATTCTGGGTCATGCAACTCAGCAGGTAAAGCGAGCAACGCTAGTGTGACCATCTTTAAATCTCTGCAAGAGCAGTGTAACGTTATCTTTTTTCATAAAATTGTGCATCAGGAAACCAAGGGCTGCAAGAGTAGTCACCAAATTCTTGAGAAAGCAGGTTTGTGTAACTTATGTGGACTGCAGCCAAGACATGAAGGTTAGCTCCTCACTAGCAATCCACTAAATTACATCCTTAGGACACCACATGTAAATAACTTGACAGAATGGAGCAAGTGAAACCATGTGAGTGGAAACTTGGCCAGGAACCTGAGATACTTACTGTCACTGCCAGTTTTCCAGGAAGAGGCATTTGCAAATAAACAGCAAAAAAACCCCACACAAAGATAGAGTCAACCAGTGGTAACACACAGAAATACTAGAAGTTTGGGTAAAGAGTCCAGGGCAAGGAAAAGAGCAAATCCAAGAATTGTACCATAGGCAACACAATCAAATGATGCTGTCCTAGGAGCTGCATGCTTTTTCACAGTGCAGCATTGCTTACCCAAAAGGAAATGGTTTGTGTGCACTGAGGAATGCTCTGACTACAATACTGTTGTTTAGGTACTCACTGCCCAAGCTTGTATTTTAAGCTGAATCATAGAGGAAGCAACATGTAATCTTGCACCATTGCACTCAAATAGCTGAAGAACCCAAAGACACTTGAACACGTGATCAGGGATTCTAGTATATCAATTTAGGTGCGGGACTTCCTTTGAAAATTAATAATGGTGCATCACTTCACATAAACATGGTTGCTAAAATTAAATGTTAACCTCTGGTTATGGTTTTCACTCTCCCTTCATCTAACACTCTTCCCCTACAACCTCACAAAAGAAAGGGCCAAGGAACAGTGCTGGATACTTGCCATAACCAAAGGCTTATATTGCCCTTGTCAAAGGAAGTAATTTCCCAAAATGCATTCCTTCGATGAAGATATTCTTAGTGAGCTTTTTATTTCAGTAGAATTTATCTGGCCCTTAAAAATCCTCTGCTCTCTCCCCTCCCACCTTTTAATTTTTATATTTTTTTTTATGTTGAAAGACGTAAATGCTAGTACCATGCTTGAATGTTTGTCAGCTCATGGACTGCTCTCCTGGCACAGACAAGCCCATCAGCTAAACAGTATCAGTTATCAATTCAGGTTTACCACAACAAAAACAGACCTTCCCCGGATTAGTGGCAACTGAGTCAGGTCCACACCAACCATAACCTCTGTGGGACACCTCTACCAGCTTTATACAATATGGGATTTTATCAAGCTTTGTGCTGCAGAGGGCAGTGCACACAGAAAGTACAGCTAAATGTGTACTCCAAGTGTTTCTTGTTCCACATGGAAGTGCTCAGAGCACCCAATGTACACATTAAAGCCAGAACAGTGGCAGCCAAAGGATTCATGCTCAGCCCTGAGTCCATCTGAGCCATGTTTGTGTGCCATTATCCAGCAATCCAGGGGTGGGGAAGGCTTATCTACAGTGCACAGCTGCTATCAGCCAGCTGGCTCTGCAAGAATGCGGTGGACCAAGAAAAGCTATTGTTCCAGAACTAAGAGTATTTGACAAAAACTGAAGCTGTTTGGGTGGTTCTCCCCTGGGTAGTGGCATATATCCTTTTAAGAGAAATGCAGTCTGCATACAGCCTTATGGTCTTTAGTGGTCATATCAGGCCATCCCACCTTAAGAGATATATCCATGTGTAGCTAACAGCTGCAGAACTTTTGATTCTCCTTGTGTTTAGCAAGTTCTCCCCACTGCTAGTGTGCCTTCCAAACGGAACCTTCCCACAACTGGAGTCTTGGAGCCTCCTGTACTTCAGCTACCTGCAGTTTTTCAGTGTCCTGACTAGCACTTTAAAGTTCTGCATATTGTGATTATCTTCCCCAGTATCTAAAATAAAATCAATTTCCTGTTTCAGTATTAGATGAGCTCTCTTTTACACTGAGTTTGTTAGAGTGAACTGAATGAGTCTGAAGCTGTGGAAGCAACCACCCTTTTCTCTCTACTGAGTTCTTTCAGATACCAGATCTTAAGAACACAGGGACTTGTAGCAGCCTGCACACCCCTTCCTATTGTGTAACTGCTATTGAACTGCTGCCATGTTTCAGCTGAAGAACATATCCGTCCTAACTTGATTCTTGACCGCTCTTAGAGCACTCTTCTTTCTGCTGAAAGACAAAAGAAGGATAACACTTTATAGTTAGTCATTAGAATTATTTCCAGAGTCACTTTACACTCATTTGGCTATGCACAAATACTAGATTCTTCAAGATACTGGTTTAACAGCTGCCTCCCCACAATTTCATTTAGAAGACTTTAAAAATGCACAGAAGCCTTCCACTCTTTCCTGTTTTTCCAAGCTCACAATGTATTCTTAGCATTAAGATACTTGGAAACAGTAACATGATATACAAGTACTTACCTCTTCTTCCCAGCTGAGCTCATCCTCTCACCTTTCCCCTTGCAGCTCTAGAAACTTTTTGGCAAAGTTCCAGCTCCATAGGAAACAATTAAAATAGAAGCTTTGTCACAGCTTCTTCATACACTATCATCTGAGCAGTATCTTTAATTTGAAAACGTTTACACCCTTCCCCCACAGGCTTTGAAATAAGCAGTCGGCCAGTGACACTTCCACTGCTTCCCCCAAAGGGACTGCAGACAACTAAGTTTTACAGCCAGGACAATTAAGAAAAGAGGATCTTAAAACAAAATTTATGTGCCAAGACTAGCATAGATGGTATCACTCTTACAAACCATATTCCACTTTGTTTCTGTGCACATGCAAATCTTTTTGTCCAGTTAATTTGTATACCAGGAATGACATTATGCCTGACCATCATTTCCAAGAACCCCAACAGTCCTCTGTGCTGCACTGACATGGATGTGACAGTGACAGTAGACCTAGACCACCACACACCTTAAAAATTATGCCATGATGTATTAGTACACTTCATCTTGAAATCTGTGTTTCCTATGCAGCCTGGCTTTGTATACTACCCAGTGAATACTCAATTTAAGCACTCAAATGCTTGGTTTCTTTAAGAGCAAACTTGTCAGAACGAGCACTGAGACACAAAGACAAGCTTCTACGTATGAACTTGGATTAAACTTAGACTGAGCATTTTCTTCTTTGAGCAAAGTCATCACACATTCCTACTTAACGTCCTCATCCCTCCTTCACGACCTTCCAAGCAGTTCTCCAGGCCAGGCAGCAGGGTGGTTGCTTACCAGAGTCCACAGTAGCCAGAATCACTTCAGTAACAAAGACAACCCACAGGTATTGCAGTGCAGGGTGTCCACACAAAGCTCCCAGCTGCACAGGCTGAGGACCACACAGACACTGGAGTAGGTTTTCATCAACAGCCCTAAAGCAGAGCATACTGATGTTTGGGAAATGCCACAGGCGGGTTTTCAGTTCTACTGTCACCTTCTATCTTTCCATATGAGATGCAGGCACGCCACCTATTTCTGCAATAGGACTGTAAGCTTCTTACAGACATTGCAATTAAGGCCTGTTGGGTCAGGATAGATTTGGACATTGGCACTTTCAGGTGAACAGATTATCCAAGGCACATAACACAGGTTTCATCATTAACATCTCTGACAAGCTGTGACCAGCAAGTAAGATCCACACATTGGCAAGTATTAAATCCTCCAAAACAGACCAAAGTGAACAACACACGCAGAGAAAACTTGTTTTACTTCTCTCTTGAATCAGGTGTTCATTTGGGTCATTCCTGAAGTAATTTCCTTTTACCTACCTAAGATGAGACACCAGTGGCACCAACATCTACAGATAAATAAGATATAAATAAGAAAATACAATTATCTGTAAAGTGGGATACACAGCATCCTCATCAAAGCAGCAGCACTGACTGCAGGGGGATGAGGAGGGAGTGAAGGGAACCACTGCAGGTAAAACCAATTGTTTCTAAACCAGTTTAACAAAACATACTGTCATCTGGCCAGCAGACCATCCTGGATGACAATTTCATATTCACTTTTTCTGACAATTATAAAAGATAACCAAGGAAAATATAACCTTGACCCAACCATTCCACTGCAATATTTACCATCCTTACCAGGTATCAGCTGCAGAGACAAAAGCACAGGCCTAAAGTCTACAGTGGAAAATGGCTATGACAGAAGTCATTGTGCCAGTGCCCATATTTCACCCACAGCTCGCCTAATCCAAAGGTATCTGCATAGAGGAGAAACAGAATTAGCAAAGAAATAAAAAGGGCTGTACTTGTAATTCAGAATTCTCCAGATATATGGAACTATTGATGCTACAAATTTTATTAACAGAGCATTACACCCTCACATCTCCTTTTCTTCAGTGAGGAGCATGATAAAACCAGAGAACCTGCCTGTGAGGAGAAGCACCCTCAGAACACTGGACTTTTTGCAGGATGGCATGCAACTGGTTCAGCTTCTTTAACTAGCGGGAGCTGCACCTGAAGTGATAAAAGCACAGCATACATTGCTGTAGAACAGCAAATCCTGAAAGGCTGCGATGTTCAGGTGAAGTATCTGCACCACAGAACATCTCACAACATCCCTCCTCCAGCACACGTGTACCTGTGGCAAACACACCACCTGTGTAGTTACTGGGCAGCAATACCCTGAGCAAATGCCTTGTACTTACCTCCAGGAGGAGCCAAAGAATGAAATAAACCCTTGTGACTCCATTTTACCTGAGCTGTACCACTACTGGACTTCAGCCAAGACTTCAAGCAAGCCTGCAAAACTCTTCATGACTCTTTCCAGTTAAGTATCCTCTTGGCATAATGAAGTACTTTATTTCACAGGAATCAGCTGTAACTAGAAATGGTATTATTTCACAAGCCATGCAACACTTTGACCATCTTCCCTTCCAGTTTCAAGCACAGGCCTTCCACACATGGTTTCAGGGAACTCCAGTCCCTTTAAGGCTCCCAGAGATTTGATCACTCTCTCATTTGATGAACACATATTTCCCATTCCCCAGCACAAAAGACTAGCACAAGCAGAGACAATGTTCACTACAAGAAAGTCTAAAACCACTGCTCAAAATTCCAGCCTACCTCCTGCATGCCAGCCAGAGGGCTGAAACTAAGACAGCATCTAGTCAGCTGGCTAAGCCATGCCAACGTGAGACAGCAAGCACAGGCAAAGCAGCGGGGAAGCAAGTCAGCCTGGCTGCTCCCATACCATGCTTACACCATCTCACCTGCTCTCTCAGCTTTTTCAAACACGATTTATGTGCCTATGGACATAGAATTATACATTTGGGTTGGAAGTGACCTCAAAGACCATCTGGTTGCAACCCTCTCCTGCCATGGGCAGGGACACCTTCCAGTAGACCAGGCTGCCCAGTGCCCCATTCAGCCTGGCCTTGAACACTTTTAAGGATAGCGTGTCCACAGCTTCTCTGGGCAGCCTGTGCCAGCGCCTCACCACCCTCACAGTAAGGAATTTCTGCCTTATATCTCATCTCAACCTACCCTCCTCCAGACATACTAAGGACTTTAAAAGGAAGCAAAGCTCCTCCTGCTGGTCACACCAAGCCGTAAGTCTCTGACAACCAGACACCATTAGTGCAATTATCAGGCATCAGACAGAGCCAGAACCCTTTACAAACCCCCTCAAAGCAGCCATGCGCAGCCTGCCATCTGCCGTGTGACAAGGGCACGTTCCAATCTGCTCCCTGCGCACAGCCGCCCCACCAAGGCCAGCCCCGTTCTTTAACCCACAGTCCGTACTCGGTCCAAGGGCCAAGCACGGCGGCTGGCACAGCCCCGCACGGGCTCCTCAGCCCGGACGGCGCGGGGGGAGCATCCCCAAGAGGCACCGGGCCCGCTCCGGCTCCTGCGCCACACGGAGCGGCCTCCCGTTCGCGACCAGCACCGCCCGCCGGCCGCCGCTTCACCGCCGCGCCGCCCGCTCCTGCCTCGCAGCCAGCGCAGCCGGGCGGGCCGCTCCGAGCCCCGGGACAGGCGCCCATCCCACGGCCCCGCTCCCGCCACAGAGAGGCGCTGCCTCACCCGGAGCCGGCAGTCACCGAGTGACAACCGGCCGCGTCCTCCAGGGCATCTCCTCTACCCGCCGCGCCCCTCCGGCTGTTCCTCAGCCTCCCCCTTCTTCACTCGCTCGCACAAGCTCTGTCTTGCCCCTTAAACCAAGACAGGACTCCCACCCTTCCCCCTTTTCCGACATCTTAACCCGGCTCCCCGGCCGCTCCTC
>VZRH01004458.1:174663-237006 GCA_013397555.1 Urocynchramus pylzowi | reverse complement strand
GCGGCCGCGCGGCGCGGGATCTGCCGGCAAATAGAGTCCACGCCCTGCACGCTGCCGCGCTGTGCCCGCAGCAAAGAACCTACAACCCCCAGACCCCCCCGCTGCCAAGGGGCGCCGGCCAATGGCGAGGCGGCGGTGCGGGCAGCGGCCCCGCCCCGGCGGGCGAGAGGGGTGATGTCATTGCCCAGCGGNGGCCCCGCGCGCGTCCCCGCGCACGCCTGCCTTGCGCCGAGCCCTGCCGCTCCTGTCCTGGGCGTCCTGGCCCCAGGGTGGCTCGACGGCGTTCCGCCGCGCTGTACGGGCGGTGGGGACTGAGCACCCGTCCCCGAGCGGGACTGCCTTGCGCCCAACCCCGCTGCGCCCATCCCGGGGAGCTGCCCTGCGCAGGGAGGGTGGCCAGCAGCCATCCCCGTGGAAGTGGGCTGCCTCCCGCTCATCTCCGCGGTCCGCACCTAGCCCGGCGTGCGGGGGCTGCAGCGCCCAGCCCCGCTATCCCCGGCGTGCGGCGGCCCGGGGCTGCCGCTTCTTCCCATCGCCGCTGGCCGGCTCCTGGCTCCCGCCTCGTTTCATGGTCGTGGAGAGGGAGGAAAAATCCCAAACCAGGTGAGTTCTGCGCTCCTCTTCTCTTTTTGTGTGCTTTTCCTTGTCCTGTTACTTCCTCCCTCCCAGGCCCCCATCTCCGGGTGCCCTTCCCCGCACTGTGTGCTCCTCAGCGGGGAGCAGCGCTGCCGGACGGGACTGCGCTGTCGTTCCCTGGTCCTGCTGGAAAAGGAGGGGCCGAGGGACGAGAAGGTGGGAAAAAAACCCCTGACCCGCTACACGGTCTCATCCCGCGGAGATGAGCCCCTCTCGCTGCTCTTCGGGCCCCCGGGAAACTCCCGCAACTCCGGGATGCTCCGGGCGCCCGGAGCTGCGCGGTCCCGAGCCGCCGGGGAGCCCTGCCTCGTTTGCCTCCCTCGCTGGATAAGAGTGGAAAATAGGATGGATTTTGAATTGCTGTCGTTGAGCGCTGCGGAGCCTGCGAGAGCCGGGCTCCTGAGGACAGCGTAAATACGAGGCGTGCTCTGGGGTGGGTTTGGGGGCGTTGGTGTGCTGTCCTGCGTTGCTGTCCTGCGGCTTCGTTTGGCACCGCTATTCCTCCCCTGTTTCAGGGAAACGGGGGAGATTTGAATCCAGCTGACTCTCGGTCCTGGCTGTGTGCAGTTGGTCCAGGTTTCTTTTCCAAGTCACATCACGAGTTAGTATTTTAAAAATTCTTGGCTGGACAGTCTGATGTTTTATTTCAACTTCCAAACTACTGTTCTGATCTTTTTCACTTTTGTCGTAAATACAAGAAGTGCCTCTATTTTAAACTTTGTAGAAACTTTGTGGTCCAGCAGAGCTTCATTTTAGTGTAGCTTTTTATTTGTTCCTCTGTTCCTTGCTGTTTGTGAGGTGCAATTTGGTTCTTTATTTGAACAGTGCTAAGATATTAGTACAGCACAAGAGATTTTTTTCCCCTTATTATGTGACATCAGAAGGTTTTATCCCCTTCTATAACGAAATTACTTCTGCAATTGCTCGTGGACACCAGACACCTCATTTTGTGCTGGTGGCAATGAAATGTGTGCACACAGAGGGATCCTGCTCGCTTAAAGTCTGTCAATATCTTTCACTGCCTTTTAAAGTTCATCCACACCAGAGCCCCACTTGGAGGCTGTTCTGAGAGCAGCAGGAGAGTGTGCAGCTGAGCTGATATTTTTAATTTTTTTCCTCCCCTCTGCTGTATATTTGCCTCTGCGCTTCTCTTGTGTAACTGGCACTGCGTGTCCTCTGGCAGGGCTCTCCCTGGAATTGCAGTGCTGGGGAGAGGGTGACATGAGTGCAGTGGGGACAATGAAACTCCCTGTTTGGTTTGTTCAAAGTGTTTGTAAACACCCGGGCGGTGTTGGGGTGTCTGTGTGCAAGGGATGGTGTTTTCCAGCTTCCCCTCTTCCAGTGGGACAAGCATGCTGCATCCACACATCCTTGCATTTATTTCAACTGTGTTTTTTCCTTCCTTCCTCTTTACTACTGACTCAAAGGGGAAGAACAACAGTGCATGCAGGCGTTGCCTTTGGTTGGTCTTTTTTTAACATTTTTGTTTCCTGGAATGGTGTTTTCCCCTTTATTTTACAAGGGAGTGAACAGATAATCTAATAGTGTGTTTCCCATCTTGGCTGTAAAAGGAGAAGTTTTATAGCAGTGATTTTGTTAGCTTGGGATAGAAGGCCCTGGATATGAAGTGATAATTTGAAAGTGTAGCCTGGGAATTGTTCTGGGAAATACTGATATAGAAGTTGGTGAGAACAAGCAAAGAGTCCATGGCCAGGGATTTTGCATTTAAATAATACAATTTTTGTGATGCACATATTTTTAAATTCTGTTTTCGTCTTCCTATGTGTATATATCTTGAGCAAAACATGCATAAATAGCAATACATATTTGTATGTTTTTCAAAATTTATTACATTTGTTGGATTCAGAAAGACTTGTGACAATGCACGCTAGCATTTTCAATCTGTATTATACTATATCAGGAGGTGGACTAAAAATGTACCTCAGAAATATACACTATTGTATTAATCACATTAAATTTTGCCTTTCTGAAACTGAAATACAGACACATAAAAAGGGATAAAAAGCTGAAAATCACTCAATGATTGCTGTGAAAAAACCCAGATGAGCTGGGGGACCCTTCCTCTTGTCCCACAAAGACCTAAATGCAGTGTATGTGTTTACCCTGAGTGAAGAATTCTCCAAAATGTTAGTTGCTGGAAGCAAAGAAAATAGCCCAGGAAGGCAGCACTAAACATTTCCTCAGGTCTTTTACTTTTTTCCCCATTTCTTACTTGTGTGCAGTTTCTGAGGGGAAATTTAGGATTAGTTGGTCTCATGGTCATACTCTGCAGAGTTTTCTTGTATTTTAGTCTTGTTCCTCATGCCAATTATTGGCTTCCTAATGAAGCCAGAAATCATTTCCTTGGAAATGAGCATCACCTGTGTGCCCTGAATTGTGTTAAATTGCCTGTCCCAGAAGTGTTGCTGCCCTGGGATGCCCTGGGTCACCCAACCTCATGTACAGGGGATCCCAAAGACTGGTGAGATGAGGGGAACTGGGAAGAGACAGAGCTGGGCCAGCCTTGCTGACTTTGCAGCTTAACTTTCCTCTTTGCTCCAGAGATGAGCTGTGAGAGGACAGGGATTTCTATAGCCTGGAGTTGGAACCTGGTGAGACAGCTGAAGTTCCTGAAGCCAGAGGTGGATGGCTGAAGGTGGCTCTTCAGGGAGGAACTTGCTTCCCAAACAAGCAAGGAGAGAAAGGCATCTGCAGGCAAACAACCCCCAGTTGTCACCCTGCTGTGAAAGAGCTTTTCCCTGTTGGCTGCTCCCTGTGTTCCCAGAGCCAGCTGCAGGTGGTAGGTGTTGCTCACAGCCTGAGCTGGAGTGTGGTGGCTCTCTAATGCAAGCTGTAGAGGGAGCGTGGTTTCAGCTCTGGAAAACTGGGTTGGGTCCTCCTGGGACAGCCAAGTTGGCATCCATCAACTGGAAGACTGAGACACTTGCCCTGAGTTTTGTGGTGTGTCCCAGAGAGGTTTATTTGCCAGCTGGGCTTTTTGTGGGAGGCATAGGTTTGTTGGCATTTTCTTATTTTTACATAAAATGCAGCCAAACAAGAAATTACAATACCTGGGATCTAAATTGATTCCATTTCTCGTTTTAAGGCTTATTGCCTTTTTTTAAGGACAGGACCAACAGTTTGCAAGCCTTGCTCTCTGGGAGTACAGAAGGAGGAGTGGGGAATGTGCTAGGTGCTAGTTCATGCATGTTGTCAAATAACCACCCAGGCAGTGAGAAAATTAGAGAGATTCATTGCAACTGTGTGGATGGCATGGCAGGAGTGCAGGAAGTAGCACAAGATGAGCATACCTTGCAGTGATGAAGCTCTTTAGATACTGATGCTTCTATGGATGCTTGCAAAACTTTGGAACGGGAGATTTAGGAGACAGTGAAATAATTTCCTGTATTACAGATGGGTTTCTGACACCAGAAACATCAGCCCAGTTGGAGAGGTCTTGGGGCAGTTGGAGAGGTCTTGAGGCAGAGATGCTCAGCAACAGCTCTGCTTTGGCTGGAGGGCAGATGAGATGACCGTGGCAGTGTTTTGATTGACTTCCTAGTTTCCACAATTTCATTTTGCAGCAAGTCATTTAGCTTTCTGCTCCCTCCCAGTGCTTCTGTCAATAACTAACTAAATTCTCATTTTATTTTTAATGGCTCTCTTACAGTGGGGAAGAAGTGGTCTGTCATGTTTGTCACACAATCCTGGTTGGCCTGTGCATAAATCATGAATTTAAAGTGCAGGGAGGGAAAGGGGTTGAGTGAAATGTTCCTCAGGTGCTAATATGTTGAAATAATTAGTACAGAGCAAGGATAAAACTTGTCCCTTAAAATCACTGTCAGCTTTTAAACAGTCAAGACCACTCTGAAGTCTGTTGCTGTTGCAGTAGTTTCATAACTAATCTGTGCTATTAAACATTGGCCCTGCATAAGGTATTAGTGAGATTTGTGTTGTAATGTCATTTGATTTCACCTTGCATAGATAGAAATAATTAGAGATCTTTGTTGCTTTGAGCTGAGGAGAGATATTTAGGTTGTGAACAGCTTGAGATTCACTTGCTATTTGTCATCTCGCCTCTCCTGGAGTTACTGCTTTCACTACACTGCAGAAGTGCACTCTTCCCTAATATACTTTAGGCAAAATTTAAACCTATTTAAAACTTATTTAACCTAGCTATTAGTTTCCTGAGATAATTAGGGAATACTTGTACAAGCAGAAGAGAAAACCTTCAGTAAGGTCTCACAGAAATCTGCTGCTGTCCTTTTAAACATCACAGGATACCCTGTTTATTTTCTTTCCTTTTAGCTGAAATACTGTCTTTTGAGTACTGCTGAACTAAAAAGTTAACTGTAACTTTTAAGTATCTGAATAGTGTTTTCTTTTAGACCTTGAAAAGAGTAATGAGAAGAGGAAAGGCTGTGCTGGCATGAAAAAAGATGAGCTTGTGCATGGTTTTTTAAAAGACTGTATCCTGCAGGCTGAATTTAAAAGGGGAGGGAATAAAAAAAAAAAAAAAAAAAGAGGTGTTAGAGATGCCAAAGTACAGAAGTCAAGCAGTGCTTGGGTTACTGTGTCCTGCTAAAGATGCCCTCCACAGAGAGAGGGACTCCATGCAGGGCCCCAGCAGCCCAACCCACTGCTGCACTGTGCTGCTTCTCCTCTGCAGTTAGGGTTCCAAAAACACAACTCTGCTTTTTTTGATTAAGCAAAAACTCAGTTTCTCAAAGGGCAGCATGTGTGCATTTAAAGTGGGAGTATTTCTTGATATAAATCCAGGCTGTTGTTTGTAAAAGAGAATTGTCATGGAACTACCATCCTGTAGGCTGGTGCTGAGCCTTGATGCCAATTTTTTTGGAAAGTGCAGAAAATGAATCTGACTGTGTATGAGAGTCTCGCATCCCCCACAGTAACAATCATTTGCATGTGCTTTCCTGAGTGTTTTGGACCAAAATTCTTGCAGCCAAAAAAAAAAAAAAAAAAAAAAAGCTTCTATTGCTTTGGCAGGAGGGATTACTCTGTTACCTGCCTCTGGAGGGATGGTACCCCTCTCCAGAGTAGTCAAGCGGTTAGAATAGAGTATTTTCAGTTGGAAATAACCTACAAGGATCATCTAGTCCAGCTAGAACTGCTCAGGGCTGACCATGAACATGTTAAGGGCATTGTCCAAATGTCTCTTGAGCACTGACAGGCTGGGGCATTGTCCCCCTCTCTAGGAAGCCTGTTGCAGTGTTTCACCATGCTCTTGGTGAAGAAATACTTCCTTGTGTCCAGCCTGAACCTTCTCTGGTGCAGTTTTGAACCATTCCTATGCATCTTATCACTGGATACCAGGGGGAAGAGATCAGCCCCTCTCTCTCTCCACTTCTGTTCCTCAGGAAGCTTCAGGGAGCAGTGAGGTCACCTCTTTTCTCCCAGCCAGAGAAGCCCAAAGCCTTCACTGCTTTCTATAGTGCTCTTCCAGCCCTGACAAAGCTGTGTGGGGTTGTACAGGATGTTTCACTGCTTAGTGGGGTGTTGCTGCAGAGACAGCACCAACTCCAGGAGGGCTGCTAATGTCCTTGTTCCCACCTGCTTTCTCCCTGCTTGTTTTCCATCTGCCTGAGCCTCTTGCTCCAATGCAGCCACCCCAGCTGCACCTTCAGGAGCTTGGATACTCCCAGACAACAAGTAAATCTGAGGAGTAGGCATAAATGGAGACTTTAACTGAAGAAGATGTGATGCCTGTAGGAAACAGGTTATTAGAGGTGCTGAGTAGAAGAATTTGTGTCTGGTTAGTAGACATGTCTCATGTGGGGTAAGACATGTTAAGTTGCATGTCTCACCCTACATGAGACATGAAAAGGCACGGGAACTTGTCAAATTCTCCTGTCTTTTCAGTGGTCATTCTGTTGCTCCAAATAGTCATTTATCCATAAATATGAGTGTGATGAGAGATCCAGAAAAATCTGTGCTCCAGAAAAGTCCCAGGTCCATGCTTGGGACATAGGCCATTAGTTGAGATGTGAACGCCAGCATTCAGATTTACAACCAATCAAAGAAAACTTAAAGGATTGCCAGGATTAGAAAAGAGATTTTGGGCTTGCTGTGTTGCAAAGAACACTTTCAGTAATGAAAAGCGGACTTGAAAAATAATCATTAGCACTTCTCTGTGATTTAAATTTCATTGCCTGAACTTGGAGAAATGGAAAATAGATCAGTCAAGGCTTTTTATCTAAGAAGTTTTTAAAGAAAGCCAGATTTGTGTCTAATTAGTGAGAATTTCTTCGTGGTGCTTCTAGGGCCTAAAGAGTGGTGTTTTCATGACAGTTGGGGCTGCATGGGAATATTTACTGAAAATAACATGCTTTCTTAGAAACATGGTAAGACAACCTTGTATAAACTGAATTGACATCAAGAAATCCACTATGGCATCTCCATACTGTGTGGTCTTATTTTCCTGTTGCTTTCTGATGGTGGAAGGGAGCTGTAAATTTCTTCTTCTCCAACACTGGAGATTGAGACTTTATAATAATACCTATTGAACTTGATTAACTGAGAGAGAGGACAACTGCCACTTGAAAAAATAATTATTTTTCTGTTGTTCTTGCTTTACAGCTATTAACACAAATACCTGAAAATTAAATGTAGGCTTGAAAAAGCTTTCCTGGCTCATTTGGTATCCCTGCTAGTCCTCTGGAGACATCAGATTATTCCATCCTGAGACGAGTAATCTTTAGAGGTGAGAGTCAGGTAGCCTGAAATTGCTGTAGGGGTGTCAGTTCATTTTTGCATATTGAGAAGAAGGTTAAGAGAAATAACATTAGCCTTTTTATTCTTGCATCCCCCCTGAAGTTCACGATGCAACGTGTCCTGTGGAGAAAAGGTATAAATTCAGATAAACCTGTGGTAATGAGTTTATTTAAATCCCAGCAAAGACTGGAGAAATCTCTAGCTGTCACAAAAAGGTGAGGGCAGGTTTGGGATTTCTGTGTTTCTGTGGACTGCTGAGGACATCAGAATAGTCAGCACCTGGTTCACTGGAGATGTAGCAGCAAGTTCAACCTGTGTGATGGTGGCTTTGGGCTCTGCTGTTCTTCTCTGTAATCCCCTTTCCTGTGGCATAATTACAGAAAGTGCTTTTACTCTAAAGGGGATGTTTTGACACAGTTTGCAGCTAATTCCATATTTTCTGTCTAAAATACACTCAAGTGCAGTGAGTGTCTGCACCATTGCAATTACTCCAGCCTTGTTGGCAGTAGCTGTCTTCTGTCTGTAGCCAACAGAAGATTGTGGTACCCTCTAATTTCTCACATATAAGAATCCTTACTGTAAATATTTGCTCTTGAGAGTGTTAAGTACTTATGAGGGGATTATTGAACAATGTTGGGTCTATTGAAAAAACCAAACATGTGAAGACTGTGTCAGAGTTACATGTACCAGCAGCTTGAAACTGTAGGAGCACAGTCGGTGCCTGATTTCTCTATTGCATTTGTCCTTGTTCTGAACAATTTGTTCCTTCTAAAAAGGGAAATGTGCCCATTCCCTTCAAGTCAGCAGTATTCACATTTCTAAAATGTGAAAATAGCATTTTGCTTATATTGATGTGTTTCTGCACACATAGAAAACCTCCAGATAAACACAGGTTTCTGTTAACTCTTTAATTTCAGCAGACAAACAGGAGTCTAAAGCTGAGCTCTTAACTCCAGGATAATGGATTTCTGCTCAACCTACTTAGGAGAAGGAAGCATGAGCATAGGACTTGGATGGAAGCTGCTTTGTGGGAGATGTAGGAGTGAAGTCTCTTCTTGTGTTGTGACCTGTGGTTGGCATGCCCTGAACACCTTGTGCAGGGATGTAGTGTATGGTCAGTGCAGAAACAATCAATGTCTTTTAGCAGTTGTTAATTCCAAATTCTGTCTCTTTGCCTATCACCCAAAACTGGTAAATAAACCTAAATATGTCCATATTGTGATTCTGAGGTACTTCTCGGTATTTCCATTATGTTTGTAAATGACTTTTGCTACTGTAGAGTGTTTCCCTCTACTAGGAAATCTTTTTTTCCTATTCTTTTAAGTAACAGTTCTGTTGTCATAGTTCTGCAGGAAAGCTGTGTCGTGGTGCTCTTGCACTTAGCTATGCATGTCACTGGGAAGCACTGACAAAAATGTCTTCAAAAGCATGGCTTGTGAGAAGGGTCTGCTGGGTCACATCCCTGTGCTGGAGATGCTTGGGATTGCCCGGTCCTGTGCCATTATATGTGGTTATTATGGACCATTCCTGAATTTTCTACTGCAGATGTGAATGTAGTATGGGGAACTTGTAAAGCTCCTCCTCAAGCTGCTGCCTGGCCTTCATGCATGCTTCCATCATGAGTAACTTCACCTTGCTCATTGTGAATATTCAGTCTTTTGTCAAGGGCCATCACATTTATATCAGTGCTGTCTCTCTCTGTTGTGCCTCTGGATTGGGAAACTGCTTGGATTAGTCTGTTTTAAAATTAATGTTTTTTGCTAGGTTAACTTTTTGGGATAGCATCCTCAGGCTGATTCATTTTGCAGCCATGTGGCTGGTTAGCTAGTATTTAATAATAATAAATAAAGGCACGTTTAAAACAAATCCCCCCTGGTTAAGAATTCGTAACTGAAGAAATTCAAAATAAATTGAGTATTGATTTGCACAGTGAAATAACCAAGGAAAACATTCATTGTGGGCTAAAGCTAATTCTGTTAGAATAAACAAGGCTGATTGTGAAATAAATATTAAATAAAGTATCTCATTAAGTTCCACAGTTTTGCAAAAGCTGTCGCCACAGGGAGGAGGAACCTGGCGTGAATGATTGTTTGTTTCCTGCAGCTGTCAGTCATTGCAGGGGAGAGTGTGGTGCATCAGTTTGTGGGGTAGCCACGAGTAACCAGGTCATCCTGCTTGAATGTCAGGCTTCTTGCTGGAAAATGTGTGAAACTACAGAAAAATTCTTTCCATCTTCTTAGCACATCTCTCACAATATTTCTCGTTTTTGCTTGGTGACATCAGTTCTTGGAGATACAGAGGAAGGTTTTAAAAATATCTCCTGGGCAATGCTGGGTGATGCTTAGCTAATGAATTTATTGATGTCTGCCTGATACTCTGGAGGGTTGATCCATTTCTCGTTCTTCCTCTGATGCAGGTTTTGAGTCATTAATCTCTTTATGGCTGCTCCTGTATTTTGTGTATAGATTGAGTTTTATTATCCATTATAAGGTCTTTGGGATAGAACTTCTTCCTGTTAGTCCCCACTTTCTACAGTGGAAAATCTGCAGTTTTCTACAGTCTGTAGGTGTTACTGTAATGTGAGTAACCAATGCTGTAACTTGGGTGGGAATAGCCAATAGTAGTTTTGGGGAAACACAGTTTCCTTAATTTCATTGCAAATCAATTTATATAATTCACAGTTTCCTCTAGAAATTACATCTTTTGTACTTTGAAGGCAAGACAATTGAATTCTGCATCTCTCTTGTGCTTATAGGCAAGTTTTTCCTAAACTTTGCTTCTTGGTTGCCTCCATGCATAAAATTGAGATAACCTCAGAGGGCTGCCTTGAATATTCATCAGTGATTTATTGTATGCCACTGAAGAAAAGTGTTACCAGCAATGCTAATGAAGTTTATTACTCAGCCCCTCTGCTGCACAGTTATTGGTATTTCAAAGATCTGCAGTCTCCACAGTGAGCTCTAGCAAATTCTTGACTGGACTTAGCCTGTAGATGACACTAATAACTTTGATTTATGTGGGGCTTTCCCTTTGGAAGAGCTCCAAAGAATTTTATAAACTGCAATGCAAGCCATAGTGTAAATATTGCCTGAGCAGCCACCAGCTATCAGGGAGGTGCTGTGTGATGGATATTGCAGTGCAGCTGGATGTGAGGGCATAGCAAGGAAAAAAAGGAGAGAAGTAAGAAAACAAGCAGCCACTACCTGAATTCTGGTTTTTATCTTTGACATGACTGATTCTTACAGATCAAGTGACTCTCACACAAAAGGTGGCATTTTTGTCACAGCCTCATGATGCTGTGGTACTGGTTCAGTTGAAGTGGAGCAGAACAAGACCTGCTAACAACCAGGGTTTTCTTTTCAGGCAGAGTGTGTGTGTGTGTTGCTGGATGTCTTTAATTCAAATACTGGGGTGCAGCAATGTGTTTTCAGTGGTTCCTCAGGCTGGTGTGGTTGGCTCTGTGATGTCCTCCTCTTGCAGAGGCAGAAGGCACAGTTGCTTGGAGTTTGCCTTGTATATGATCCAAAAGACTTGAAAGCATACCCTCTTTACTATTAAGCTGACATCCCATTAACCCTAAATCCTTTTAGAAACTGTAAATAACTTTGCAAAGATGTTGGCTTAGAATTTGTGTTCAGTTGGGTTTGTTCACTGAATGGTGTAACCTTGGCTTTTTCCCCTGAATCATAGGTGCCCAAGTTGCATTGTCCAAATAACACTGTTATTTTAGGGCCAGACACCATCATTGGAGAGAGATAGCAGAGTCAGAATGGGTCATTTTGGTTAATTCCTCAAAGGTGGGTAAGATAAATAGTGCCACCATGTATGATATAATCTGCCAGACCAGTTGGTGTTTTAATGGAGCTAGGCACAGGGGTCAAGGTGTCAGATCACTTATTAATAAAGGAGTGGTTCAGCTTTTCTGTCCTACACAGGAGTAGCTCTTTTAGAAAGGTTTTGAGCATTTCAAGTCTGGTAGCTGAGTGCTGCAGCTTCAAGGGCTCAGAAGCAGTAGATGGAGGTCCAGAAACTGGATAGCACAAATGAGTAGCTAGAACTGGAAGCTGTGTTTGGAACAGCTCGAGAAGAAATTCATGGCTGCTGAGTGTGCTCTTGGTTGACAGGCACCAGTGTCCTGAACAAGCAGCTAGCTGTAGCCAAATAAAAAATGGCAAGAGCAGAGGTCAGCCCAATAGTGACAGTGTGGATGCTGCTTTTGGGCTCATCCCAGCCACCTGGGGATCAAAAGAATTGTAGCAATGATATTTATCTTTATAATTTTGCCAAAACACACTTTCCTTCAGTAAATTCTGAGCCTGTTGGCCAGGTTAGATAATTGTAAAAGCATGTCTTTCTTAGAAAACAGGGCTAAAGTGTGTATAATGCTTTGAGGAGCAGGGAGCTTTTTGAATTCAGATGCTTGTTTGGCAGTGCTCATCTGAAGATTGCCTGGCGTGGAGTAGAGGTTGCACTGTATCATGTTTAGGCTTGGTGTGGGCAAACAAGTATTTCTTTTGGAGCACCTAATGGAGACCTCAGCAGTCAATAGAGCAGAGTTTGTGGCTTGGCTTTCTGCCTGGCTATAGGCTTACAGCCATCTTTACAACAAAAACAAAACGCAAAGTGTCATTATAGCCTGGTGGATGAATTTATTTTTTTGGTATATTCTGTTGTTGGGACTATTTTAAAGCCTCAGTGTCTCGGATTCTGGTCTTTCTAGATATTTAGTTCTGTATTTTCCTAGGCCATACCATTAAATACATATATATTGATAACAGTCAATGAGTGCATTAATGTTTAATTCAGTACATTTTTCAGTTTTAGGATCCCATTCATCCATATTGCTGTAATCGATTCCTCTTGGAAATGCTGTGGTAATTAGAGGAGAGAATGATTTGCAGGCAGTGCTGTGACATGTGTAACCAACCTGTCTTGTTTTGAGCCTTTCATTACCTTAGCTTATGACTATAATTGTGTACCATCTCAAGGAGGAGTGTGAACTTTTCATTTGCATGTTAATGGCACTTTGTCTGGGAAGGTGCTGCAGGGATTCAAGCAGTGCTATGCCGAAAAAGTAACGTGCCCAGTAAGCAAACAATTTTGATGGTTAGTGGTTCAGACGTTGGTAATAATAAGGGTCTTTTTTCTTTGATAGAGCAAATGCATCTTTCAAATAGGCAAGACAATTGGTATGGTTTAGGAAGAGAATTGTTACAGAGAACTCTTTCCTGTAATCAGCATCTGTCTCTTCTTAGGGAAGAAGAAAGTGCTTATAACTTGTGTGCCCTTTTGAAAGGGAGAATGTATTGAGTCTTTGTGTGTTGTGATACATAGACTGGGAAAAGCTGTGTGCTGAAACTCACTGGCTTTCTCATGTGCACGATGTGAAGCTTGTTTGGCCTTTGAGGGCTTTGTCCAAGGCCCTGACATTTTACTCTCCAACTTGTAGTTTTAAAAAGGAACATCTGTGATTTTATCCTAAGCCTGAAGTGGGCCCCAGTGTGCCTCAGTGTTGGATTGAGGTTGTTTGTCCTCTTGCAAAGAACAGGCCCATAATGGCTATTTTGGTTGTTCCTGGGAAAGTAGATTCTCCATCACACTTCTGCTTTTGCGTAGGAAGGGCTCCCTCTGAAGGCACAGAAATCCCTGTAAATATCAAAAATGCATCTTGTGTCACATTTCAAATCCTTCATAATTCCGTGTTCTCCTGCTGTTTGCAAGAAACCCAAGCCACATGCTTTCATCTCACCATCACCTCTCAGCCTGATGGATCCAAGAGGAATTGCCATTCTCTGTAGGTCAGACCTGGAGGAAAATGAGTAACATGGGCATAACAGCCTAACATTTCCATTTAGGAACAGTTGAATGAGCCTCAAGAGGGGAGACCTGCTGCTTTAAATTAAGAGTGACCACTCAAGTGAGATTCCTTCTGCCTCCTGCCACCTACATTGCTGCAGCATCCCATGGTCCATCATTGCACCCACAGTAGCTGTCAATAGCAAAATGCAGCTTCCACCTGTCAGAGCTCAGTGCTTTCTGGTGGGTGACTACAGGTTATGATCACTAAGAGGTAGGGATAGGCCAGATAACAGCAGTATTTTTGTGCAGGGGAAAGCTCAGTGAGTGTTTTCAAGGAGACCTGACCAGCGGAGAGGGAGAGCACGGATGACAGGGCTGCTTTTGCTTTAAGGATAATTAGTGGGGTGTAGGCTAAGCTGTAAAATGAATGTGAAAAGTAATAACAAGGAGTTGGAGCCATAGAAATAAGGAAAACTGGAAACCCTGAAGATACAAATGGGGCAGATTGTGCTTTAACAGGATCTTTTTATTTTTTTGTGTATGTGGAGAAGCCAGTGATCCACGATGAGATCTATTGAGGCTAGAGAGGTACAATTGCAATAACTGAGATGTGAGAGGATGCTGGGTTGGATTAATCCTCAAGGGACTTCTTTTTTTTTTTTTTTTTTAAGAAGGCTTCACTGCTGTACTTTTGCAGGAAATAACTCCCTTGCCAGCTGAAAGTAAACCAGTTCTTCATAAGAATGATCTGTGTGAACAGCAAAGGTGCAGGTTGGTGAGGCTTTGGTTGAGAAGAGTAAGGCTGTTCTGTGAGAAAAGGGAGGAGAGGGTTTAAGGGAAGCTGGGTAGTGTCTGTTTTAAGCTGGAAATCTGAAATCTTCTTAGGTGAGTATCAGCCACTTGAGAACTGATTCAACCAGTTCAGTTGCTGCACATAGAATGTTAAATTAGGATAGACAGTATTTCTTTTTGAGTCTGGGGACAGAGGTGGCACTAAGGCACTAGTCTCTAGGAGAGAATTTGGACAGTTGCAGAATAATGGGATGTGGCCTGTCTGCCTGGAGAAATGATGAAGATCCCAGGAAAGGCTAGGCCATCACGGATGGCCTGTCTTCTAGCACCTAGGAGTGAGTGGGAAGAGAAGGTAGAAGGAAGTATTATCTTCTCTATTGTGGTAGCTATAGCTTTTATACAAAATTTAGTTAAAAGGGGAAATTTCCTGAATATGGAATAAAAATAGTTCCCATAGAAAAACACCAGCCCTATTACAACTTCCTTGGCAGACAAAGACAAAAATGCACATAAAGAGCGTGATACCAGGGCAGAGGAAGGTGGGTATTGAGACTGCAGAATGAAAAGATACTCATAAATGATAGTAAAGAAAAGCAAAGCAGAGTTGGGGACATCAGCAGGGAGGAGGGAGAGGTAAAATAATTCAACAAAGATAATATGAAGCATAGGTCTGGTTTACATGGGGTTATTCCTGACCTTTGGACAGGTCACCTGATCTGTTACTTTTCCCCCATTTTGCCTCTGTGTACAGAGTGCTCAAAGATGGACAGTAGTTCTTAGTAAATAATTTTTCTATAGCACAGAGTACAGTCAGGCCATCAGCCTTAAATTCAAGTTTTATCATGATACAGGCTTGAAGCTACTGTTAATGGTGAGGAAAGGGGAATATGTACATACTGTTTATGAGCAGCTTGCTCTTTTTTAAAATTTAAAGGATGTACAAGGGGGTAGGTGTGAGGTGGAAAGTGTGCTTGCAATAGTTAAATGTTGAGTGAAGCTTTTGACTTCTTACTCCAACCTTTTAAAAATGCCACAGGCTACTTTCAATGTGATAGACCCAAAAGAATGAGGGATATTCTCTCAAAGCACAACTCACGTGTTGTTGGAGTCCATACAACCTTCTGTACAATCTGGTATAAAGAAAACTCTTGTCATGCACATGGAGGTACCAACAAGGAGAAAATAGCAGAACAGAAAAGAAGAATCCAACAAGTGTGTAAAGCAGAGACACCACCCATATAAGGTCTGCCACACTTCTCTGGTGCTGCTACGTAGCCCAGCTAATGTTTGACTTAGTTTCGTGTACAGTGTTGGCTGTTGTAATGAATGAAGTAAAAATTTACTTTTATTCTATATTACATATTTAATTGTGGCTTCCTAATTCCTATGTGCTTATCACCACCTCTGGATCTGTCCATTAGTGTGTTTGTGTGGAGGGTGAAGGGAATGATGTTTGTAACCATGCTGAGACTTTATTTTGCTGGCTTTGGGGCAGACAGGAGTGGACACAGACCTGCTTCAAAAAACATGCACTCTCTTCACTGACTGCTTGAGTGTAATAAATATACAAAAACAAAACCCCAAAAAAACAAGCACAGTGCTTTCTGTGTGACCCCCCATTATTTGCAACTCTCATGTTGTGCCTGGGAACTCTCACTTGGTGCGTCTCCACCAGTTTTGTGGGAAGGGATAGAAGAGGTTATCAGTTGCCAAGAAAAGAGACCCAAATCAGCATCAGAGAGCGCTTGGGGCTGCTGGCTGAAGCTTGGGGCAGTATGTGAGGCTCCTGCTGAGTGGCATCAACAGGGCTGTGATCCAAAGCATGGGGTCAGCAAGCCCACAGTGAAAACTTGTTATCTCTCCACTGGAGGTGAAGTTCTTCACTCCAAATGATACATAGACTTCTTTTGGATGTGGAAAACTTGGCTTTACCCCAAGCCCGCCTACATTGCTGTGCCAAAACCATACTCAAACCTGTCCCCTTGCATTGCACCACAAATGGGATACTTGACCTTTAATGCCTGATATTCCCTGATTGCTGTGGGCTGTTTGGTGCTTTTGACAGTGAACCAAAAGCCTATTTGTGACTTACAAAGGCATGTTCTATTACAGGTGGATGTGTTAGCTGGGACTGTAGTAGCTGTCTTTCAGGCTGGCACTGGAACCTGATTTATGCTCAGGGATTGAATTCAGATTCCCAGATCCAACACACAGTCTTGCCAGCTTATGCACTTCCTTTGCAATTTTAAAAACAGAGGATGTTCTAACTTTTGGCAGAGATAACCTCACGGCTTTTATCTCTGCAGGTAGCTGGCAGGTGTCGTTTCAGAGTTAGGGATAGTTTTTTGCCATTTGTTTTTCCCATCTTCCCCTCTGGTCAGCCCTTTTTTAGGTGTTTTTGGGCTGTTTTTCCTGCCCTTTTTTGCTGTGCTGGGCAGGGATGCTCCTCTCCGCAGTGCGGCTGGCTGGGCTCATGCCTTGGTGCTCCAGCAGCATCTGCCTAGACATCCTTAGCCCAGATTCATCCCCTGTTCTTCCTGTTTCCCCTGTCTTTTCAACCTATAAATCTTATTTCTTCCTTTTCTAATAATAACCTAAAATTGCCTCATGCTTTCTTTAAAAACACCTTCTTTTTTTCCCTTTTTAAACCTAGATTTTTACAGCTGTAACACATTTCCGTTCACCATCATTTGTAGCAATTGAGAGTACTGCCAGCTAAGCAAACATCCCAGTCCACATGAGGCCAGTTTTACAAGCCTTGTTACCCTGCCTGGATTCTTTACCACCACAGCAGCTTCTCTTTTGCTTTTTGTCATACGTGTATCCAGTAGTTCAAGTTGTCTCAATTTCAGTTGTTCTGCACATGACAATTGCAGAGACACTGAGGAGCTTAGGCTACAAGGGAGCAGCAGCACACGTTAAGAGGGAGGTTTTTTTTCCTTTGGAGTGAGCTAAATAGATTGGAGGAGAGGGTAGTTTGAAAAGGTGGTTCAAAGCTGGAATTCTTATGTTCTTGCTGGAGTTAGCTGACTGCAATAAAATTGTGCAAGTCATTGTAATCCCTCTGTTTTCAGAGAGGAAACCAGTGACTTTTTATAAATCTGCTTTTAAAATTAAGACTTGAGATAATGCTCTTGTTCAAGTTCCTTGCACAGATCTTTTGCAGGATGGATGGATTTGGGCTTGCAATGCCATTTCAGGGCAGTGCTGATGACTGTTGCCTTGGAAAGAATAAAATCCAAAGTGCCATATAGCACCTGTCCTGCAAGCAGTCAGCCAAAAATCTTCTTATATTCTGACTTGTGGTTTTGGTCTTCACCTGTTTTACCTGCTAAGAGGATAAATATGCACCAAAGAAAGGAAAAGAAAAAAACTATTCTATTCTCTGGATATCTGATTTCAGTCACGTGTAGTATAGAAATACATACTGAAGGAAATAAATATGGAGCTTCTACAGAAGTCTTGTTTTTGCTTTACACAGGCTCTGTTAGACATGCAATCCCTTTAGAACTCATGACAATTTGCTGTGCAATAGGAGCTGTTGTTTGTACATTGCTTTATACTTGGTGGGAGCATGCTGTGCTGGAGGGCAGCAAGGCTGTGCTTGTGTTTGAGGGGATAAATGGCAAACTGAAACACAATGTGAGAGAATTCTTTATTTCCCTAAATAAAAATGCCTTATGTTGAGTTTTGAATTACAAGTAGTATTTTTGGGTAGACTGCCCATTTTGTTAAAGAAGAAATGGTGCTAGTCCAAATAGTTTTGTGCAAAACTGGGGAAATGCAAGGGATGAACAAATGTGAAATGTGCCTTACCCCCATAAGCACAGTCTGTCTGTCTCATACCATCTCAATTGTCAAGTTCTATCCTAAAGGAAAATGTTTAAGTAAATATGTATTTGAGAAGCTGAAAATGCAGTCTCTTTTGTGACTGAAACACTTTTCTTCCTGTATTGTGTGTCAAGATCTTGAGCACCTAAGTGTAACCAGCTGTAGCCTTGAGACTATTACGAAGTCTCCTTGTCAGGTTAGAAAATATTTGCTCTGTCCCATCCTTTCAACTTAAAGCTGTAAAACTGTGTGGTGTCCAACAGTGCCAGCCTGTTTTTCTGTAATATCCCTTGAGAACTGCACTTGCTTGGTTTTGGTTTTCTGTTTCCCTTTTTCTATTGCAGCATGCCTTAAAATTCCCCTTTGGCCCATGCTCTTTCCATTGCCCATTCCTTCCCACAACCACATACAGGCACAGCAATCCAGAAACACTCTGGACCCTGAACTGAGTGTGCTGAGTGTGCCAGCAACCCTTGCAGGGAGAGCATGCCACAGGACCAGCATGATGAGGGGTAGTCTGGCTGGAATCCTCCATGGGAAAATCATGTTTTCTGTGTCTTTGGCTTATTGGATGGGTAAAAGAGCCGAGTTCTTGTGTCCCTTGGCTTGTGATTGCATTCCTAGTAACTTCAGCAACCAGAGTGTTCCATCTCCTCGGTGTGGGTAAGGGTTAATGCACGAGGCTTGCCACACAATCCGGTGTTGCAGCTGAAGTTATTGTGGGAATCTATTTATCTCATTCTTGATACTAAGTGACCTGGTTTTGGTACTTGCTGCCTGGAAATGAAGGTGGGTGTCTCACCCGCAGTCCTGCAGGCACAGCCTGGCCAGAGGAAGGGCAACGATGACTTGCCTTCCTTCTGCCTCGTATCCAAAAGATGAAGGATCCAAATTAGTTATCCGTGTGTTATCTCATTATCTTTAGCTAATTTGCATGGGCATCCCCTGACCATGGGGATGGGATGGATGAGGTTTGTGCAGGAGCATGGTTTTGCTGTTGCGATGAAGGTTCTGCAGTGCAAACTCACTGAGGCTGGAGATTTTGGGAGTGCAGTGGTGCAGTTTGGTACACAGCTGCTTTTTCAGGAAGATAAGGGAAAGAGCTTGTGGTTTTCCTTAGAGAAGGGACTGCTTTCCAGCCTGCTACCCATCTGTGGTGGTGCAAATTCTGTTCCCCCCAAGCAATCACAGTGGATGGGGGTGTTGGAAAAAACCTAACCCACAGAGGAGCCCTGCTAGCCACACTGTACAATAAACATGATTCCTTAGGGTACTCTTGTTCCTTCTAGACAAGAGTATTGCACTGAAGTCAGGAGTGGAGAGCGATTTGCAGGAGGGGAAGGGATGGAGACAAACCAATGAACTAAAACCTGGTAATGAAATGAGTGATGTCTGCTGTGGGGATATCCTCATCTTCCCAGATTTTCAGCAAGCAGCCAAAACCAAAAGGCAGTGTGACTGGAAGGAACAGGCTCTCTGGGGACCTGCTTTTGAAGTTACAGCTAAATTATTTCCCTATATTTAGAAAGTCTACTGTAATGAAAGATGTGTGGTGCTGGTCATGCGGGCAAGGTGCTTTGGGTTGCCTGGGTGGGAGCAAACACTGGGTTGTCTTTGCTGCTGTTACCTGTCTGGCAGATTAAAACTCACACAAACATCCATGGTTCTGGCTTGCTTTGAGAACACAGGGAAGCACACCCGTTGTTGGACACGTGGCAAGAAATGGCACGGTGATGCTGAGTGTGGGAGCAGAGGAGGGGGCTCACACTGCTGCCAGCTTCTCCTGGCCATGCTGTCTGGCAGCCTCCCCTGGGGGGCTGGTGGCTGAGCTCTTGTGGAGCTGAGACCCCCCTTGCAGCTAGTTCAGGCTCCCTTTGGCAGGCAAGAAGTCACCACATCCAAGAGCATGTGATTTTCATTACCCGCGCCTGAATGTCTGCTGGGGCTGAATTGCCTGGATCCCCAGGAGCTGCTCAGCAAGAAACAGCAAACATTTTCCCTGGGAAGGAGCAGCTGTTTATATATCGTGTGCAGTGGGTTCATGAGTGATTATTAGGAAAACATTGCTTTCCAGACATAAAAAAGGGCATTTTTGTTGTTTCCTTTCCTCTAAAACAGGCAAGTTGGAGAGTCAGGGATTTTCATTTGCCATGACAACCGATGAAACTGCCGAGCCATGTGATATCTTCATCCTAACTATGATTAAATATTTTTTTTTTTTTAATTTTTTAAGGCCATGTTGCTAACAGTTGGGAAACATCAGGTGTTGTTTGCTTTTCTCATGTAGATTAGTCAGGATTTAATTTGCATGTTTTTATTTAAGAGCTGTAGAGAGCTGGGGGATATTGATATTTCCATGATTTATGGTAAGGATGGTATCTTAGTTCAGAACTGCTGTATTGTGCTGAAGTCTTCCCTCCTCTGCCCCTCTCCCCCCTTTGAGACAGGACCACTCACCACTGTCTCCCACAGGACAAAAATTATCGTGGGAGCCATGAGTGCTGCTGAGCAGTGATGAGGTTCATAGCCTTGGAGATGTTGGTTTACACAGGGTACAAATGGCTTAGAGACTTTATGAGCCAATAAATGTTTTCCTGCTCTTATGCCAGGGCAAGGTTTTGCAAAGACAGAAAGTGTGAGGGATGTGACTCTTGATGCTTGGTCCATGTGAGAGCTTCCCTTGGCTCTAGGTCTGAGCACTTCACACTAACCAAGAGCCTGTGGTGGTGTTGCTGTCAGCAAAGCTGAGTGCCAGCATTTATCCCCTCTTTTAAAAATTGCTGTCTTGTATTTAGGAATTTCCTCAGGGTGCCAAATATAGATTCGACACAAGAAAAAAAGCCCCACAAGCTAAAAGCTTAACCCCAAAAGCTGCTCTGTTGCTAAGGAATAAAAATAGATGGTCACAAACAGGGTGCTGCCGTGCCAAGTTGTGTCCCCATGACGGTGCAGCTGCGAGTGCGAAGGTCCCTGTCCCAGTGGCAGCGCTGCCCAGGCTGCAAACGTCACGTTGGCATCAGTGTCTGCAAAGGGCTGGCTGCTGCTTGCTTTAAGTAAGCAAGAGGATGTAACTTTCTGTTTCCTAATCTTAGTTCCAAAGAGGTGAAAACTTCAGAGGGCTGCTGCCAGGAGATAGTAGTAGTACAGGAAAAAATAGATGTATTCTTGTGTGCTAATGTCTATAATACAGCAATGTCTGTACTGGAAGAGCCCTGAGAGATGGGAAGATGTTTTTGAACCATCCTTTGGGAGATCCTGGGGTATGTCACGGAGTTGCTAGTCATTGGTGACATCAGAAGGGTGAATATTGGTGCTGCAGAAGCTGCACTTGTGCCTTCACCTTCTCTCCAAATGCAAATCTTTCTCTGCAGATCTCTGCAATAATTTATTAACCCATGTGGCTGGAGATGGGGAGTAGAGGTGTGCAGAGGTGGAGACATGATTTATCTGGGCTGGAGAGCTGCTGTGGCCAATGCTGTCTTTTAATGTGTGTGTGCACATGCAATGCTTGGTTTTGTGGGGCCCTGCCTGCTTAGTCCTCAAGGAACTGCTTGCTGCATCAGCTCTAAACAAGAAATCTCAATGACCCTGGAACACAATTTTTAAAATAATGTTTTCAGATTTTGTACTTCTAGGTGAGCTGTTTGACTAATGTCCCTGCAGTAGCAGGAGGCCTGTAGCAGAAAGCTTCTGCTAAAGAGCTGCCTTTTTGTGTTTAAGGATTTGTTTTAATGCCAAATTTACCCCATGCAGTTTCTTGAATTGCAGCTGGTCCAAAGCTGAGATGAGGTTTTAACAGCAGATAGCTGCCCTAGAAGACTAACAGTACATTTTCAGTGGTTTAGGGTAAATAAAAAGTGCTGTAACCACCTGAAACTATAAGGGGAGCTGGAAATAGGCTATGTGTTAGTGTGTGAGCTAAAATATAACCAAAACATAAGTACTGTTCCTTACCTTCTGAAGAGACCTGTGATATCCTTATAAAAATCTTACTTTGGAGCCATCATATGATGTTACTGTTATTGAGACACTCAAGATAGTAAACCTACTTCTTTACAAAATTAAATTCTGTAACCCAGGCTGTAAAATCTAATTCTGCTGTCCCACCCTCAGGTTTTTTCCCCTATTTGGATTGGGTCCCTCCTGCAGCTGTTTGGAGCAGGCAGGGTTGGAAGCCTTCCCTTTGGAAACATCTTCTTAAGCCAGTCCTGAAGCTACACCCAAGTCTCTATTGTTTCTACTTTCTTCCCTCTCTGAACCATTTGTTTTCGTGGAACATCTGCTGCTCTGGCAGATACCCACAGTTAAAGCTGTACCGCAGTGCTTCTTTGCAGAAATGCAAAGAATATTCCCTGCCAGATCAGTCACTTGCCAGGCAGGATGGTTGATCCCAACTGAGGGGTTTCCATCAGATGAGACCATTTTTAGAGGGGAGAATTTCTCAGAGGGCACATAGAATGCTTGGGCTGGTAGTGTAGTTCCATCAGGAAGCTGAAGCATTGTGTGCACGAGCATGCCTGGTACAGGTAAAATGTGCTTCCCATCTGGAAATAGGAGGTGGTAAACTGAGGACCACTGGGGCAATAATCAGCCTAGGAATAGGCCAGAACTTATCACCTCAAACTTGACTTTAGTGGCAGAGAGGGCCCCCTGGTTTGGGATTCCAAGCTCATCTTTGGAGGCAAAAGCCTGTAACATTCAACTGTATTTTATTCCTCCTATCCTATTGCTTCATGTTTAAAAACACTATCACTTCTAGATAAGAGACCTTCCCTTAAAAGGTGTAACAGAGGCATAAATCCTTCTGAAATGCAAACCTGCTGTGGCAAAGTGCCAGCTGTCCTGCTGTGGTGGCCCAGGTGTGATGCACAGCTCACGTGTGGCTCACACACGATGTTGCACATGTGCTCCTGAAGAGAGAGCTTCCAGCTGAAACACAGGGTCACTTCTTGATTTCCTCATGTAAGTTGAAAAATAACTACAACAAAGAACTCTTTTATCTTAACAATCCACCTCTGGAGTAGTAGGTTGCATGCCTGAAAGTTTTGCCTGGGAGTGACAGCCACCTTCTTGAGGCACCAGGAGGAAGCTGCCCCTGTAACCCAAATGCAAATGACTGACTGAAGATGGGTTGCTTGAACTTGATAATTTTGAACTTGATAATTTTGTGCTTGTTCCTGGATAAAGTTCATCTAAGCAGTTGTCTTGAGGAGGCTGCTTCACTGCACACTGTAACAAAATGTACGGGAGGAGCTGGTTAGGGACTGAGCTCCTGTCAATGAAGTGTTATTGTAGAATCCTAGAGTGGCTTGGGCTGAAAAGGACCTTAAAGATCACCTGGTTCCATCTCCCCTGTTATGGGCAGGGAACCTTCCTCTACATCAGATTACTCAGAGTCTCATGCAACCTGGCCTTGGGCACTTCCAGGGATGATTTTCAGAGGTCCCTTCCAACCCAAACTATTGTATGGATCTATGATTTTTATCTTTCTTCTCTCTCTTCCTCTGCTGCTGGTATTGCTAATTTATTACTATAACAATATTTAAGTTACATATCAATAATATATATAAAATATATATTCAAATACACATTACTTTACATATAAAAACATATTTTGGAACACATTTATATATTCTATATTTAGAGTTCTATCTGTCCTGAGCCAAAAGCTTTTTTTTTTTTTTTTGGCTTTTTGATTGCTACTCCAGGACACTGTTGATTTGGCACAGCCTGGCCTTCACCAGTGGCATGACATTGACATGGCATGGCAAAGGAGCATCATGCACAGGGCTGCATGGAGCCCACAGCCCAAGCTGTGAGGTACCAAGCACTGCCCAGACCTCAGACACCTGAAAGTGCAATTAGCTGAGGTTTAATTACTTATTACTTCTAATAGGTTTGATAGAGAAGTGATATAAATCCCAGTAAATCACAAGCTTACTTAAGCAGAGTGAAGAGATGGAAATAATGGCTTATTTTTTCAATTAGAAAGAATTCTTGCTAAACAAAACCTTATTGGATTTTTTTTTTTTTTGTTCATACCACAGACTCTGACACAATGAAAACAAGATGGTCAACAGCAGTAAGACATGCCACTGCAGTTAAAACTCAAGAAAATTTTCTCGTGTAGTCTGGGTTATGAAAGTGTGTCGAAGGCACATATTCATATTTCACAATACATTTATGATTATGTCACTGCTAAATGGCATAGTTACACTTGTGCTAATTCTGCATTTGCAACCTCCTTTGAGTCATGATGTTCCTGTAAATACTTTATTGAAATTCTTTAGTTATGCTAGCTTTTCTCGTATATTCTCAAAAATGATGGTGTCAAGCTGTCTAATCTTCCAAGTTTTTAGCAGAACCTTGTCACCCAGTTTCAAAACATTTCCATGTATGATCACAATGCCACTCAAACCCCTGCCAGCCCAGCAAACTAATGCACCAGGAGACTTCTTTGCTTTTTATGTGTTTGACAGGCACAAGCCTTTATTCTAAAGCAAGGATGTGTTTCTCCACTGGCTTTGCCTCCTTGTGAGGTGGGGCAGCCTGCACTTCGCTGCTTGGAGTTGCACTGTCCCCAGAAGCCTTGTGGGAAACCTGGGGTTAAGCCTGATCCTGCACCTGGTTTCTAAAGACACAAAATCTCATAAATTGCTGATGGGCTTCCCCATTTTAGTGGGTCAAGTCTTGATGTGGGAGCTTTATTTCACCAAGAGAGCTGGACTCAGTAAGCTTTCCTGGCTTTTCCATGCAAGATATGTTTCACTTACCTCTTGGCTGTAGTTTAAAAAATAATTTTGTTGATATTTTTTTCCTCCCTTTGGGAAGAGGCTGTTGTTTTTGAGTGGATGAAACAGCATTTTTTGGCTGGATTTCTGGCAATGGAGTATTTTCCACACTTGGAAGTCAGCCTGTCTGCTGTGCTGGCTGTAACTGCTCCAACACACAAAAACGTGTTGCTGCAGAGTGTACAGCTTGGTGGTCACAGGGTGTGCTAAAATGTAGCCAACACCAATGGAATGTTGTTTTGAGCATGCAAGCATTGTCCCCATCCCCAGGCATGTCTGAAGAGGTTTATAAAAGCAAGTGTTAACGTTGCACCAACTTTTTGCAGTGAAAACCCAGATTCTGACGGTAAATGGAGTGTCAGGCTGTTGTCATGCTTCTGCAGATGGTGTGTGTCCTGGGGGTGCTGGTATGTGGTCTGGTCAGACACCACTGAGGCATTGTGGCTGTGCATGTCAGCAGGTTTTTTGTTTACTCCTAAAGGAATTAATTTTCTATTTATCATTTTGTAACTACTGCGTGTCCCTCATTATTCCTACATAACACAGAAATCTGATTAGTTTATCTGTGCGAGGAGAAAACTATTATTATTATTATTATTATTATTATTATTATTATTATTATTATTATTATTATTATTATTACTAACAGTTCAATCCTCAGATGTGTGTGATGGAGTATAACTTGCTGTCTGCATGTGCTGTGTAGCACTTCCATGGCCATTCCTAACACTGATGTGCACCAATGTTTCTGAGTGAGGCAGCTTTCTCTCCAGGAGGTAGAGAAAGTTAGATGAGGACACTGCACCAGGCAAGCTGTGAGTCGCCTGATCTCTCACAAAGGGTCTTTGGTGGCATTGAGATCCCCCAGGAGGTATCCAACCCAAACACATCTTTCCACCATCCATCCAAAAAGGATAAATGATGTGTGTTAATGCTGCTCTTGACACCAGCAGTAGCAAAGCCCCCCAGAAAGTTTCACTCAGAAGTGGAAAGCCTGGACACAAAGCCTTTTCACTGTCAGGGGATGCCTGGAATGTGTGAAAATCCAAAGATTGTTCCCGAGTGTGAGATCTGTAAGCTCTAGTGGGAAGCCAAGCAGGCAGATGGAGAGGGCAGTCTGCAGGCAGTTACCTCTGATGTCTGGCCATGGGCTGGGGTAAGGCTGGGGTGTCTTGTGTTAAGTGGGAGCACCACAGCAGAGCATCCTGTTCTCTGGAGCTCTGGCTCCAGGCTCTTCTTTGGGATGACATTGGTGCTGGATTTACCTGCTTGTTCTGTGGGGGAGCAGCTGTAATTGCTGGTCAGTGGGTTCCTCTGTAGTGCCTGCACAAGCTCCTGGAGGCCAACTCATGTGTGAGCCATGACCTGAGCAAAGCAGTTCAGAGAGCTGCAAACTTTCCATGGTGGCAGAAGGGGTAAGGGGAAGGCCTGTGTGCTCTGTATGGTCACTGATCCAAAACCCCTTAGCTTCAGCCTTCCTTTTATGTATAGAAATATATCTGTGGCATAAAACATACATCTGATACATGACCACTTGTACCTACTCAACTCGCTTGGTTGGTGTAGGAGAAACACCCTGAGTGGAGCATTGAGGAGCATGAATCTCTCCATATAGTGTAGGGCTGAGGTTTTCATCATCTGGAGTTTTTTTCCAGATGCACTTTTTAAAATGTGTCTAGACTTTTGAGTGATCAGCAGCTCATCAGCCAATGTTGCTGGGTCTGCTGTGCATGGGGAAGCCCCATGCCTCCCTGCACTATGTGCATAGTTGCTTGATGCCTCCTGGAAGTTGGATGGATTTACTGAGTGCTGTTGGGACCTTCTCCCTTCCTTGAAGACGTTTGTTTAGGATTGCCAGGGCACAGACAACTGGATTTAGCTCACCTGCAATGGCAAGTGTGGTGGGAGGTGTTGCAAGATGTCAAGCTGTGCAACCCCAAGTGCCCACAATAAATCTTTCTCCTTTGATTTTGGATAAGACATTCCTGGAGTTTTAATGTTGCACCATGCCAGGAGCATGCATCCTGTGTACTTGTGGTTTTGCCACCATCAGCATAGAGGCATGCATGATCCAGACTTTGTTGGGAATTAAGTCCCTCTTAATTTTTCTAATGTGAATGGAAGGGAAATTAAAGCCTGTGGAGAGGAGGAGTGAGGAAGGTGGGCAAGAGGGAAATCCAGCCTGCATGTTTGCAGAGGGGCAGGAGCTGGGCTCATGCTTGCTGAGTGCAGGAGCCTGCTTGGGTTGGCAGGTGCTTTGGTAACGAAAATATTTTATCCTGAGTTACGTAATGCAGCAGCATGTCCAGACCTGAATTCCCTGCAATTTTCTGGCCTGCAAGGAATAATTTTCTGCTTGAAATATTAGCCTTAGCTTTGGATTTTGTGGCTCGTATGGCATATGCAATCAATGTAATATCTGTATACATAACTGCTGCTGTTTGAACTTGAGATGTTTGGGTAAATTTATTTTTATAGTTTATAGCTCTTGGATGATGAAGAACAGAAAATACTTGTTTATTAAGAACTATATAAATACATCAAAACCTGCCCTGGGCTACTGCTTAGATCCAGCAGGTGAAAAGGCTGCAGATCCTTCTCTGTGCCTAATTGCAGCACTAGGTTGTGATGAGATTTTGAGGTGGGATAGAGCTGTGGTGCAAATTATCAGCATTCCTGGCTTGATCTGGTTTTGGTCTTAATCCTTAAATGGGGAGGAACCTTTGCAGCTGTGGATAGTTTGGTTTTTGTTCTGTTTTGTTTTTCATCCAGCTCCTTACTAGGTAGAAAACTGGCTGGATGGCTGAGCCATAGAGCTGGTGGTGAATGCAGTTACATCCAGCTGGCAGCTGGTCCCAAGTGGTGTTCTGGGGACACTCCTGTTTAATGTCTTTATCAATGATCTGGAGAGGGGATCAAGGGCACCCTCAGTCAGGTGGATCACATCAAGTGGAGTGGGAATGTTCATCTGCTGGATGCCAGGAGGGCTCTGCAGAGGGATCTGGACAGGCTGGATCTGAACCTCTGGATGAGCTTCAGCAAGGCAAAGTTGGGTCCTGCACTTGGATCACAGCAACCCAGGCAGCATTACAGACTGGGGGCAGAGTGGCTGGGAAGCTGCCCAGTGGAAAAGGACCTGGGGGTGCTGGTCAACAGCATCTGAACATGAGCATGGGAAAAGCAGCCCACTTCCCTTTTCAGGTGTCTCCATGGGAGCAGGAACTTGTTTGTATGAGCTTGGGTGAAAGGAGGAGAAGTGAAAGTCCCTGGTTTCTGTACTTTTGGTTTGGGTGGGTCTCACCAGTCTTTGGTTGAATCGGAATTAATAACTGAAGAGTGCTGAGAGCATTTATTGCACTCAATTGTTTCTCTTGCCCAAATAGAGAAACACTGAGGTTCCAGAGCATGTCCAGAGAAGGGCAGTGGAACTGATGAGGGGTCTGGAGCACAAGTCTGATGAGGAGTGGCTGAGGGAGCTGGGGGTGTTTAGCCAGGAGAAAAGGAGACTCAGGGATCTTCTCATTCCACAGCTGCCTGAAAGGAGTTGTAGTAAAGTAGGGGTCAGTCTCCTCTCTCAGGTGAAAAGCAGTAGGATGAGAGGAAGCATCAAGTTGCATCAAGGGAGAATTAGATTTGGATTAGGAAAATTTTCTTCATTAAAAGGGTGATGAAGCACTGGAACAGGCTGCTAGGGGAAGTGGTGGAGTCACCATCTCTGGAAGAGTTTGAAAAACATGTAGATGTGTCAGTTGGGGAAATGCTTTAGTGGTGGACTTGGCAGTGTTGAGCTTGATGGTCTTAAAGGTCTTTTCCAACCTTAATGATTCTATGAATCTGTGAAAACTAACTAACTCTAAAACAAGTCCTGCTGTCCTCCAGCTGCATTCCCACTGATGGACCACCTCTCCAGGTGGTCACCCTGCTTTGATTTATCCCTCCTGGCTTCTTGTTCTGTCCAGAGTGACCATGTGTAGGGTTGCATGATGGAGTGAAGCAGAGCAGCAACACAAATAAAATAAAACCCCACAAAACTGATCCTGTGTGAGGCTGGCAGGAACCGCCCACAGAGGCTGGTTGGGATGCCAGCTGCATAAACTGCCTTGGGGAAGAACAGCTGTGAAACCAAATTTTCTGCCCTGCTGCCAGCCTTGGACTCTACTCCTGCTTCATCTCATGACAGGACATGTCTCTGTGCTGTAGTGTTTGTGATTTAAATGAGTGTGGTGGGGGGTGGCTGAGGCATGGACTGGCATCCCATGTCCTGCCCTCACTGCAGGGTCTTGTCTCCTCCAGAGGGTGGGACAGGCAGCTGCATCCTGAACACCTGAAACCACTTCAGGGATGTGAGGCAGAGCCTTGCACCTACAAACACAAGGAAAGAGAGGGGAAGACAAAGCCCAAACCCACACCAAAAATCCAAGAAAACAAAAACAAATAGAGCAGCTGTGCTCTGCGCTTGTTTTAGGGTTTTTTTTAAGCATAGAATGCAATGTGCTGTCTTGCTGAGGTGCACATTCCCCAGCTGTGCTAAGTGGGGTAGAGGGTGAGACACATCTCCTCTCGGGAGAGGGGAGGGTGTTGTGAGCCTGAGTCAGCAGCAAAGGTCGCTTGGCTGCACGGCTTGGTGTGCAGGAGGAGAGGATTCATGACGTGGCCAGGGCTGTGTTTGTGTGTGTGCCCTCAGAGGGAGGCACACAGCTGGGGTGGTAGGGCAGCTTCACCTGCCCACTCTGCCTCACAAAGCACTGCTCACTCTTGTTGCTGCCTCCTTTACTTCCTCCTTTCCCATGCCCTGACTTCTTGTATCTCTTCAGTTCTGGCATTTAATCTCATCAATGTGTGATTTGTTTTATGGTCTTGGCTCGCCTTTCAGTTCCCGTTTGGGGCCATTATCACATATGATTAGTCCTAGAGCCTAATGAAGGGGACCAGACATAACTCTAGGGTATGTCTGAGCCATTTAGCATTTCTGACCTCAAAGATCTGCAGAGAAAGTTTATTTTTAAGCTTCCTAAGAAGATAAATTTGAATTTTGGATTGTTTAGGGTGCGAGTAATGGAACTGAAATCTCTCTGGGTGGAGCATGCCCTCTGGGATGTGAAGAATCCCAGGAATAATTATGCAGTGCTGCATGAGTATCATTAGTCTTGAAATAGCTTTTGGTGGATGATCACGTTTTTCTACATGGCAGAAACTAGTGTGAATCCTTGAAACCTTATGTTAACATTTAGTCTTCATTTAAGAGCACTGTCAATGTGTGTTTAATACTGCTTTTGTTATCCAGTCCCACTCTGGGAAAGCCAGTCACAGAGATGGGGGATGATTGTAACAAAGTAAGAACCCCAGAAAATAAAAAAGAGCACATTTTTTTTTTTTTTGCTGATTTTTAAGGTCCCACTCTTTCATTCTACTAAGAGAGGAAGGATCTGCAAGGACTTGTGTGCTGGAGCAAGGTGAAGTCAGAGCATCCTCAGGACACCTCCAGCTGCTACTGTTTGGTGGCACCGTGCTGCACTGTGTCCCTGACCCCGATGAAGTGGCACGTCTGTGCAGTGACTCAGCTGTGTTCCTACTAACCATCTGCTGATGTGATGCAGCTCATTAGTCACTAATTGGTGTGGTTACCCTTTTTTTAGGCTGTTGGAAAGGCCAAGGACCACATAGATGTGAAGCAGCTGAGTCAGTCTTCTACCTCTTTTGCCCTCAGGTCCACCAGACTCTTGGTGGTGGTTGGAGAGCTGTTTCAATGTTCTCTGCCAGGCAGAAACAGACTGTCTCAGCTTTATCTTGCACTCTCTGATTGTTTGACTATAAGCCTACCACAGCTGTTTGGTGGGACTGGAGTCTGTAGCTGGAGCCTTCTGGTGTATGTCACAATGAACCCTCCAAAGGAAGGACCTTTGGAGGCAGTGGGAGGCAGCACCCTGACTTTGGACTGAGCATGAGAAGCTGGTTTCTCCCAGCCTGCATTTCCTCCCTTCATCAGCTCTTTAAAAATCCTCTAAGCAATCAGGGGATTTACTGAGGATAGCACTTCTGTAATACATTTTTTCCCCCATTCCCCACCCATCTGCCCCATACTTCTGCTCCACTTACCATCCTTGACTCTGTCACCTCATTCTATACCTGATCTGTAGGTACTGGTGGGTTAGGTACTGATGTTTCGGTTGTGCCTTACATGGAATCTGAACTGATGGCATGTAAATCTCTTTTCTGATATCTTGAGGGCAGGTCTTTGATGCTGTGTGTAATACCTAGATCCTCCTGTACATAGCTGGATTTGGACACTGTCCTTTGCTTCCTTGTCTCTGGGGTTTTTTCTGCCTAAAATCTCGAGCTGAATCTCTTCTGGCTGTTGCTGCTTTGCTGGGAGGTTGTAGACTCCTTTCTGGGCCCAGTGTTGGCAGCACTCTTGGGAGCACTGGAGATGGAGGTGTGGATGCTCATCCCTTATGACTTGCTCAGCTGCAGCAAATGCATTTGTCAGCAGCTCAGCTCTGCATTTGTCTGTTTGGTCCTCCCCATGCTGTGAGTGGCCGTGGGGATCTTCCCCCATGCAGGCAACCCTGCCCACCTCCTGTGACATTGCCGAAATATCAGTCTCTGCATCCTGCCAAGGAGCTTGGATTTGGGGCATGGAGTGTGCTGGATAATTCCTAAGCTCCTCTCTGTTCACTTCCCATTTGAGCAATCTAAAGATTCCTCACAAAACTAGAGAAAATTATCAGAGTACTAATATTTCTAATAGCATCTATTTCTTTTCTTCTAAAAACCTCTCATACTTCAGCTACACTGTTATCCCACTTTTCACTACACTTTTAGCACATGAGCTCTTCTTGTTTTTAAGGCAAGCACCACTACTCTTGTTTTAAAATGAAGTCCTCTACCTGTTCTGCCCTCGTGGGTGCCCAAGCCCTGCTCTGTGTGCACCCAGTGTGCTCCTGGAGTTGCTCATGGTGGGATTTGGGATATTTCCCTCTCAGGAGTCAGTGACGTGATTCCCTCAGACCATGTGGTAAAGTCCATGCTGTCCTTTGGAACGGATGTTGTTAAAAGTAAAACAAACATTTGGGAACACCTGGGAATCAGTGTCTCAGGTTTGTGGAGCGCTGCTTGGAAAGCTGAAACCAGCATCTCTAACTTGTGGGCAGCTAGGTGACACTGCATGAGAACCAAAATGGGGCCAAGGTTTCACAGCAGCTGACTTTGACTACGTGGATGCCCCGGCTCAGAGTAAAAAGTGTTCTTCTCCCTTATCAAGGATCCAAGCGTGTGCCAAGAGACCTTTGTTCTGAATGTCTGGAGTAATAAAGTACAGCCAGGATAAAAGGGCATGTCCCCACTGACTTGGTTCACACAGCGTTGTGCTCTCTGTCTCTCTTGCAGCTGCGTAAATGAGTATGGAAGATTATGATTTCCTCTTCAAAATTGTTTTAATCGGCAACGCCGGCGTGGGGAAGACCTGCTTAGTCCGTCGCTTCACTCAGGTAAGGCTGGCTGCCTCCTGGGGTGTGGAGCACTGGGATGGGGACAGCACTGGCGTGGGAGCCTGGGGACAGCACTGGCGTGGGAGCCTGGGGACAGCACTGGCGTGGGAGCGTGGAGCCCGTGGCTCTGCACTGAGGGCTCTGCCAGTGTCACAGCTCCACAGCATTTTGTTGCTCACACCCTTGGTGCATGCATCAGGTACAGTGAGATAGTGGCACAAGCAGTGCATCTGTATCTAATGCTGCACCTGGCCCTGCTCTGGACTTTGTGTTGGAGAAACCTCATTCCTCTGAAGGTGGAAAGTCCCCTCTAAAAGCCCCTGGGACAGCTCCTCCTGTTTTGGTGGTGTTCTGGACCAGTTATAGGACCAACACTTCTCCTGGTCTCCTCCCCAGCCTTTGCTGCACGAAGTGCTCCCTGTTATTTGTCATTAGTAAATAAATAATCCAGGTCCTGAGCTATAAGTCCAGTGTCCTTTTTTGTGGCAGATTAGCCTCTGTGATCCAGGGCAAGGGAAGACTTCGCATGATGTATCATAAAGCACAAGCTGTGGGGTTTTGGACTCTCCACTAGGAATTGTCAGCAATTTTACCCTTCACTGTTAATTTTAGTTTTGAAGCTATAGTGATTTTAGATGCTCTCCAAAAACATGTGGCAGCCAGTGGCAATAAAGCTAGTCATACCCAAAAGGTTTACAGCAGAAATCTTTGGCAACTTCTGCTGCTTCTTCTTTGGCAGCACAGCTGCTGTAGGGGATGGATGTGCCCCAAAATCAACATGACTTGGTAGACCAGAAATCAAAAAGCTCTCATTTCATTTGCTGCTGCTCCTTTCTGATGGTGCTGCAATCAAATACCACCAGCACTGTGCTTCCCTTGCCATTGCTGTGGCACTGGTGATGGCTGGCACTGTGCTTTGCTCCTGAAATGCTGTCCAACAATGAGACCCCATTGTTGAGAGCTGCCAGAAATGCCTGTTGGTGCCACAGGGTGCTGTGGAGGGAAAAGGGAAGGTGTGAGCTTGCAGATACATCTCATCCCACACAGATGTTCACACACCTTTCAATGCATTGGGAAGTAGGATGGAAGGTCCTCACCCTTCCCCTGCTTCTTGCAACTGTACAGAAGGGTTTTCCCCTCTCTTTTTTTTCCTCCTTGTCTTTTCCTGTGTTCCTACTTCTGAAGTTAATGACTTGCTGCATAATTAGGGATGTATAAGGCAGGGAAAACACAACAGGGTTGAATTTATGGATAACCTTCATGCTGGGGGAATGTCACATTCTAAATGTGATGGAAGTAAGTGTCATGGGAAGGGGACATGGGATGAATAGTTTTGAAGATGGAAAAGGATGAAGATGGGAAAGTCTCACCCAGTGAGACTTTTGTCTTGTTGTAGAAATAAGTTAATCAATCTCTTGTTTTCTTCCAGGGGCTTTTCCCACCAGGGCAAGGAGCCACAATTGGGGTTGACTTTATGATTAAAACTGTGGAGATAAATGGTGAAAAAGTAAAGGTAGGAGCCTGATAATTTAAAATCTAAATTAATGTGGCTATACCATAGCTGAAGTTTCTTGCTGCAGCCCGGCCACTGCTGGAAGACACTCAGGGCTGTCTGGCATGCCTTGGGCAATGCTGGGTCTAACAATCTGTGTGCCCCTCTCCACCATTACTATCAGGATTGTAAAAGTGAACCTGCTGGAGGGGAGAAAATGGAACAGGGAGACTTTGCAAAACTGTTGTAAAGACAGTGAGGTCATGCCTAGCTTGAGGAAGCCTGAAGAAGCATTTCAGTGCAGCCTCTGCTCACTGTGTTTCTGGTAAGCAGAGTTTTGTTGCATTCCCACTGGGATGTGCTTGAGGAAAGTCTTCTCCTGTGAGCTCCCAAGATGGCCATTGAGGAGAGTAGATATCTGGACTTGTGTGGTTCTGCACAACAGAGGCTCATCTTCTGCTTCTGCCGAGTTATGGATTGGGGAGAAGCAGAGCTCATCACAGTACTTGTGTTTCAGCAAAGAAAGGGCAAAGTTCTCCGTATTTTTAACTCTTTCACCCTCTAAAATAGGGTGGAAGCCAGTTCTGGGAAACTGTCCTTGTCCTGAGCTGACTCCCAAAATGAGCCTGAGCATCACTTGGCAGAGAGCTACTTTGCCTGGGCCAAAACACACAAAGCATGAGATTGGTCTTCAATCTCATGCTTTAATGGGGTCCATGGTTGGGTTCCAGAGCCCAGAAATGCTGGCTGCTACCACTTTGTTCATTACTAGAGGTTTCACTTGAGCTGCTATCTGAGATGAGAAAAAAGTAGTTATTTGAGCCTGTAATATCAAGGTGTCCATGGTCCCTGAGCTTCTCCTGGATTTACTCTGCCTGCATGAAATTCAGGGGCATCAAAGTGAAAACCAGCAGTTTTCCCCTTGCTGTCTTTATCAAACCCAAAAGTGAGCAAATGCAAGAGTGGCATCGGTGTGACAGAGGCTGGGTGTGACACTGAGACCTGTTTTTAAACTTGTGTAAGTGATGGTATGGACTTGGGCAGATTTTCAGCCCTGGATAATTTTTTTTTTTAACCTGTACCATAGTACCACAGAGGTGTTTAAGAAGAACACGGGGTGTTGTGTTGCTAAGTTTAGGACATATCTTGAGAGCTGTGGTCATGTCAGCAAGCTGCAACTCTGCTGGGTGAGGAACTTACAAAACTATGGGAAGTGGTGGTGCTTCACCAGGAGACCTTCCCACCTGAGCAGGTGAAGGACAAGAGGTAGAAAATCCTTCACCTGATAAAGACCAAGTTTATATTTAGCACATGGCTGTGCAAATGGGCCAGAGCAGCAGGCAGGGAAGCAGAGAGGATCATGTGTAGCCCAGGTGGTGCTGGTGCTCATCTTGCTGGTTGTGCTGCTCATTAGCAGGGCTGGCCAGGACATGAATGCTGCTTGTCCCAAGCTCCTCCCCAAGACAGCAGAGGTGTTTCTCTCAGCCAAAAGCAATTTCTCCAGTGAAGCAACTCAGAGGATCTGAGCTGGTAAATGGTGTGATCACTGTACTGGAGGTGGAATTTGTTCTTTCTTATATACATAGTTTAAATCAGCGGCCTCAAGACTGTCCTGGTCATTGGAGGGAGAAAAGCAGTCCTGGGAGATATGAATCCTGGGGGACATTTCAGATAGCTCTCCTTTTCAAGCATCTGGTTCTCTGTCAAGTTCTGCTGGAGCTTTAGAACATCACTTGTATATAAGGTCTGGGGTTTGTACTGGTGAACTTACCCTCAGGATTTGTCTGTGCTTGAAGTGTTGCTCCTGTCATACAATCCTGTTTTAAGACTAGTTTGGACTGAGGGTGCAAAGTTCTTAAGAGAATATTGGAAATAGTTGTGCCAGTATGAACTGTCAGGGGCAAGGATGGTTCAGGGGAGCTCTACAAGCTAAATGAAAAGTCTCTGCTGCCCTGCAAACGTCTGATGAATGCACAAGTGTCTTCTCTGAATCACCCTGGGGCAGGATTGTGTCTCACAGAGCCTTAGCAAGTGCTAGCTGGTGTATCTGCTGTATTTCACATGGTCAATACTGGGTTCTAAGGTACCTCTCCTGCCCCCACCAGTGCAGTAAGTTGGAGTTGCTGGAGCTCAGTTTCAGTGACCAAGCCTTGGTGGTCACTGAAATGATACATCTGGGCATTGGAATGAGCCCTCCGGCATCTGGATGGCAAACTGATTTCTTTCAGTGGTCATATAGCTGAAACTTTTTGAGTAAGCAGTGCTTGTGAGAATGAACATTTAATGAGAGGGAAAGCAGGAATGAGTCAGAGAGCAGAGCTGCTCTGGCTGTTAGCCATTTAGCAGTGCCCAAGCCATGACTCTCTTGCCTCTGTGCTGGGCAGCCTCCCCTGCATGTCTGCTGCTATCCAGAATGAGGGAGCAGAGCTGTTTACCAAAAGAATTTTCGGACTTGAAAATAAATTATGGATTTCTGGGGAAAAATACTTTCCAGCTTTCAAAATAGCATTATAAAGTCAGTGGAGAGGGACTCTCTAGTACGAAAGCTGTGTGCAACCTTTTCCAGATATGAGCAGCTACCAAAGCTCACTGCCCAATGAGCTGGGAGAGCACTGTGCAGTTGTGGGGGGATTTTGATCTGCCTGGCTTCTTTCAATAAGCTCCAAAAATATGTGAAGCACTTGTACCAAGAGGGCCCACAAACTGAGGCAAAGCACACAGCAGGTACCATGCTGGTCAAAGCTAAGCATCCTCAGTGCTGGGAGCAGAGGACTGTGCTATATGGACTAGGTGGAAAGCTAAATGTGTGTGCAAGTGTTGGGAGGGCAGGAAACATCAGCTGACACCAAGAAAATAAACATCTAGATTTTCTGCAGGCTGAGTCAGGCACTGTCCTTTGGTTATTCTGGGTGGGGAATTATACAAATGAAATAGTTGCTGTGAAATATTCTGACAGAAATGACCAGTGAGGGAAAGTGTGAGATGTGCATTTTGGGTGCAGGAAGAGTTTGTCAGTGGCTGTAAGACTGGGGGCTCTTCCCTGCCTTCTGCACCCAGCTCACAGGTAGACTCATGTCTGCTCTCCCCAGATCCACAATCTCTTCTGCTTTCACTGTTCCGTAGATTAAAGCAGTGGAAGAACGTATTCACATCAAGTTTTTATCAATTTAGAGATCTTCTCAATAAAGGCAGAATATATATAAGCTGGAGTTAGCCAGTAGACAGTGATTAAATGTTTTTTGTGGTAAACAGCTGAATAACAACAGAATTATCTGTATCTTTCCATCTGCCAGAGTTTGGAGGCTGGTTTGTTTTAACAAGGACTCATTCATTATCTGGTTTTCATGTGCAAGTAATTTCACTTATGGTTTTGTGTGTCACTTTACAGATGCCAGGTTCAGCCATTTAAGTATGACTATGCCAAGAGATTAAAGCACAAAGGTGCCCAGGAGCTGTGAGCCAGCCACAATTACTTTCTCTGCAAAAAAAAAAGTGGTGGTATTTTTTTTTTCCAAAATTATACCCCACATCTAAAAGCTGCTACTGAGAGCTCTCATTTCAAACTAACATATTTATGATGAGTGGCTGGCATAGCTCAGCTTTGGAACTGGGCAAGAATAAGGTTTTCTCTGTACAGGCTGCTGAATATATGGAAAAAATCTCAAATACTTTACCTTTTTCTTCCCAAAGTACACAGGATTTTGGATGGAAATCATCCTTCCACATGTTTAATTCCAGGGAGAGGCGCTTTGAAAAATAAAAGCCGAAGCAGAGAAATACTCTTTTATCTTGAAATTACATTAATCATGGATGTTTTTCTTAGACTTCCTTTTTGAAGAATTGAGGTTTTGATGCCCCACTAAAAACTATCAGATGGTCAAAATATAAAACCAGTATAAGTGTAGTTTGTATTGGGAAATGTGTGTCGTCTTCATGGATCCAGAGGGTTTGGCAAACGTTCGTGAGTTCTTTGAGGGTGGTGAGGCACAGGAACAGGCTGACCAGAGAAGCCGTGGATGCTCCATCCCTGGAAGTGTTCAAGGCCAGGCTGAATGGGGCTTTGAACAACCTGGTCTGGTGGAAGGTGTCCCTGCCCATGGCAGGGGGTTTGGAGCTAAGTGGTCCCTTCCAACTCAAAGAATTTTGGGAATCAATGATGTAGCCAATTCTACATGTTGAGAAGGCAAACGGTGAGCAGCTGGATGAGATGGCTGAAGTTGTAGAGAGGAAATGTGTTCCAAACCTTAGATAAACCTCCAGCTGAGCTCCTTGTTCGATCCTGTGCTTTTCACCCATCACTGCATTGTCTCTGGATAACTGCAACAAGCTCCATGAGCTAAAGGGGAGGCATTCTTATTCCTTCTTGGGAATGGAAGTTGCCATGAAGTTGTTAAACTTCAGGGGCAGAAGTTACTTTCTCCCTTTAGCCCCTCCAGGCTGGCAGCTCTGCCCACTGCAGAGGGAGATGCAGGAAGTGGCATGGAAGCGGCTTCCAGGGCTGTTGGCCGCAGTGCCAGCTGACTTTGTGCCTTGCATTTCAATCCACAAGTGCACAAGGAACAGAAACAAACAATGCTGGGGGAGGGAGGGGAAGCCGAAGGGAGAGGAGCAAAGTGCTTTCCCAGCATTGGTTTTACCCTGAAGGGGATTTTTTAGGTCAAAATGGTGCCGGTACCTGTCACTGTCGTGACAAGAAATAATAAAATTCACACAAGGTGTTCTAGCATCTGAACAGGAGCAGGAAAAGAGAACTTTATTTTTCAGACCTCACCATTTATAGAATTCCAAAAGTGACAGTGGATTGGAGAATGACATTGCCACCTCTCTAACCATACTGGTCAACTAACAGTCCATCAAAATTCTCCTCCTACAGAGAAGAATGCAAAGCAATCATTATTTACATGAAAGAGTGTGAGAAACTCCATTACAAGAGTGTAATCATTAGAGAAACTCAAAAGAACAAAACAACAGCTACCAAATGAAAAAACCTAAATAACTAACTTTTTTTTTTTTTTTTTCCTTTTGCCACCCTTCCTTGCTGTGGCAAAAGCTGCAGATCTGGGACACGGCAGGCCAGGAGCGGTTCCGGTCCATCACGCAGAGCTACTATCGCAGCGCCAACGCGCTGATCCTGACCTACGACATCACCTGCGAGGAGTCCTTCCGCTGCCTGCCCGAGTGGCTGCGGGAGATCGAGCAGTACGCCAGCAACAAGGTCATCACCGTGCTCGTGGGTAAGCCTCTGCCCCCTGGCTGGGCACTGCCTCTGCGTGCCTTGAGCCCAGTGCTTGGACCATTCCTTCTGCTAGCAGCCCCAGGGTGCTCCCAGTGCTGCTGGGGATGCCGCCTCTGGAAGGGTGGTCCTGTTGGGGTGGAAGGCTATTGTATGCGGAGAGGGATGCTTCCCACCGTAAGGGACTGAATGCAGGTGGTGCAGCTGGCCCTGAGCTGAGCATGGAGCGGTTCCCCTTGGGGCTCCAAGGGCAGGTCTCCACAAATAAGCGAGGACCTGCTCGAGCTGGTGGTGTCTGTGGTTTGCTGTGCTCCATAGCTGTGGGATGGCCAGTCCTGTCCTAAGTGGTCAGGATCTGGGAACCGCATCAGGACATGGCGGCTGCGTGGATGATAGCATTCCTAGGTGGGGCGGTGCTGGAAAACTGGATGTTCTTGCATGGATTTTAGGGAGACTAAAAATAAACAACTGAATGTTATATTAATCTGTAGACTTCAACTCAAGGCAAAACAGACCTCAGGCCATCTGTCTGCTACAAGCAAGGGGAAGGTTATTTTGCCTACCAGCGCTTTTCCATGCTCTGCTTTCAGCATCTGATAGTTGGGACTTGGCTTTTAAAGGTCCAAGAATATATAAAGAACAGTGGAAAAATAACTTGGGAAAAGCTAAGAAGTTTCATGCTACAGTGTCACCTTTAATAGTTTGCTATTTAAATGAGAAAATCTAGGTCATTGTAAGAGGTGTCTAAAAGTGTATTTTAAAGAAAAAAAAAAGTATTTTGAGTTTAACATGCCCCAGAGCTACTTCAAGTGAGCTGTGGGGTTTATAGAGCTTCCATACAAGAAACTCATACTCCATGAGGATGGTACAAATGGTGCAGAAATAATAAATGTACATTAATTTTTTCAGCGAACATTAGGTTAATTGCTAGCATCTACAGCACAACATATAAATCATATTTTAGTGATAACACCCTTTGAAGATGGTGACACCCATAAATCACCTGTGTTGAGTGGTAATCTGTTTGGAAGGGTAACTTCAGTGCAGGCAGTGGGTTCAAGAAAGTGCTTTATTGGGAAAGGAGATCTCAGATGAGGGGAAGGCAATGAGAGAAGGCTTTCTGGTGGAAACACCACCTTTTCCTCCCACGAGCTCTCACAAAATTGCTGGTAGGAGTGGGGCTGGGAGAGGTTTCCTCCTGAACCTGCTGAGCCTGTGGACAGAGCAGCCTGTTATTGCAGGTCCTGGTCTGTTACCTTCGTTGTAAGATTAATTTACAGCTGAAGCATCATGTTTGAAGTTGAGTGGCCAGAAATAGTGTATAATCATATCAGATGCTTGCTTGAGGCTTTAATCAACTCTCTGCTAGACAGATCTCTTTGAACCAAAGGGTTGGTTTCTCACCCCACCTCACTCTGCAAATGCCCCGCAAGCCCATCCCTCTTCCAGCCTCCACAGCCAAATCCTATACTGGAATATTGAAACAGGGAACCTCCCTTCCATGCCAGGCTTTTTAAAAAGCTTGTAACAACATGATTAATATCACATTTAGTGTCTCATATGCTATAATTGACATTTTAAGTGCTCCTCAGAGCGAGCACAGGAGAATTTTCAATAGATGTTAGCATGGAAATCTTTTAATGTTGGTTGATAGCAGCAACAGATGCACTGGTGCTAAATTAAAGCATACTGGCTTGGATGTTTACAGGGCATATTTCATTACATGAGCTGATATTTAATGGACTTGGGTGTTTCAGGGAATCCATTATTTGGAGGGGAGAGCAAGCATTAGGAATTACATATCCAAAGCACTGTCCATACATATATCAAACCAAACTCTTATTTAACCTTTATAGACCTCAATTTAATTTCAAAACCAAGAGAAACTAACACATTTTCTAAAATATTTTATCAATGCAGGTAATAAGATTGATTTAGCTGATAAGAGGGAAGTCTCCCAGCAAAGAGCTGCAGAGTTTTCTGAAGCACAGGACATGTACTACCTGGAAACGTCAGCAAAAGAATCGGATAACGTGGAAAAACTCTTCCTGGACTTGGCCTGCCGGTTGATCAGCGAGGCACGACAGAACACCCTTGTGAACAATGTCTCATCCCCCTTACCAGGAGAGGGGAAAAGTATCAGCTACTTGACTTGCTGTAATTTTAATTAAAGAGCTGGCATGTGATTGCCCCTTCTGCCATGGGCCAAGTGGATTTTTTTTTTTTTCTGTGCTGGGATTTATCTACTTGAAGGAGTTCCTGCCAATCAGACCCATCTGGCTTACTCAGAGTCAGGTTACAGTCCTGGAAACATGGCAGGTGGATGGTTCCAGCTGCATGGCAATGTAGCAGAGTACAACAGGGTTTAAAATTCATTTTTCTTGCAGTCTGTGGAGCAGGTCAGAAAAGGAAGAGCTGCACAAGTGTTTCATGTAATGCAGAACATGAGCTGTTTTGTTTCCTTCTGTGGGAGAGTAGACCAGCCTTTCTTGAAGATACTGAAGAGATCAAAATCTCTCTTACAGAACAATGTGTTTGATCCTTTTTAAAGTAAAACAAAGTAAGAAGAAACACAACAATGAACCCTGACTTTGGACTAGCCTGGCAATCTTCTGGGCTGTCAGCGAGCTCGCTCACAGGACGTGTACATAACGTCTGCCCCTGAGTCTTCATGGAGGACTCTGGTGTTTGAAATAGTGTTATGTCTCTCATCTACAGGCACTTTCATGAATGTGGAATAAACAAAAGAGTTACATATAGCAGCATTTTCAAGATTAAAGAAGACATGGATACGGCTCAGTCGCTCCCTTTGGTGCTAGCAGTTCAGCAAATATTCCATAGGCCAAATGTAGTCTTACCACATTACTGTCTTCTGAATGTGTAACTTAGACTGGTTAGGAAAAAACACTAATAAGCACTGTTCATAAAAATAAAAAATCTCATTACCTCTTTTTCTAGGCCTGAACATAGTGGGAAAGGACTGTGTGCTTCTTTGATATCCAACAAAGGATGAAAAGACTTTGCAGAAATAATAAATAAATAAATAAATAAATAAACCATTCCTCCTCTAATTAGTCATGTCCTGATGTAAAAAGTTAGCCTTGGGAAAGATTGTTGGTGGACTTGGTGAAAGTGCACCAGACATGAGCAAAGTCTTATGTGTGCATGGACGGCGTACAAGGGTTCAAAGGAGGCACAGTGTGAACTGGCAGTCTGCAAGGTGTCCAGCTGAAAAGCAAAGCCTGTAGCTACAGCTTTTGTTGGAAGGCAGGAGTACAGGTTTGTAGAGGGTTTGTTTGATGGTAAGTGGAACTGGGTTGCAAGTGATGTCCTTCCATGCTGCTCCATCCAGCTCTCACCTTGTGGAACTGCTCTCAAAGGTGCTCTTGAAGGTCTCTTCTTGGTATCTGGTCTCTCTGCTGGGGTAGCTTTTAGGTTCAGGGCTGTAGAGTAATTTTATTTACCTGATGCTTTGCACCCTTAATCCCAAACTCTGGTACATGTAACTGTTTAGGCAACTTCTTCCTACAGATCCTCTGAAGTGGAAGCAGCCTGGAGTTAGTGATGTTACTCCACCCCTAGTGCCATACCATGCATTGCAATTTTACACGTTGGCATGGAAGCGAAATCAGAAGATAGTGAATGAGCACATAAACAACTATATTTAGGAGTTTGAGTTCAGTTTAGCTAATCTGGATAAATCTCTCCTGGCAATTACCTGGCTGTGATATGCTGCAATTTAGAGTTAATCAATTTAATATTATTTGGCTATTACTGAAGATTATAACAGAGCTTTTGTATTGACATAAAAAGCTGCCATTAAGTACTTCTTTAAAAAAATAGCAATTAAAAAAAAGAGGCATTTTGAAATGCTTTTTTTGTTTCCTAGAAAGATTTTTTTTTTTTTTTGGGCTGTATCATGTTGTGCCTTTGATATGTAACAGGAAGTTAACTGTGTCAGAGAGAGGGGATTGGTTTGTCATATGGCCATTTTTAATATTTCTTGCTATTTTTAGGTCATTTTTATGACTAGTGGTAAAAAGGAAGATGTAGAAGTTGTGTTATGAAGCTTATTTGTCATTTAGGTAACATTTAGCAAAGAGCTTCTGTGAGTGTGAGATGTTGGGGGACACATCATCTGCTGCTCTGCTCTGGTCCATTTCAGCCTCTGCTCATGTTGTAGTCTGGAGGATTTGGAAATGTGTGGGACTTGGTGGCTGCTGCTGTACTGGACCATGTGATCTGTGCTGAAGAGCAGTATCTTTTTTCTTGAGCATTCCCCAAATCATCAAATGCAGCTTCATTTCAGCTTGTGAAGAGCACCCAACTCCAAGACAGCTGATGCTGCACAGCTCTTAGGTAGTTCTGTAGAGCTGGGCTCAGGGTGTTGTGTGGCAGGTAACACTCAAATTAAAAATCAATACCATGTGTATTTAATTTGTAGTAGATCTTAGTCCCTGAAGCTGGACTTGTCAGCATATAATTGATAACAAATAGGGCAGGGCTCTTTGATCAGCTTAATCAAGGAGGAAGGAGACTGCCCAATAAAACACCCATGGGTTACTCAGCCTGTTTTCCAATAAGATCAAAGCTGTGCAGGTACTCTTCATCCCTGCCAAGTAGCACTATAAATGCATTTTAAAGTGCTCCTTGCATCACTTCTGGAGCTGGAACATGACTGAACAAACTGAAGTGGTCAAATAGCAGAAATTGCTGACTTTATTTTCTTGGATATTTATTTTGAGATTTCTAGAAGCCTAAATCTTTTCCCAGTGCTTTCCTAATCTGTAGGTGACTATTTTGGAGACTAGCTGCCTACTAGCAACCTCAAAGCACTGGTTCTTTTTATTGCTAGTGAATCTTTGTGTAAGGACTCCATCTCCAGACAGTGATGTGCTTTTGTGGTGGGGTGGAGTGCTGTGGTTGGGCTGATGTTCAAGTAATTGACCTAAACCTAAAAAATTGACTTCTCCAGTCAAATTTGAACTGATTCCTTTCAGTGTTTATTCTCTGTAGACTTAAAAAGTTGAAAGGAAACAATGGTGGTATGTGCAACAATTTTTACACAGTCATAAACCAAAGCTGTAGTTTGAGACTCACCTCTCTTTCTGCTGTTTGCAAACACGCCTCTTGTTGAAGAAGTGGTGCTTTATTGTAGGCTCTCCTTTCCTGGAGTTACCTTTGTACATCTCTGAATATCTCTAGTGCATACAGCCAAACTTTCCTTGTAGCACTGAGGGCTTATCTTATCTTCTGCAGTCTCATCCACTGTTGAAGGTTTCCCAACCAGAAGAGGAACTTTATCAACTGCAGAATCTTGAAAAATAAAAAATCCCAATTATGTGATAATCAGCTCTCCAACAAAACACCTTGCTAGATTTTTGAGAGAACTGTCAGTAAAAGCTTTGTGATGCTTGCTGGATAAAGTATCCAAAACCCACACAGAATTGATATAATGGGGCCAAATTTGACTGGGAATGTTCTCTACTATCACAAGCTTTTAGTGTGGTTGCTGGATTTGAATGTGTTTTGAGGGTTATATATTCACAGCTATGGAGTAATCTTATTTCTGGCTGAATGTTAATTTTTGTAGTAGTCCTGTAATGAGACCCTTTAGTGACATTTTTAGCACAATGATTATGTCCAAGCAGAAGCCAATACTGGAAGATCAACAGCTGTTTGTTTAACCTAGCAAGCATGTTTGCAGAGATTAATAGAAGCATCTCTGAAAACTGGATGGTCTAAACTCTGATTTCCAGTGGGAGCCACTGATTCAGTCAGGCTGATCTTGAGTAAACCACCAAACATTCAGTGCTTCAGATTGCTGGGTGTGAAGTTCTTGCTATGAAGTTTTGCATTGGGTGTTGACACAGAGTTTTCTGAGACAAGCCATGACTCCCTTCTGTCCATATTTGTGTTTCCCCATGAAAATGCTAGGGGACAAAAAGCCCAAATCAATAAAACCCCTTCAAGTCAAAGAAATAAGATGGAAAAAGTGAAATTATGAGCTCTCTAAAGAAAGGGGATGCTGGGTGCCTCTTCCTACCTCGAGCCCAGAAGTCTTGATTTGACCTCCAGGTAAGCTGTTTGAGCCTGCAGTCAGGTACCTGTTTGTGCTGAATGCTAAATGGCTCTATGATCATTATTTAATGAAAATCACACATGACAAATTATCAGGCAATATACTTTATTCTTCGCTGTAGAACACATGAAGCAGCAGCTAAAATCTCTCAGCTTGCTGGTGCTGTTTGTGGTTTTTTTGGAGATGGCTGTGTTGGTAACAGTTGGCTCCTGCTAGTCTAGGTTGAGCAGCTAATGGCTATTGAATTCCTTCAGCATCAGTGATGCCAGCAGCAGACTGGGGCTGACACAGGAGACAGTGATTTGAAAAGAGGGAAAGTCGAAGTTAGTGATGCAGAAGCACGGTGGGTGCACACACATGGGACAACAGGCTTTCCAGAGCTTTTGCTGACAAGAAATGCAATTAGTTGGAGTCAAATCCACTGGGTTTTGCCTTGTTTGTTATCCCTAAGGACTGCTGTTTGTTCAGCTGCTTTTCCACTTGTCTTCTCTTTTCAGTATGAAGGACTGTCTGTAAATCAGTCTGAAACGTTGAGCTGGCATGATTCCTGCAGTCAGAGACTGAATTCAGTTGGAAAATAGGTGAAATTCTCCAGCTATTGAAACAGGCTGAGCAAACATGTAGGATATGCTGCCCTTTGGGAACCTGTGGTGCCATCGGGGTCAGATATGGCTGGAGAGACTGTCACAGAAACCCTCTCCCAGCTGTGGGCAGAAATGAATGCTACAGCCATTTCTGCAATGGAAAGATGACTCTCTAGAGTAGAAAATGCAAGTAAAGAGATGGCTCCATGTGCTCAGGATTTTCTCCATCCCATCCTCTTTTAAAATCGCATCTATAGATTTGATTTTGATTGTTCCAGGCTTTCATAAATATTTGCTTTGAGATTTAGTCTCAAATTCTGCCTTATTTTGCTTTTAGCATCAAAGCACCAAATATCCTTATATGATTGGCTCCTACCAACTCTACCAACAAAGTCCTTTTTTGGGTTAATTCAGTTAGAAAAAGGTGTTTCTAGAGGATATTTTGTGAATTCCAAGTAAGTAAGTATGGAAACTCTCCATCCTTTTCTAAATGTCTCTGTACATAAGGGCTCACCAGAAAACCCTCTGGAGCCAAAGAAAATACTCTAATCCATTCTAGTAGTGAAAACCCTGTTAAATCAACATCTTATCTTCTTTTTGTAAACTTTGTTATCTTAACAAATTTTGGGTTTGACATCACCCTTTTTCCTTGCATCAGTTCTATCCTCTTGTTGCTGTGGATAATAATGGTTGTAGCTGCTGTTCAAGGATCATTATTTTGAAGGACAGTCTTGTCTTATGATGATGAATGGTGGTGAAACAATAGCTGGATTTCTTATAAGCAAGGAGTGCATCCTAAGCAGAGCAGCCTCGACTGGAACTGGTGATGTCTTTGAAATGCAGTCATCCACTTGAGCTGTAGCTAAATGTACCATAAATGTTACTGACCTCACATCTGCCTCAGTTTTTAGGATTTGTCTTGGCTGGGAAAGCAGACAGCAGGATAGTCATGCTGAGCATGATGCAGGGCTCCCAAAGCAGAAGCTGCCTTGCTCTGACTTACCCCTCTAATCACCACCTCACTCACCTGACCCAAAGGTGCCTTTGCTGTACTGAACCATATCCAGCTGGGATAGATCACCAGCTGTTGTCACTCACAGACACCATCACAACCTTTCCCCTCGTGTGAACGAGCTGTAACTTAAACCAGAAGTAAAAACTATGCCATGTCAGTTACAGGTGGGTGTTTCTTTCCCAGTGGGAGCCACATATCCAGAAAAAAAGCCTCATCTCTAAAGTTTGCTCCTTCAAATACAGTTAATGGGATAACTGGGGAAAGATAACTCAGAGCAGAAAATGAGGTGGCAGTGAGTGTAATTCATGCTGTAAATGTTGTCAGTGAAAAATTAGACTGGTTTTAAGAGGACAGCCAGGATCAACAGCTCAGCTTATCTGTCTGAATGAACAGGAGCTGGGTTTACAATACTCAGAGATTGTCTCTGTTTTCATGTTAATAACTTGCAATTAGGACTTGGTGGATGTGACCACATTTTTTGAACGAGTTATCCTTTTCCAGTAAGCTCAGAAGATGATTTTAGCTCTGGTTAGTGCTACAATATTACTCAAAAGCAGATGCCATTTCCACTTATGCTTACCTTGGGATAACATTCTTAAGGACGTTCACACTCGTGAGTACACAGTGGTGGTGTCCCTGGTGAGCATTTTCTGAATGCCTGGTCCTCAGGCAAAAAATGATATGGCCAAAACCTGTGTCAGTCATGGTTTTAGCTGTGCACAGTTCCTTGGGGCAGAGGGGATGTTAAAAGTATTCTTATACTTTCATGGGCAGCAGTCAAGGGCTCTGGAGTGTCTGGTGTCACACAAATGCAAACCTCGGCACTTCTCAAAGCTTGATTCCTCTAGTACCCCTCATCAATGAATCTGCTCTTCTCTAATTACTGCTCATGCCTCAAGCACTGTGGAGGGATGATCTGATTGCATGAAACACTAGATCTGACTCCTGCTTTAGTTAGAAAGAAGAGCAGCAGAGACTCATTTTCTGTGCCACCTTGAGCTTCTTACTATGGACATAAAGTTAATAATTCAATAAGCCCCTTCCAGCCAGCACACCCTGTAAGGAATACTTCCCTTTTTACAGGACCTATGAAAAAGATTCAGACATTAAGAATTTATGGGAGTTTGGTGCAAATGAGTTTCTCTCTAGTGAGTAGGTGGGTGCTGCTCTCCATCCAGTGAGACTTGGGGTGGTGTGGAGGAGGAGCTGCCACTGGGGGTTGCTAGGAATGTCTCTGGGGGCTGGGGCTGCATCATTGCCACTGAGCTTTGGTAAATGCAGTGTCCCACAGTGTCCCAGCAGCTGAGTCTTTACAGAAGGGCAAGCAGAGGAGAGGGAATGCCAGTTTCACATTTTAATGGAGGGGGAATAAAATACTTGGTCTATGGTGAGGAGAGCTGCTATGATTTCGGGCACTGCCATTGCCTCAGCTCTTACAGACTGTTGGGAAGAAAGGGTTACCACTCACTCCCACACACAGCCAGCACTGAAGAGGGAAAAACTATCTTCTGAAGCCAACATTTCAGTGGAGAAAAGGCCCTCTAATGAGAGTATGGAGCAAGCCCAGTGCTTGTTACTATGCTGATTGGGAGTGACAAGTATATCTCTGGATATTAGGGAAGTAGTTTAAAATATGCCATAGTTTTTAGCATAATAAGATGCACTGCAGATATGTCACATCCATTTTATTCTCCACAGCTGTTTACAAAAGGAAAAAAAACCCCAAACCCGTGAGATTGGAGCAGCTGTAGTCACTCAGCTGTCAATACAGGACAAGGCTCTTTCTGCTCTTTTATTTCCACTTCACTCTGTTCTGCTGAACATATTTGGCTGTTCTGTGAATTTGCAGATCATGAGATTTTTTTCAAACTGCTTTTGATCTCTACAGAAAGACTCACCCCGTTCTCATTTGAATTCATTAATACTTTGAGTAGGCATTTTAATTTTATGTTTACTGGCTTGTTTTCCTTTGTAATGTTATCTAACTGACAAGTTTGTCATGCTCTGCATTACCTTTAGACTTTTGAATCTAAAACATTTCCTCTTTCCTGAAAGCTATGATAATTTTTAGAGATGCTACAAAGGCATCTTCATTTCCTCAGGAGAAAACCTGAATTACCCTCAGCTTTGATTACTATCAAATCAACATTGAAACACATAATTTCTTTTCCAGCATGAACAAAGTATATTTTACACCATCAACTACAGTTTGAATTGTAGTTTAAAAATCTGCTTAGGCACTAACAGCAGCATTTTGTTTGTGATTTCCATGCCAGGGAAGTCACAGCATTAAAGGAATTTTCAGTGTTGGAGTTTTTCCCACAAAGGCCTGCTGTCTTTTCCCCAACAATTGTGAATTTAGCACAATGTACAGAATTTTAGCAAGAACCCTCATTCCTAAACATTTGGCCAGAAGGATGAGGAGAGGATGTGGTTTTTGTTGACCAAGCACAACCATATCAGCGGAGAAAATGCACTACAGCTGGTCAGACAATTGATCTCGTTGGTGGGGTAGTGCTGTCTTTGGGGAGGGTATAGGTGTTAGCAAATCACCAAACTGTGAATCATTCACTGTCAGAAGCATTTGGCTTGTCTCTTCTTTAAGTTCTTGTGGTCAAGTGTGGTAAGTGGGCTTGAGAAAAGAATGTGTTTTGGATGACCAGGATGATGAATGTATGATGCATCACATTTATTTGTAATGTCCTTTTTATACTTAGAAATTGCTTACATGTGTATCTGTATGTAAATAAATGTTTAATCCTTTCCACTTGGTGTCTAAAGTGTTTGATTTGTTTGGTTTTTGATTTGGACTGCCAAGCAAAGTTGCCTTAAATACAAAGCACTCAATTGACACGATTTGACATTAGACCAGCAAACAAATGGCTACTGAGGATTTTCTGCTTGGGCTGAGCATACTGAGGCTCTTGCAGCACTGAGACCTCACAAGAAGAGCAGATGTAGAGCAAGGTCCCTTTGCAGTAGAAGAGGAAAAAGGATACTCAAAGTAGGAGAAATTATAGATTTGAAATGCCAAAGAAATGCCAGCATCAGGCACTAGGGGGTGGCCTTTGACAGAGGCACCATCCACGCACTGACCTTGCAAACCTGTGGGAGGTTAAACCCTTCTACATGCAAGGATTTGTGTAGGATAAATGTTGGATGAAGGTTGGATGCTTTGGTTGTCTTTTATTCTTTGACCTAGTCATTTTTTGGTTTTTTAATGCCACTCCTGTTCAGACTTCAACTTGCTGTTTTCGTTCTCATTGAACTCCCCTGGAGTTCCCCAGTGACCTGCCTTCCTCAAGGCCTAGAAACCTTTTGGACAAGTTCTCCCATTTTAAGCCTTTTTTCTTTTGGTAAATACATAAAGTTTGTGCTCTGATTTCTTCTGGGGATCAGGTTTCCTTCCCTGTGCTGTGCCTCACATCAAAGATGACTCCTGCTAACACTTACACTGAGAAACGAGCTGTGAAGCTTGAAGACACCGTGTGTCTTTTATTGCTTCTTCCACTGACCTTGAAGCTCCTTCCCTGGTAAATGTCTGACATGAGGGCTGGACCATCTGCTCTTCCTTCCCCAGGAAGCTGGCAATTTGAGTCAGTGAGAACAGAGAGGTATTTGGATAGGGAAAAGTCTGTATCCTTCTAGGTAGGCATGAGGCAAAGGAAATATCCTTCAGATGCTCAGACCTCTTGGGAAGTGAATATTTACTGAAAGAGAGGAGGGCTGGAGTGTGTTGCTTTTGGAGGTGAAGGCTGGAGAAAACAGACCAAATTCTTCCTGGAGAAAGGTAAGGGGCAGGTGAAGAGTGGCAGCTCTTCCAAGGAGCATGTAACCAGTGGGATGTGCAACCTTCTTCTTGTTCAGCAGGTGTAGCAGCAAGGGTACAGCCTGTGCCAGGCTTTGCTGAGGGTGAAAGGAATGGGAGCACACAAAGGCTCCCTGCAAAAAGGGAACAAGCTGCCCAGGGGAAGACATGCAAGGCTGCCTGACTACAGGAGCAAAAGCAAGAGAGGCTTTTCTGCCTCTCTCCCATCCTCTCATGGTCAAAGTCTCCCTGCCGAGCATGTGGGGAGCTGTGCCCAGAAGATGTCATCTTGCTGACAGGGGCCTGTCACACAACAATACTTTTTGCTCTCACTCTGTATGCTGGCCTCTTGCACAAAGCACAGGAGATCTGAGTGCCCTGCTTTAATTTCAATGGTATGGCACAGACAGTCCTGCCTAATTTAAAATCTAGTCTTGATTTATGGATTTCTATGCATAGGGAATCAATCACAAACCCAGTGTGCATTTTCAGGAGTTTTATTACCCTCAGAATTAAACATGCTGAGCTTTAGTCTTTTTGTACAAGCTTATAATTATAATCACATCAGCCTGCACCAAAGCTATCAGTTACCCTAGTACGTGAATGAATTGTCTGCTGAAAAAAAATCACTCATGCTGGACCAAACATTTCATGTCAAGATGCTGTCAGGTATATAATGTAGAAGCTCTAGTAGTGTTTCATAGCCAGCTGCATCAAGTCTCTGGTGTCTCACTTGGATCAGTTCTAACTCCTGGTGATAGAGTGGGTATCTGTCCAGTTCATCACAAGGGAGTGCTTAAAGAGCCAATGATAACTGCAGTACCCTGTTATGTGCTGTAGTAGAAAAAACTGGTTTCAAGTGTTATGATGTCTTAAAACCTTTTCTGTATTGCCTTCCCTATGCTCAGTGATTTGGGTATGAGTAATGCTGTCTTTCACTTCAGTTCTTCTACATAAGCTGTACTTGCAGATTTATAATTTCCAGGCAGGTAACATTTCTTACTCCTTTTCCACTTACCTCAAGGGTTCATCAAGTAGGATTTTATTTGCAATACATAAAATCTTTTCAATAGGCATAGCACTTGGTTAATGCAGGCACAAGTCCAGGCCTTTTCACTTGGCCTCATCCTGGACCCTGCCCTACCCTGACTGAAGCAGCCCTGGTGTAGTTTTGGTGCCCTGATTTGCTGGGCTAAAGCTCAGCTGGACAACGCAGCAGCAGCTTGCAAAGTCCTTGCAACTTCTGCTTTTACCTCCCATCCCTCTGGCTGTGCCAAGAGGCCTTGCATAGGGAGCTGTGTCCTTCACAGCCTGCCATGTCCTTTAGAGCCCTGCCATGTTCTGCCACATGTTCTGCTGTCACTGGCCCCGCACTTAGCAAGCGACTCCACTCACAGGTTACCTTGTCCACAGAACACAGAATGGTTTTGGGTTGGAAGGGACTTTAAAGATCTTGTTCCAATCCCCCTGCCATGGGCAGGGACACCTTCCACCAGACCAGGTTGCTCAGAGCCCCATCCAACCTGGCCATGAACGCTTCCAGGGATGGGGCATCCACAGCTTCTCTGGGCAACCTGTGCCAGTGCCTCACCACCCTCATGGTGAAGAATTTTTTCTATGTGTCTAACCTAAATTTCCCCTCTCTCAGTTTAAAAACATCATCAGCTTATCAATTAAACATTGTTAAAAATTGTGATGTCTAATTCTGCTCTTTTTCTGTCTCTCTCTTTGCTATAACAAGATGTTTCTTTTTCTTCTGTTTATGTCTCGGTTTCAGGGACTGCAGAGCTCTAGGCTTGGACCTGTCAGAAGAAATCTTGTGCCTCTTTCCACTGCCATCTGCTGTTGCAGGATCCTTAAATACCAGAGAAACTTTTCTGGTGTGCTTGAGTATCTTGCTGGGGACAGAAACAAGAGATAAGGTCTTTAAGTGATCTCCAGAGCTGTGCTCCATGTCCTTTCAATGCCAGGCAAGTCTTTGAACCTGTGCCAAGATTTCAACTATAAATAAAGAGGGAAAAAAACAAAACCAACCAATGCTGACTTGAAAAAGCTTCTTTGTAGAAGGAATTTACCTGTGCAGACCTGCTGCACAACCATGTGCAACATTTCTCGGGTCAGCCTACAGGAATGCCTGCAGCCTCAGCACATCTGCACCCTTGGCAGGAGAGGCTGTACCCTATTTATACCCTGCTCAACCACAAGAGAAGCTTGTTTGATTCCAAATACCCTTCTCCCTCCCATCTCTCAAAGGGAAAAGCATTTGATTAGAAGGTGCAGAAGTTAGGCTAGAGACCGAGAAACTGAAAAAGTTTACCTGTATGTTCTGTGATGGTGATCTATGCCAAAAATCAAGGATAAGGAAAAAGGTAGTGAGAGTAAATGCCCATATTCCTGAAAAACTCTTCTGAACAAAGAGGGAGGCTTAAGTAAATGCTGTAGAAATTATATGAGGCCTCAAACACAGGAAGATAAAAACATCCACCTTGAAGGTGAGAAGGAAGTAACCCCTCCCTGTCACTAGTCACAATGTAAATGGTTCATATTCATTTTATACCTCAAAAGAAAAAGTCACAGCAAGTACTTTTAGGTCTGTTTCTGGTTCTACAAGTGTGGTGCATCCCCTTCACCCCCTTGGGCCACACCAGGACCTTAAAACACTCATTCACAACAAAACATCAGCATTTTCAGGCTGCTCAGATCCTGTGCCACCAGATTCCCACATCCTACTGCAGGACCTGACTTACAAGCTTACAAGCAGCAGATCCAAGATTTCACTGTTCAATGATCCTAAATGCAGCTCTTTTGGATTTGGGAAAAAGAAGACCTTAAAGCAAGGAGAGGGAAAACACTGTCAGGAACCTGCCACTAGCAGTCTTTAACTTGAAAAAGCCTGTAGGAAAACTGGGAGCTGCTGCCAAGCTCTGAGGATGGCCCCTTCACCCAGCTCAAGGCTGTCACAGGATCCCAACGGGCTCAGACACAAGGCACCATCAAATCTTCAATGAAAACCTGGCCCTTCTCCCAAGAGTCATCAGGAAAGAATCTGGAGTGAACGTGGATTCCAGTGCTGCTCTTGTGATGAAAAGACAACAGTGAACATTAAAACACTTCACCAACTTGTACTTTATGAAGTGAGATCTATTCAATACTCACACATTTACAAAAATATTTATTGCACATCCTAATTAATTTCCAAGAAAATACAGTAACTACAAATTCTAATTTCCCTGATCTCTGTGGTACAAAGGTCTGAAAATAAACCTAACTCCTCTTTGTAAGACACATGGTGAAAGGTGTATAAACAATTTAACTTTTAAATAGCTCTTTTTTTCCACCAGATCCTTCCCAAAAGTTTAAAAAAAAATTAAAAAGAACACAGCATAGAAATGTATTTTTCCTAGTATTTTGGCTTATTGGAAAAAGGGGTCTGTGCTTGGAAAAACAGCTCAGGTGACCAGACAGTTGGCCCTTCCAACACAACCCCTGGATAATTTCCACCTGAGAGGTGTTTCTCACCTTCTGAAGGGGAACAAGTTTTCAGGATGGGATCATTTAAAAACAAGGTCTTGGTGACACTTGCAGATAAAGGAGTTCTTAGAATCCTGGTTCTATCCCCAGGGCTTATTCTCTCATTTTGGATGAGATTTTCATCATTTTCACTGTTCTTTCTGCTTTCAGAAATAAGGTTCCTGCCAGTGCGCCCACAGGTGGATTGCAAGTCAGCAGCCCAGATAACTGTTTTTAAATTTAATGATGGATTTGGTTTCAGCCCTTCGTTTGAAGATGGAGGGATCCACTCCTCCAAGCTGGCAGGCAGCTGGCTGTTAAGGAACTTCTGGGAAGCAGAGCTACCACTTTCTTTGTCTTTCCTGTTCCTTGGTCTCTCACGTTTCACTAACCTGCCGGTAAGCTGCTGCAGCAGAGTGTTCTGAAAGGAAGACCTGGCTCGCTTGCCTTTGGAATGGGTTTTAGTGGGATTTTTAGGGGTGAAGATGGTGATAAAAGAGCTTCTTTCCCCAAGAGGCCACAGTCTCTGCAGAGGTTTTGTCATAGGAGTTGACTGTGAATAAGGAATGAAGTCCTGAGCACAAACTGAACTGCATTCTGAATCACAAAGGGAGTAAGTTACAGGTGTACTGTGCTTGCTAAAAGCATGAGGGGAGCTGGGTAGGGATGAGCTCAGTTTTAAACTGTTACAAGGAACACCTCCAGGAGAAAGCACTGATTCAGCTGTGACCTTCTCTGTCAAAGTATCTTCCTGTATTAAAGAACTGCATGATTTATTTAAGAATTCCACAGGTTTTGCTGCATCTCTTACACTTGCATCAAAGAGATCAGCAGAAGCATTGTAGCTGCCTTCAGGAAAGATGTTGTTCCACTGCAGCTCTTTCTTATTAACACTTTTGAAGGTATTGTCTGACAGTTCTGTCAATGGTTTTAATTCTATTTTATATATACTTCTTGCATTGTTGGGAGTTGATGGATCAGAGACCTGGGCCCTGGTGAGTGCAAGATGCATTTTTTGGCTTGGTGTAGAATAGTTTTCTTTATTTTCAGAAGAAGCTAAACAGCTTTCACATGCAGAATGCACACAGGTGGCTGTCTTGCTCTTTTTTGAACAGGAGGTTTCTCCATGCAGCCTAATAAAAGACCAAGATGAATTTGCAGGTTCATTATTTGCTTTGTTGGACTGCACACATCTGCTCTGAGAAATGGAAGGCTCTGGTGTAACTGATGAGGATGCTCCACCTTCCTTGAGGGTTGAAGATAAATCACTAGGGGAAGACTCATACTGTGAGACATCACTCGGAGGGTTTGCATTTGAATGAAGGCAAGCAAACACTGTAGTCTCCCAACTATCATTCCCTGCTGGTGGCAAGAGTCTCCCTGAGACACTGGCTGCAGGCAAATTGCCTACAGCTTGCCTGGAATATGATTTGTTAAGATTTACACCCAACTTGCTACTTCCACGATGGACAAGTTTGTCTGAATCAAGGCTGGGTGATGTTACACTCCTGCCATCCTCTATTCTGGCTAACAATTCATTTAGGCTTTCTGAGAATGGGAGCTCTTCCCAAAGCATAGAGTCCATCTGAGACACTCCAGCTACATTTACGTGATTAGGAGCTGAGGCATCTCTTTTGCAAACAAGGGAGTTGTGGGATTTTTCTGCATAAGAACAATTTCTACTATTAATTTTTGGGTAATTGTTTTTTACCTCAGATTCCAAGGGATGTTGTAACAACTTGGAATTGTTTTCATATGAACATTTAGTGTTTGAAGAGGAAACTCTCTCCAATTTATTAGTTGCAGAGATACCATCAGTCTGATTAAGCTGTGAACTCGATTCATTATCCTTCTCTTTATCCCCTTCCTTCACAGAAGAGATCAGAAACTGTGAGTCCCAAAGAGTTTGATTGTTGAGGCTTACACTGCCCAATTCTGCAGAGACAGGCTTCTCCTCTTGTTCATGCTGTTCACTCACCAGCTTTCCCACTTCCAGAGTGGGAAAGTCTTCCGCTGTTACCCAAGCAACAGATGAAGTCAGACTGAAGGATTGCTGCCAGCACCCTAAAAAACTTTCCCTGCCACTAGACTGAACAAAACAGGAGCTCCTGCTCAGGCTAGACAAGCTGCTGAGCTCACTGAGAGGTTCATCTATGGGAGCTGATGACACATCAGGTAAACATGAGCTGTTATTACAGCTCCTGAATTTTGCCGACTGCAGGAGACGATGGAAGCAGCTGATAACAGTAAAGCCAGTAACAGCAGCACTTGGCGGGAAGATCTGGCATGCCACAAGGTTTTTCGTACTTCTATTAATTCTGGAACACTTCTGCAAGATGCTGCTGGCAGCAGAATGCCCTCCACCTTCCCGTGCACAAATCTGGGTGGGGGGAAAGAAAACAAAAAATCAATCAACTTTGAGAAAAAAATATTAACACGTGTCTTTTAAGTCAGGCGTAAACTTAGATCTTCCTTTTTGTCAGGATCTGCAGGGGAGAGAATACAAAACAGCCTGTGACACAAGGCCCTCCCTGGGAAATAAACCCTGGCAAGGGCTGTAAAGGGCATCACAGTGAGAGGTTCTTTGCTTGTTGCAATTACAGAGTTTTGGAGCTGGAAAAACAACCAAGAACTCTGAGAAAGGACTTCACAGAAAATTTCTTCCTCCCTTTAGGGCACTGAATGCTTCCGGGCCTCCTCTAGTGCAGTTCAGTGTGAATGGCTGGCAGCCTAAGGCCAGTGCTTTGCTTTAATCCAGGAGGCACTGGGCAGCCCTTGAAACAAAGCACTCTGGTACCAGCACTTGACTTGGCAGCTCAGCTGCCCAAGCCAGCGTGGTACTTTCTGTGCACTACATCCGTGAAAGGGAAATAAGCTAGGACCTTTATCTGCTCACATTTTTTTAGAGAGCAGTGTTTCAAAGGAGCTTCAACTGCAACTCTTTATAAAACCTGCTTCTCTCTACACTGAAATTACAGGTGAAAAATGACATTAAACAGAGAAGGAATTAGCTCATATTTTAAGAAGTAGGTAAACCCTTTCTCATCTACCCCTCAAGGTCTGGCAAAGCCAGAGAGGCCAAAAAGCAGATACAATTATCTCCAACAACCCTCCTCCTCCCTGAGTCTGTGCAAGGTTTGAGGCTGAAGGCTGTTAGCCAAGGACAACACCCTCGTAGGTAAGTCTTTAAAAAGTATGTTATGCTGATTCTGAGTATTATCTGGGTTGGTAAAACAGCTGAACACAGCTACACAGAAAGGGCCAAACAAAGTCTTCAAATGTGTGTTCAGCTCTTGTGTGTGCAGGAGCAGTCACAAGGCTGCTGATATCTAGGATTAGTTATATTTGTCAAGGCATCAGGCCCAGAGACCTGGTCAAGGGTTCCAGGTAAGTAAAGTTAATCCATTAAGTCCTCCAGCTTCCATTACTTAAGATGCTGTACGTCAGGAAAAATCTCAGTTCAGATACAAACTGTGGGAGAGGCAAAACACCTGCCAGGCAGGATTTAGTTCACAGATTTCATAATATGAATGACATAAGCATCACTTGAAGAGAACCTTCAAGGCTGTTTCTGTAGAAATATTGTTAAGAACTAATATTTCAAAGTGTGTTAAACACAAAAGTGCCACCAATGCAGATGTTGAACAGCTGTACTTTAACAACATTTTGAAAATGCTCTTAAATGCAGAAATATTAAAATGGTACAAAGGGATGTGCTTCTCCTTATATTTTAGACTGGAAAGGAGAATACATGGCATAGGAAAGGTAAGGCAGTGCTTGGAAAGAGAGTCTGTTTCTTGCTCCAACTGTACATGGTTTTTTTACAGGCTCCAAGCTGTTACTGATATGCACAGGAGCCAGCATTGCTCAGGCTCTCCAAAAAGCACCCTGACAAGCTGTTAAGCTGACTACTGCCTTTCAAGATGATTTTTGGATGTGACTCATTAAAAAAAAAAAAAAAACCAAAAAACCCCACAGGAGTCTTGGGGAAAAGAAGCAGAATCCTTCTCATGTCCTAGCCTTACATTTTCTCAAAAAGAAGTTGTACATGAAGCTTTGATAAGTCAGTCTATACCCCTAACTGGCTACAGAAACTCACTAAAAGGCCATAATGTCGATTACAAGTTACCTTTACTCCAAATATAAACCTTTTCCCAATGAAACAGGTTTCCACTGCTTGAACTAATGCTCTTGCAGTTGACTCTGTGTTTGTTTCTCCTGACAGCTGATTGAAGTCTTGAATATACCTAGAATAAAAACACACTGAAGTATTGGACCAACAGGAAGAAGCCTTACATAGCATTTCAGCTGTAGTACAGTGCTAATGAGGACACATGTTAAGGAAAAGATTTTTTGTTAGCTTCAACTAAACTTAGAATGAAAACAGGAAAACCATGAACCTACAAATTCAACTCTAACTTGTTAGTGAGATAAAAAACCAAAACAACCACTCTGTATTGAACAACAAGTTCAATACACACACAACTTTCAGGTGTTCCCCATGCAGTTGTGATTTTTCTGCCAACACAGTGACTGTACAATGCTGGTCAAGATGCTGCTATTCCTTACACATCCTTCCTGCCCAGCCCTTACAGCATGGTAGTATCCATGCAAGTCATGGGAATAACTGCTTTCCACAGCTGGCAGCAGTTCAGCAGTGTAGGGCAGAATGCCTGTCACAAGCATGTCATTAATGCTGCTAATATGCCATTATAAACAATTCATCTTCGAGCCAGGGATAACACAAGGCACTGGGGAAATAACAGACAAGAGAAAGAAGCAGGGAATCTATCTGAACCTCCCATCCTGGCAGTTTCACATTTCAGAAAACCTGAAGCCTATAATGTGGGTGGTCAGTCCCTGAGGACTAACAGACTTCCTTAGAAATCCCTTCTTTCTTCAGGAAAATTTGGTCATACTGCCAAATAGTCACAAGGTGCATTCAAAGTGTTAAAAAAGAAAAGCCAGAGGCTCTATTTGGAAAAGCCAACTTACTTGAACAAAGGAAATTCAATCATCTCAAAAAAAAGGAGAAAGGACACAAGGAAGAAGCCTAACCAACCAAGGAGTGAGGCTCACTTAACAGGTAGTAGCAGCCTTCAATAGACAAGTGGAGGATTTCTTCTACTACCTAAAGTAATCCATCTCAAAACATCAAGACTTCAGGAAGAAACAAACTTCAGCACTTTCTCAAGGTGATGGGTACCAAGGAAATGCTGGAAGGGAACACTTTAGCAGTTACTCCCCACTCATCTTCCCACCATCTAGGCTCATTGCAGTTTTTTTAGGCTGAATAAACAGCAGCAGCTATATGGTCAGACAATCTATTCCTTACCTCTGCAGATTCTCTGCAGTGACCCCAAAGAATGGATCTAAGCAACTTCCAAAAACAGTGATGTCAAACAAATCATTAGTGTCAGCAATCTTTAGGGACAATCTATATCTGTAGCTTGCATCTTTAGCTTCACCTGTGCAGCCACATTTTAGACAGTTGAACCTGACAAAAGACAGTAAAAGGATAAAAAAGACTGAATATATGAACTTCTGTTAATCACTGCTGAGGTAAGACTTTATCTGCAGCTGTAAATATTACTACTATAATGTATCAAATATTCCATAAAAAACTGTAAGATTTTTTCCTTATTCTTAACTCCTTGAGGCATTAATCTTACCAAAGGCTCAGAACAAGATATGTGTTTTATGACAGAATGCCTCTGGTTTCTTTTACTGATTTCTTAAATGCTAGCCTGTTGTGAAATTAAAGGGACAGTGGGGTTTGAGAGGCTGTTGGGGTGCAATTTTGAATTCCCTGTGCTCATTTTTTCCACATTTCATTCTGGTTTAGGATTTTTCTTCCTGCAGGTTAAGTATAAATACCTAGGTTTAAAAAAATAATCAGGAAACAGCACTGTTATCTTGTACTTCAGCATTTGAAACAACAGATAGTCTTGTTTTACAAAGTCAGCTCCTTCCATTTAGTGCTGACATTCATTGATTTACTGTTCTTCTGTGTGTCAGAGATTTCACCCACCACTGCAATTAAAAAAGAAAGCTCATCCCTTTCTGGACATGCACTCAGTGAAGAGTCATACAGGACTACCAAGTGCACTGCACATGTAAAATGAGAGGAAAAAAATAAAATCAGGATTTGATCTGGAGGGGCTGGATTTTCACCACTTTGTTTAGTGTTCAGCTAACAGAGATCCCCAAGTTAATGGAAATCAGTACATGATCCCCAAAACAGGACATACCTCCTGGCATCCAGTATCAGCCTAGAAAAGCAGTTTTGACAGGCAGGATAGATGAAGCAGGAATTCTGGATGGAAATCACAGAGGCAGCCAAGAGTCCCTGCACACTATTCATGTGCTCAGCATCACCTGAAACAAGTAAGTTGAAATGGTTAGAAGAGTTCTCATGAGATGTTAATATTAACTGCTTTCAGTAGGGTTATTTTAACATTTTGAACAGCAGCCTTCAGGAAATGATGATCTCTGTTTGAAAACAGAAATTCTACTAATTAACTCTTAAAAAAAAAAAAAAGGATAACATTATGCAATAAGAAGGAACTGTTCATGGCATTTGCACACCATTGCACACAGATCATGCAAGTTCTCACTTGCATTTAGGAATCTTTATTAGAATTATCCTTGGGCTCAGCACTGCAGTAAATAGCTTTCTAATTATTTTCCTTAATTTAAAGTGAAGTCACAACACGGGGCTAAAAACTGAACTTGTAATTCTGCAAATGTTTCAACACCAATGACTTGGACAGCTTACTCAGAAAATCTTGAAAATGGCCCACAACAGCAACTATATTTGCTCCTATATCATGCTCTTTGAGCTAAAAGGGCAGCTCCTGATCATAACAGAGGCTGTACAGATTTGACAAATAAATGATGAACTAAACACTTAAATAAATAGGAATGAATTTATTTTTATTCAGTATTAATTTCCTGCAGGTTAATTTTGGCTTTATTATACTATACTGCATAAAACATTAAGTTTTGGGAAACTTTCCTTATTTTAGACTTCTAGGAAACTTCCCATATTTTAGACATTCTCATCAGATGTTAGAAAAATGTAGACAACAGTCACAGAATCCTGGAATGGTTTGGGTTAGAAGGGACTTTAAACATCACCTAGTTCCAGCCCCAATGCCACTAGACCAAGTCACTTGGAGCCTCACCCAATACCTGAAATCACAGAATTCCAACTTAAATGGTCAAAATGTTCTCTACTGCTGAACCAAATGACTCCTTAAAAGTCTGTATGTGCAACAGCTCTTTCATCACAGCTGTAGCTAAATATAAATATCTATTTGATGTAAACTGCAGAATAGGAAGGGAATTCCACATCTTCATCCCAAAACTCTCTTTGAGAGGCAAAAGACCAAAGAGATAGAGGAGACTCAAATATGGCTTTTACAGGTTAAAAAGAAAATCCCACATTCTATAATCAACAATGATGTTTTGTTCATATTTTGCAACCAGCAAGTTAAACTTACAGGCTATTGCTTTGCCCTTTGGAACACCTTTCTCAGCACCCAGGTAAAAACAAGTTCTGTAACACTGAGTACTAGAAAAATGTGAGTGACTGAACTCATTGCTCTGAGTAATTCAGATGCTAAAAAAAACCCCCCAAAATCCCAATATTCCCTACATCTGGAAAATGGAGGTAGGGAAACGGAAAATCTGTAATAGGGGGACAAAGAAAATAAGAAAATTCCATCTCTTCAGAACATACATATTAACAGAACTAATTTGACTCAGTATATTGAATGGTGTATGCCTTCAACTCTTGCCAAAAGGGAACTATTTTGTTTTAGATACAAAGGTTTTGTTTTAGTACAAGATAACAGAAAAAAGTACATGGAAAACACATCAATATATAGACAAGGAGTAATAAAGTTAAGTCTGATTTTTTTATTGCCCAAAAAGGTGGGCTTGGAGAAACTAGAAGGTGCTTCATTCCCACCTGTTTTCAACTTAGAACTCCAGAAACAAAGTTTACATAGCTTTTGTTACCTGCACTTTTACAAGGCATTTAAAAACACACAACAAAATAGAAAAGACCCACTAACGCACACCTCAGAAAACAGAGAACACTGCAAGCACTGAAGTGAAATACGGGAGATAAAGCACAGCGTGCAAGCGCTCACACCGGCTCTGTCAAGAGCAGCCAGGCTCAAATCTCCGCCTCTATTTCCCTTCGGAAGAAATACAGAACCCACTACCCGGAGTGAGTTCACCTCACTCAGAGGTCGGCACGAATAGATCTGTTTTACTCGAGCTTTCTGTAGCAAAGCAAACACGCCAAACCTCAGCGCCGGCCGGGCAATCCCACAGCGCTCCAGCGGCTCCGGCCGCGCTCGCTGCCTTTCAGCGGCCCGGCTCCCAGCGCGGCTCCCGGCGCCCTCTGCTGATCCCGCTGCCTCGCTCCCTCCCGAAGGAAAACCAAAGCACGGCTCGTTGACACGTCTCGCTCCCGAGGCCGGCAGCGAGCGGCGGCTCGGGCTCGACCGGCCCGGGCCCGGGCTGCGCTCGGAGCGCT
>VZRH01004458.1:161605-174574 GCA_013397555.1 Urocynchramus pylzowi | reverse complement strand
AGCCCCGGGCGGGGGAGCCGGGCCCGGATAAAGCGGCGGGGCCCGGATAAAGCGGCGGAGCCCGTACCGCCGCCGCTCCTGCCGCCCGCGGCGATGCTGCGGTTCCTCCTGCTCCTGCCGCTCCTCGGCGCGGCCGGCGCCCTGCCCGCCCCGCTCCGCCGCCGCCGGAGCGCCTCGCTGCCTGTCGGCCCCTACCTGACGCGCTACCTGAGGCAGCAGGTGGGAGCCGGGTGTGGAGGGAGGGAAGGAGGGCGGGAGTTTCCCTGGGGACACGTTCCCCTGCCGTTAGCCTCGCTGGAGCCACGGGCGGGACGCGGCTCCTTTAGAAACAGCCCTGGATGCCGGTTGTCTCCGAGCCGTGAGGGCTCCGGCCGAGTGCGGTGTTTGGAGGGTCCGGGCGCTGCTCCCCTGTGTGTCCGCGGCCCTGGGCCCCTGTTCCCGCACACGCCGCACCCCTGGCAGCACCCACATCGTCCCGGCAAACAGAGCTGCGTGGGGATGTTTGTTTATTTATTTATTTATTTGTTTGTTTAATCACAGAATGGTTTGGGTTGGCAGAGACCATAAGGATCCGTCTAATTCCACCTTCTCCCCAGCCACGGGCAGGGATGCTTTCCCCTGGATGGTGATATCCATTTAGTTTTAACCTTTTTTTTCTCTTTTATACGTTCTCTGTGTTCTTCGCACGTGCATTTGTAGTTCTGTAGCCTGTTGTGTTAGTGGCTAGTTTTCCCAGTGATTTTCCGTGGCCTTTCCCTAGGCAAAAAGACAAAACAAATTCCAGAGCTCCCAGCCCCAGGGGGCACAAGGCTGCTCTCCTATCTTGGTTCCTTCTGGGAACCAAGGTTGAGAACAGCTCTTTGAGATACATTTCATGGACAAAGTGCAGCTAGTACCAAAGCCGGGGCTCCAGGGAAGGGGCTTGACCTGGGGGGGAATTGTATCTGCTTTTTATCAATTATACTGATTTCTGAAAACCTATAAAAAGGTACTCACCCCTGTGGGGCTGGGATTTTGTGGACATATTTTCATAACTGCCTCTGAAAGCCTTCAATAAAGATCCACTTTTATATTGCCTCCTTAGTAAAATTATCTCGAGTTTCATTTCCACATTAGAAAACAGGGAAAAAATGGAACATGGAACAGATTTCTATTACTAGATTGGGCTCTGTCATCCTGTCTCCTCCAGCAATTTGTTGGTGAAATCCATGACATGTGGATAGAATAGAGGGCTATGCAGTGTCTTTAAGTGTTGGTGTGGTTTTGTTGAATCAGACTTGAAACCAAACTTGTTCATAGGTTTTCATAAAAACAGTCAACAGCTCCTTGGGTGTGTTGAGCTGTGTCTGCATTGTTCCCTGTTCTGTACCTGGGTTTTGCAGGGGAGGCAATGGTTCTTTTTACTGGGAAGTATAGTAAGGGAAGAGGATGTTTTCCTAGTACTCTCTCGGTTTATTCAGAATCAGGCTTGTAGCATGTGTCTGAATTTCATGCCCTGGTCTGCATAGGGAGTGGTGGGAAGGAGAAGGTGTTTCATTTACAGGCATAGAATAATTTAGGTTGGAAAAGACCTTTCAGATCATCCATTAACCCAGTACTGCCAAATGCACCACTAAACAATGTCCCCAAGTGCCATGACTACACCTGTTTTAAAAACCCACAGGGTTGTTGATTTGACCACTTCTCTGGGAAGCCTGTTCCAATGCTTGATAACTGTGTCAGTGAATATTTTTTTTTTTTAATATCCTGTCTATATGTCTCTTGGTGCAACTTATGGCTGGGCATCTTGGATAATATGTGGATTGAATATTTCCTGTTTCAGCTTTGTACAGTTCAAGTTATGGTGGAGTGAGCAAAATGGGAAAGTTACACTGACAGAGACAGTAGATGTAAAGAAACCAAATAACCTAACCTTTGTAAGATTATACTGAATAGCTATGGAATAATTTTAGGGTCAAGGTCCGTGTCATTTGAGGTGGAAGATAGATTGGGAATGATTTTAGTGAGAAATTAATCCACTGAGATGACAATCTTCTGTGGATAGTGTTAATGGTTTGGGAATGCTCCTGTTCCAGTGATCTCCCTGCATGGAATTCCAGGGTCTCAACACCATCTCTGCCTCATGTTCACTGGGTAATAATTTGAGATTTGTGTCCCTGCATTGACTCCTCTAACAGCCCTGGAGCTTGTTTGTTTTTTGAGCATACTGCAGATAGCTTCTGCAGTGTGTGGCCAGCGATGGCCAGGATATCACTCCTGCAGCAGTGGTGTCATTAATCCTAATTGTTGTGGCACACTGGTTGTTGCACGTTGCTGTCATAGCATCAGTGATACTAACTCTGCACTGAGGTCTGAGCCACCCTTTGTCACCATCTGTTACCCTTCTGTCCTCATCTCCTCCCGGGGCTGTGGTGTCACCTGGCTGTTCTCCTCAGCTCTGGCACTGACAGCCTGGGTGCCTTCCAGCTGCCAGCAGAGCGGCAGCGAGGTTGAGGCCTGTGGATTTTGGGACGTAGATAGGTGTTGGGAGATGGGAGGGAAGAGTCACAGTAGCAACCTATTGTAAATATTGATGCCACATCTTGTTCACCCTTCTATCTCTTCCTCTTGTGCTTCAAGCAAAATCCTGTTGGCTGAGAGTGGCTGCTGCAGGAAAGAGGGAGCCCATTCACTGGCCTGGAAATCTTTGCTTTCCTTGTCCAAAGACTTGCTAATATTGTTGAACAGAGTGTGAGGGGTGTGTTCATCAAAGATTTGAATTCTGCTGCATGGCACTTGAAAGATACAGAGGTAGCACAAGAGGTCCAATCACACAGAGAGCATAGGACACACTATCAGTAGCACAGTGTGTAGAACTGATAGCATTCAGCCCTGATAAAACATGCACTCAGTGCTGTTGTGTGGGAATTTGTAATTGCATTATTATTCTGTAGTGCAACATAAAAGCTATGATTAACATGTTAAATAAGGTGTGGTGATACTTTGCCACCTCTCAGGATTGTTGTAGTTTAATTACTTACATTATATTTCTTATGACATGAATTATCTGCTTGTGTTCCTTGCTGCCAAGTCTTTCTTCGAAGCTAAAGTTCCTGTTTTGATTCTTGTTTCTCTCTTTGGTAGTTGTAATCACAAGTTGAAATAATTTATCTAAAAGCATTCAATATAAAGAAAAACTTCATAATATGGTAAAATACTATGCTGTCACAAAGGAAACGATTTTATACCTATTAAAAATACCTTTAAATAGTATTTAAATATTTAATACTTCTACAGAAGAAAACTTTGAAAATCTAAATAGTTTTCTTACATGATTTGTTGCCTAAAAAGTTACTTCTTGATCACTGTGAATAATTTATTATTGCTGAACATAGGAAGCTCTGGGCATGACAGTCTATAGACATGTAACATTGTTTGAGGGTCTAGTGTCAACTTTTACTGTGAATCAGTGACATTTAAGTTTGTTTTCAGCAAAATGGGGAAATTACAGGGTCAGAGTTAAGCTCAATGCTCATTGCATTAAACCTCTTCCTGTTTACCACTTAAGTGACAGACATCTGTGATGATGGGGCTAAAGTCGAGAATATTGAGAAATCAGTCAAGCAGTGCCTGTGTCAGTGTGACTAGCATCTCAGCTTGTTTGCTGACCTGTGTGTATATTTAATAACTTTTATTATTTTGTCTTGGAGGTGTGATATTTTTTTTTTCTTTTCCTCTCCCTTCAAAAGTAACTGATGTCTTTCAGCCCTCTACTCCTCCAGTGTATGAGTGAAATTACCCCAGTAAACAGGTACCTTGTGCAGACCTAAAAGACATGGCCCTTGAAGGAGAAACTCTGCCATTAGCCACATCTTTAATAAATTTTGTCTGTTTAGGGGATGATTATCTTTTATCATTTATAGCTTTTCTGATGTACTTACGTGACTTTTGTAGGCAAGTCTGTGGTAATTTGTTGGCCTGCTACGCAGTTGGTTGTGATTTGTGTGTCAAATTCATCTATCCAAAATGGAAGTTTACAGACAGAATGATATGTAGAATGTACAGAGCTGTATCAGGATCACCACTGTTGGGATGGCTTCTTTGTAAGCAGCTGTGTCTGTGACCACAGTTCAAATTCATTGGAATGACTTGGTGAGGTATCCAAGATCCATCTAGTTCTCTTTACCCGAGCAGAAATGACCTTACAGCATACTGAGGAGAGACTGGAGTCAGTTCTGACCTTTGAGGAGCCTTGTCTTGTACCTTTGTATCTCTGTCTTTGGCATACATCTCAGTGTTACAAAAACCACAGCCTGAGGTCTTGTGGTGCTTTATGTACAGCACTGCTGAGAGCATGTTGCTTTAAAATTCCTGATATTTGAAGGCTTCTCAGTGATAAACTCAGGAAGGAGAGTGGTTGTGGTGTCTCTTCACTCAATTTGGTAATTGATGGCTGTGTGAGACTATGTGCTGGGGAACCCTTCACCTCAATCACAGCTTGTGAACTGCTATGATTTTGTCTAAGAACCAATGTAGCAAGTACAGATTAATTTTTGTTCAGCAATTTACTGAGCCTGGTCCTTCAATCAGATTGTCTTTTGAACTAATACATGTCAGTTGTGTCACCCCTTCCAAAAGAATTCTGATTACATTTCGTAACTTCCTAGGTTTTACACCTATGTCAGTATCTCATAAATTCACATGCAAGTCTTTGTGCTCTGAAATGCATCCACACATCATATTATGTGCACTTAAAAGGAAGATATGTTGAAGTTTTAAAGTGATTAAGTTTAAAAAGTAATGCAATTTGATCTTTTCTGGCTTTATCGTGAGTCTTTAATACCCTGGTTTTTATTACAGGTGGAAATTCTGAAGTATAGAAAATAAAAGCCCTGGTTGAAAATTAGAATGGATATAAATGTTTTTTTTTAAACCTAATGAAGTAGTTTTCAATCATAGGTCTAAAACTTGCTTAGGAAGACACTGAGATGGGTTGAGGTTATAATTTTTAATTGTGGTTAGCATCTTATTGTGACTCAGGTTGGTGTCTCAGAATAGTAACAGATGTCGGGAATGGTTAATATGGGTTTGTTTTTCATGCCTGGCACCATAATACAATAGCACTTTTGGCTTCTGGTGAAGGAAAAAACAAAGTGCTTTTTACAGAGCCCCTTGGTACCAATTAAAAGTTATGCCGGTGTTTAGAGAAGAAGTGATGCCGATGTTTGTCTCTGAGGTGAATTACTTGGAATATGTGTTTTACTCATCAAGTAGTGCAGGAGTAACTTGGCAGCTCTTACTCTGTGATTTCATAGCATGATTTAAAATGGGAACTGTAAGCTATAAACCAGGAACAATAGCCCTTACTCAGTGAACAGGAAAACGGGGAAGTACTTGTTAAAGCTTGTCAGTGAATTTTTATTTTTATGCACTACTTATCTGTAGGGTCACAATGCAGACCTCAGCTTCTCAAATTAATCAGGAAACAATTTCCTCACAAACTTGCAGCCTCTTCCTTCATGTGAGCAGTTAATACTAGTGACTCAAAAAACATCAATGATCACTACTCCCTCACTGAAAATGAGCATGTCTCACTAGCTTTAATCGTTAAAAGCTGTAATAGGCCACTGAAAGATTTCTGATAGACTGTCTAGATTAAAGAAAGTCTAAGGAACAAAACAGTAACAGAACTGCCTGTGGCTGAAGTAGCAAGCCATTCCCAAGCCAGATGAGCATGAGAACTCCTGTTACCTTCATTGAATTTGGCTTGCACTGTGAGATTCTACAAGTTGAAGCAGAGTCTTAGAGCTGATTTTTTTTTTTTGGTGGGGAGATATGGAGGAAGATGAACTTCAAAATGAAATTTTATGCTAATGAGTTCTGTATCTATTTCTTCATCTGACTTTGAGGAGATCAAGATCAGCCATCAGCATAAGAGGTTTTTGTAGATGGTGCAGATAATTTGTAGCATTTTGCCAAGTTAGTGAGAGACCAAAAGTCAAAGTCAATTATTTCATTTTAAGCTTTCAAAAACCTAAAATATTAATTTATTTCATATGTCCTGTAATATTTGGATTTTATACATAAGGTAGTGAGGCTTATAAGAAATTCACTAGGGTAAACCAAGCTGTACTGGGCTATCTTACTAATACTTGCAAAATGGATAAATTCTTTGTTTTCCAGGCATTTCAATTCAGAGAATTAAACATACACAGAAGAATGGGAATTGCTTTTATTTTAAGCACAGTCAGTAGATACCCTTTGCCTGTGGTGTAATGGGATAATTTTCTTTTTTTATTTTAAATTTCTAGTTTGTCTCATGCTTTTGTTCAGCTCTAGCATGCATGTAGTGTGTTCTGATACTTGGTGCTGTTACAGTGCTGCTGGCAGGTGTGCTAAGCATGGTTGTTTTTCTCTAAACACACACAGTGAGCAAAGAGTAAAACTTCAGATCCTTGTGGGTGCTGTTTCTAACTTAAATTGATGTAACAGCTTTTTCCATTTTTCTCATCTGCAGCCAAGATACAGAGCTTATGTACAAATTCACCCTTGTGTCAGGCTTGAAGCCAAAGTGGTTATGTGGAGATTAGCTGGAAAAGGTGTTTGTGGAGTGAAATTTGAGATGCGTCTCTTTCCTGTAGAGGAGATGGCTCACTGAAAAGCCCACCTGCATGGGATACCACGGAGCCATGATACTTTGTGATGCCCTTTCCCCCTGATTACTGATAGGGACATACTTGGTGGTATGTGAAGCCACAGATGATATTTCCCTGAATGCTGCTGGTTTCCACATCATCCTGTCTACCAACATCTTGCAGCCCTGCAAGCAGAAGTTGTTCCTTGGTGCTGCAAGCTTGCCAAAGTAGCAGTTGCTACGTGGTATTTTTGCTATTGCATCAGGGCTGTAGAGGTAATTGCTGCTTTCCTGCTTTGTTTTTTGAAATTTTCTCTGCCCCCACCTCGATGCTGATCAGAATTGGTGGCTGCTAAATGCATGATCCACAGTGGCACATGTGAAACACTTAGCCTTTTAAAACTGATAAATTGCCATCCTGCACTGAGCTCTTGTCACTTAGTCTGTGCTCTGCCTAATTAGAAGATTATCTGGATGGATGGCATGACAGTTTTGCTGTTTGCTGTCACTGTTCATCTCTGCTTCCTTGGATCCTCTTTTGTAGGATTAGCAATAGAAAATAAAATACAAATAATAGTAGTTGAACTATGTCTGGGAAAATGATAAAGCAAATTTATTTGTAGTTCTGAAAACCTGGGAAATAAAACAAATGCAACCTGGGTTAAACCTTTTAAAAAAGTTTAGCAAAGTAGACAGTTCTAGACCTTTTTGGGGTAGGGGTAGAGCTGGTTTAAATATTGAATTTGAGTAAATAAAAATATTATATTGGATCTAAAATGCTTTTATTCCCGGTGTCTTTATACAAAAAAAGAAAAATTGAGGAAGTCTTTCAAATGAGAACAGTGCTTATCAGAGCAGATGAAACTTTGCAAATTCTTTTGCTTAAACAATTAGTCTACACAGAACTTTAGGTCACTCCTAAAAAAACCTGGAATGCTTTTATGCTGCTTAATCTGTGACATATTGACATTTCACATCCAATTTTTTCCTCTCCTCTGAAGTTAATCCTCTAGATATGATGGATTTGTAATTCAATCTGGAAGGCACATGATAAAAATTAGTGGCTTTTGCCTGTTAGGGGTCTGAGAGACCTTGCACAAGGGTAACTTTTTTCTTGCTGGAGTGTTCTTAGTGTAGTGCATCTTTGTGCTTTTTTCAGCCTGGAGAAATCACACCTTGTGAAGTATGGCTCTGAGCTGGTTGTTCCCCCTACCTTGCCCCATCCCTTGTTCTGTGGAAGAATTTCACCAGGAAAATAATACCTTGAGTGGGAGCAACAATAATGTGAACATTTGGGGTGTTTCCTGCCATAGTAGTTAGTTGCAGTTGGTGGAGTCTGAGCAGCACAAGCCTTTTCATTGTTGTGAAAAGAACCAGGTGGCAGGGGAATGGAGACTGGTTAAGAAGGGACAGCAGTAAAGCTGATTGAAGAGATTCCTGCCTTGGGCACCCATTCTCCCCCTTCTGCTGGAGCTTTGTGGCTCTCAAGTCTGGGACAGAAAATGTTGAGAGTGCCTGTGGTACTTCTCCTTTCAAATGGAGGTGTTTTAACAGAGAATAACATCTTCACTGTCTGCTGGAGGATTTTAAAGCCTAAATGTGTTTATGGACTTCATTTTTACATGGTAAGCAGAATCTGGAGGTTCAATTGCAGCACAAAACTATTAATGGTTTGTGGAAGTCGAAATCAATTTGTTTGTGTTCTCATTAGCTGGTTGGGCTTCCGACATAAAAATAACCTTTCATCATGTACTGTTTGTTTCTAACAAGGGCTGACCTGAGTACCCTGGTGCTTTCCTACAGCATATCCTGTAGCTGTTTAAATTTTCTTTGGTCTTTTCAAGTGCCTGTCCAACCTGTGTGACTCAGGGCAGGGGTAGAGTTCCTGTCTGAAGTTTTCCTTGTTCGTGTCTTTTAATCACTGAAGAGATAAATCAATCCTAAAAATCAGACTTCTTTAATGCATCACAAGAGCAGGTGCTGTGATTTCTGCATCATAAAAGAAGCTTCAGAAAGAGACATGAAGTGTAGAATCATAAACACATTTAGGCTTGAAAAATCCTTTAAGATCATAAAGTCCATCTGTAATGTAACACTGCCAGGTTTATCACTAACCCATGTGCATTATCAAAGGCCAGTGTATTCTCAAGGACACAGTTGCAATGATAGATTCTTTCTATTACAAGTATCCTAAGCCTGCATTTGCTTTGGGGGCATATTTGCCTGGAAGCTCATTATAGTCAAGGAAAATGTGGTAAGTTGCCCTACACTGTCTCAATAGTTGATAGACATTCAAAACTATAAATAGTCAAAAAGCATGTCTATTGTTATCCATGGTTTGGTAATTGTGATGGATTAACAAATAAAATTAAATCTGGTGAACAAAACCTCTGAATTATGGAGCTTGTGGAAAATGATAATGACAGAGTCAGTCTTGGCTTGGATGAACATACTCTTTGCTGGGTGGAAAACTGGCTGGATAGCTAAGCCCAGAGAGTGGTGGTGAATGGGGTTAAATCCAGCTGCTGGTCTTCTGGAGGGCAGGAAGGCCCAGCAGAAGGATCTGGACAGGATGAATCCATTGTCTGAAGCCAGTTGTATGAGGTTCAACAGGGCAAAGTGCTCAGTCCTGCCCTTGGGTCACAGCAACCCCAGGCAGTGCTCCCAGCTTGGGGAAGAATGGCTGGAAAGCTGCCCAGGGTAAAAGGATTTGGGAGTACTAGTCAAGAACAGCTGAACATGAGCCAGTGTGTGCTCAGGTGGCCAAGAAGGCCAGTGGCATCCTGGCCTGTATCAGCAGTGGTGTGGCCAGCAGGAGCAGGGCAGTGATTGTCCCCTGTACTGGGCACTGGTGAGGCCTCACCTCCAATCCTGTGTTCAGTTCTGGGCCCCTCACTGCAAGAAGGACACTGAGGGGCTGGAGCGTGTCCAGAGAAGGGGAACGGAGCTGGGGAAGGGTCTGGAGCACAAGTCTGGTGAGAAGTGCCTGAGGGAACTGAGGTGTTTAGCCTGGAGAAAAGGAGGCTGCTGAAGAAAGACCTTAATGCTCTGTACAGCTCCCTGAAAGGTGTTTGTAGGGAGGTGGGTTTGTGTCTCTTAAGTAACAAGCAATAGAATGAGAAGAAATGGCCTCAAGTTGCAACTGGGGAGGTGTAGATTGGATAGTAGGAAATCTTCACTGAAAGGCTTGTCAATCACTGCAGCAGGATGTCCAGGGAAGTGGTGGAATTGCCATCTCTAGAAGTGTTCAAAAGGTGTGTGATGTGGTTTTGGGGCGGGTTAATGGTTGGACTTAAACAGTCTTAAAAGTGTTGTTCCAGCTGAAGCAATTCTGTTACTCGAATGTATGATCCTGTCTCTTTTAAAACTCTGGTATTATTTACATTGAAGACTTTCCATTTAGTGGGTTACACAGCCTGATGCAGAAAGGTGCAGTTTACATCTCCCTGCTCTTCCACAAAGCACCAAATGATTATGCATTTCAAAAGAGAGGTACAAATCTTCAGTCTCCGCTGTTTATAGCACAACTATCAGCCTTGAAGCAAGGAAACACCTAATTCCTTGCATTTAAAATTAAAAATACGAAACAAAGCTAAGCTTGATTTTCTTGTCTTCCTCCCCCCCTTTCCTGGACTGAGCAGAGACAAACAGAGAATCTGAGCAGGTACTGGTGCGATGAAACTTCAGTCCTGGCTGGCTCAACAAAATCTGCCCCTCGCTTCCTCCTCCTTTGTTACACAGATATGACAAGAAAGTCCCTGCCCTCATGAACTTCAAATTTGAATAGAGGAAGCAAAGGTTAAAAGAGGAAACAAAACTAATAGGGCCATCTTAGTGAACTGGAGTCCCCCACAGCCCATCAGGAGTAAAAGCAGGAATAGAAACACATCAGTGAAATCCCAAGGAGGCTAAGGTCCACACTGCTGTTCACACAGGAGGATATCCTCAGGCTGTCCTGTATCTTCCTGTCCTCAGGAAATAATTCAGACAGGATGAGCCCTCAAAACAACTCCATGGACATGTGGAGAGTAAAGCATGACTTAAAATCCCCTGGCTTCTCACCAGTAAAACAACTGGCTTGATTACACATGGAATATCCAGTTTGGGAAAACAAAGCTATTGCATAGAGGATTGAAATTCAAGGCATCACAGAAAGGCTTTCAGACGCTCACAGTCTTGCCAGAAACCCAAAAGCATAAAACCATCAGGTGCTGATTTACCACCTCAAGTGGTATTAGATGCTTTTGGTTAAAAACTGCCCTGTGAATTATAGTCTTTTTTGGTAAAGGCTTGGCTTTGCTGCCCTGTTTCTGTAGTCACTGATGACCTTAAGGTGCTGCTGAGAAGGAAGTGGGTTTTAGCCCACATGTCCTGTTTTGTCTTTGTACTCTACTCATTGCCTGAGTTCCTGAATACTTCCAGAAGTACATTAAGCAGACTAACATCTGTACAATAACTAACATCTGTTGAGCCTTTTTTGTCTCCTCCCCAGGGGAAATGTGTGGCAGAGTGTCTTGTTTTATTTTAAATGGACTTTTAAAATAGCAAAAAAGCACATTACAAAAAACCCACCTTGAGATAAGTTATCTTTGAGAGGTTAACAAAAGCACATGGTACATGTGCACTTATAAGGTAAAAATACAGAAAGGTGCTCCATAGTTCAAACAGAAGGCACCAGGGTGGGATTTGGCTGTTCCTCCCAGTGTGAGTTTGTTCTGTAAACCAGTCTGGGGAAGGTGCCTCACCCTGAGCTGATGAGCTGCACTTCTCTGTAGAAAGTTTCTCTGAGCTGAAGGATCAAAGCTGCTGACTTGAGCCTTCAGTCTGATGATGGCTGATGAGGTGCTCTCATCAGCCTCATGGGCTCAGTGCTTTGTGCTGCCCACTGACGTTTGTCCTCAGCTCAGGGAGTGCAGTTCCCAGCAGCCCTGCCCTGGGTAGCACCTACAGTCCTCCATCAGAGCTGCCTGCCTCCCAAGCCATCTGCTGGATGTTTGCTTGTATTTTCCCCAAATGCTTTGTGAGTCTTAGGACTCAAAGGTGTGCAGGAAAATACAAGGCTTTCTTAGTCGAGCAGTGTTCACGAAGGTTTTTTGTATGCGGAACTGAAATTTAAGTCTTCATTTTGCCATCCTGCCTGCCTCAGCTGACAAGAATTTCTCTTAAAAACTTATTCATAACTTATGAGTTTCAGTGCTGCTTTTTCTAATTTTATCCTTCCTCTTATTAGTATCAGAATGACTGTTCTTGTGTCAGTAGATCATACTTTCATCTGTAAAACATTTCTGTTGCATCTCTGATGATGACTGTGTTATTTTTTACCGAACTTGCCAGATAGTTCTGTTTACAGAAGCTTAGAGCTTTGAGCTGAGTGACTGGTTTGCATTAATTCTAGAATAGTTTCATTTTAGAAGTGAATTTCGCCATCATCTCTTCAAACCTCCCACACAAAGCAGGGAAAATTTAAAAATTGTTTAGGATTGCTCAGGACCTTGTACTTACTGCTGACATCCTGCACACATAATTACACATTTTGTAATTATGAAAATTTTAATTGGAAAAACCATATATCTGCTGGTATACCATTACCATTGTTTTAACCAGCAGGTAAGATATTCTAAATGTGTACTAAACAGATTTTTTTTCTTTTTGCTGTTGTGGTCAGGTTGTAAAAGTCATTGCTTTTATCTTACTTCATTTGTGTAAGAGTGGGGAAAAAACCCTTTCTGGTTCAACTCTTAATGATAACTGCTTAAGGAAAAAAAGCTATAAAAATACCTGGTAGATTTGAGTACTACAGTAGGCTTCACACAGTTGCTGGGTGTTTCTTACCCGTTTGCATGCCTGTTCCATAAGGAATGGTGAGATAAAGCAATAGTTGGAATGAGACCCAGCAGCCCCTGCGCAGGGCCCTGCACATTCCTGCTGCACACTTTGGCTACACGACAGCTCCATCTGCTGTTCCTCAACTGCAGCTTTCCCTGTGTGTCCAAACCTTTCACCTCACAATTTTATATTGGTTCTTGGGCTTCTTCCCTCTGGCTTGACAAATTTTAACACAGTTTTTACCCTTGTGGGAAGATACTCCTTGGGATATCTCCACACCTTGTTTTGATGTTCTGGATTTAGAATTTCTTTTAATTTCTCGGCAAAAAACAGCCTTTGTGGCACTTTCTTCTCTGTCTGACTGCTTTACAAACATTAGGTTTTGGTTTGGTTTGGATTTTTTTTTTTCACTCGTGTTGTATGTCTTACCCTTGCAAAGACAAGCTACTACAAGGTATGAAGCCCCATCATCTAGAACTAAAGGAGTTTCTGTTCTTCAGCCAAGTAATAACTACTTGTGATTTTTTTTT